>JARFJB010001103.1:1085000-1405000 GCA_036346205.1 Vesta saturnalis
GTGTTTAATTTAGTACTTTAAGATTGTAATGCAGTACAAGAAGTATCGTTTTAGTTATTTTATTCTGATATTAATCAGACATCCTGTTTTATTAAATGTACATATAAATACAGATGTTTTGTGCTTATTCAGATTACCTATTATGCTCCGAGATACAACCTTTCTCAATTTTTGTTGTATTTTATTTATTAAACCTAGAAATTGAGTGGTGCCCATTTGAAACAAATGCTAATACTGATTATATCTATGAAAATATCTCTGCTTTCCTCACACCTGATGAACGAGTTCTCAATTTCAGGAAGTTTTATAAATTTGTACCTCACTGAGCTAGACCGTGGTGCGATTTACCTTTCTAATATAACAACTATTTTTTTATTTGTTATACCTAACAACTTTAATCTATTCACTCGATTTAACACTATTGCGTTTAATTTTAGGTATGAAATTTCGCTATAATTCAAGTTACAGAGTGGCTTGTTGTGTCCAAAGATGATATATTTGCATTTAACCGGATTTAGAGCAAGTCCGTGATTTTTGATCACGCGTTTATGTTATTTGGATCTTCTTAGATCTGATGGACAGCATCATCAATGGTTTTAACTTTCGCACTTTTATATATGCTAAGACCATCCGCGAACATAACATGTTTGCACTTTTTTATTACATCTTTTATTCTATTCATATGTATAGTAAAGGTCAAAGCTGATAATGTTGATCCTAGTGAAACTCCTTTAATTACCGGTTTCCAATCCGATACGTTACCAGAATTGGTTCTTACACACTGAAACCTATTAGACGTACACGAATCAAACCATTTAATAGTAAGTTCTGCGAAATTTAAAGACTTTAAAATACTTAATACTTTACTATCCACATTATCGAACGCTTGCTAAAATCTTAAGGATACTAAAATTCTTATTTTACCTTCATCGATGCTCTTTCGAATATCATCAGTTAATTTAATTAATAAGGTTTCGGTACTGTGGCCACTTCTATATGCTGACTGGGGTATATTTAATATATTATTAGAATTAGTATACGCGGATACTTGCTGGAAAATTATTTTGTCAAAGACTTTACCTAGCACAGGCAATATATTAATTGCCCGATATGAAGCACATTCGGTTGGTGGATCTATTTTCTTCTAAGGCAGTATGTATGCTTTCTTCAACGTCTGGATATATACCACTTTTGATTGATTCATTGAAGAGGTGACACAAATATTGCACAATATCAATTTGCATTATTTTTAAACGATCTATATGTATTTCATCATATCCCACAGATTTTGATTTTATTCCACTTAACATTTTGTTAACATCGCAAGCACTAATCTCGTTAAATTTGAACGTGTCTATATTATTATTAAATTTGTTCAAATAATAGTTTATTAGGTTTAAATTCTGCGAAGCACGTTAATATGGACAAACGGATCATTAGTATTATCCTTTGAATTTTTAACACTAAGTTTTCCTACCTTTTTCCAAAATTCTTGATTTACCGCTTTGAAACTGAGTATTCGTTTAATTAAACTTCGCATTTCGTATGAGATTTTTAACTTAGTTTCTTAAAACTTTATATTGCTCTTTTCTATACTGGTACAGTAATTTATTACTTTGTTTCATCCAGGTTTTTTACATTACCGTTAAACCACGGAGATGACCTCTTTCTACTTTCAACATTTTACAGGAAAATGTGTATTAGTTATTAAATGGCACAATCTAGTAAATTGAATTACCTTATCATTTACTGAAAGCAGATTGTAAACTTTATAAAATTCACATCGCCTAATATCATCTTTAGTTTTTTCCATATTATAGTTTTTGAAAATTCGACGTTTTATAAGTACATTAGACTTTTTTTGAGGACATATATTAAGACAGCATCAAATTATGCCATGGGAGGATATTCCCGCTACTACACATTGCCCAGTAGTATGTATATTATTCAAACCGTTGGTGATTGTTAGGTCTAAGGTAGGAGCCTCCATTTTTAACACTTCGACGGTCGCGATCAAATTCTACACATTAAAGGTCGCAATGTATCTGAGGGATACTAGTACATTTTTCTTCCAATTTTTTTGCAATAAAAGACACAAAATTGTAAAAACTCTTTAATTTGAATAGGTACATTTAACTAAAACAAACAGAAGACCTTAAATAATAACTCTAAAGAAAATTATAACGGTTGTACTGACATTTGTTTAATTTTCTGAATTTTCGCACTTTTCGCATGTCATTTTACAATGCTGAGGGCATAATAATTGTTGCAGTTGTTGCAACTATAACATGTCTATTTACTAAGCCTTGTTATTTAATTTGCATAGCAGGTGCTACACCGCTTTCTTTTGGCTGAAGGTCCTTTTTCCGGATGATACGGCACTTCTTCCATTTGCGGCTGGAATCCTTCTAAGCTTTTTTGGAGATCCAAAGGTATGCCTCTTGTTAGAACACTTCTATGTTGCAAAAGTTCATTTGTAAGCTCATTCGCAAGGGTGCGCAAGAACTTTCTTGTAGGAATTGGAGGATGTTCATTGCCTATACAGATTATTCGTGCATTTATACCAGCTATGTTCAGCATCGAAAAGAAAATTATCATTGGCCATCGTTTAGAATTGCGCGCTACATTATATGTACCACACATCTTATCCACAATGTTTACCCCGCATTTTGTGCCATTATAAAAAGTTAAAATTTCTCGTTTCATTTTGCCACCTGTGGCCGGGTCGAGAGAATCGTCATTGTGCATACTTAACACAAGAATTACGTTTTTATTTTGTTTCGGAACGTACGATACTAAGGTGCAAGTATCGTTGAATGCGAAAAGACTAGATGTTATTGGTCGTCGTTTGGTATTGACAAACTCTGGTGGTATCTGGGCTTTGTTCTTTTTTAGAGTACCAACATAAGAGATTCTCTCTTTTTGTAATTCACTAACAAGGTTTATGTCAGAAAACCAATTATCCGCCGTGATGTTACGTCCTGTCTTTAGTACAGGCGATGCTAAGCGTTTTACAACATCAACTGGTTTGTTACTTTGCTTATGGGGACCATCAGGCTGCTTTCCTGCATATATCTCCAGGTTATATATATATATATATATATATATATATATATATATATATATATATATATATATATATATATATATCTACCTCTAAATGCGTCCAGTTTCTCATCTATGCTCAAGTCTTCACCAGGTGAGTAGCATGCTTTACAGTTATCGTTAAAAGCTTCAAATATAGAACGTACTGGTGCTAAGTTATCTGTTTTTCTCCTGTCGTCCCTCGTTAGACATCTCATTAAAAATTTAAATCTGCTCAAAGACATTGTAAGTCTAAATGTCTCGATTCCATCTCCATCGGATGCCCATAACTCCTCCAAATGTAATCTATTAGCTCTACAGACCCCAGCTAAATACAAAAGGCCGATGAGAGCCTTTATTTCAGTAGCGTCTGTAAGTGCAGCATCTCATTGTCTCCCATAATTGTCTTTTATTTTAACCACATACTGATTTGTGTAGTTTACAATTGTGTCAAACATGTTATCATCAAACAGGCATTTTCAAGTATCTAACACGCATTTTACTCCAACTGCCAAATTTTTCACTCCTGGTAAATGTATCAAAATATTCTCCTTACCTTTTCTTCTAGGTGTTATTTTATCTTTTCCAAGAAAATATTCTGCAACATTCTCATCATCATCAGATTCGCCCTCTTGCTCGGTTTCGGAACCCTCCTGCATTGTAGTTACGATATCCGGCTCATCTTCTACTTCTTCCCCGAAACTCCCTACGCTTTCGTCGTCAGAATCCTGTAGCAAGATCTTTTGGAGCTCAGCGACATCATTTGGATTATTAAAATTGTATAATATTTTATCGCCCATTTCACCAAAATTAAAAAAAAAAATAACCTAATGTTTCTGCTAAAAGTAATAAGTACATAAATACACCTTATAATTATGATTTTTTTGTCACAAGTTATATACCAAAACCTGGGAATCAGTTTCTTGTAAAAATATCTCTCAAAATTTTACATTTATGTAGGAAAATTACATGGGGGCGACAACACTATTTTCTATCCTATTTTACTGAAACTAAGAAAAAGTAGCATAATAATTATAAATTATAAATAAATAAATATTTACGTAAAAAAACAATAAAGAAATATGAATATTTACATAAAATGTAATTTCTGCAATGATTGGTCGCAATATATCTCCTGGATATGAAACCTGATAAATCGCTTATTTGCAGCGATATTTTTAAAATATGTGACAAAGTATAATTTAAGAATGGAAAGTCAACTTAACGGGGAAAGATATATTGAAATTTTTAAAACTTAGAACACTTACAGCGTAGGTCGCTTGGTATCTCTCAGATACGTAGAGCTTTATTGTCGGACTACAGAGGAGCTTGGCTGTTTTCATCAAACTGATCGCCAGACTACATGATTGCAAACAGTTAGATTTGGCGGTGGTTCCATATTGAAAGAAATGTTTAAGTGGGGGGAAAAATAAAACGACGTGTATCTCACAGATCGGTTGCGACCATCGCAGTGTTAAAGTGAAAAGTAGGTTTTAGTTAAGCGTATACGAAATTAATTTCATTTAAGATTTGTTTCAATTCAAGCTTATAAGTGTTGGTCGAATCAGTATTCATATTAGCATTAAAATAACTGAAAATTAAAACGTTATTATAATTTATAGAAACGCTTTGGATAATTCCAAAAAAATCTCTTAAGCGACGCGCTTTTGGTGGTCTGTAAACCACACTAATAAAACATTTATTATTTGGTGAACTTATCTTACATATAATATATTCTGGCACATGTGAATACACCCCCGGAGATTCCTGGATAATGCCACACATCAGATTCCGCTTAACATACAAACCAACTCCTCCTGGTTTCCCTAGTCTATCCATTCGAAGAAAATTATATCCAAACAAACTAAACAATTCTGAATATAGTGATGTTTTTAACAATGTCTCGGTAATTGCTATTACGTCAAGATTACTATCTTCAAAAATAAATTAGATTTCATTCCAATGAGAGAGGGTGAGAGGGAGAGAGGGAAAGAAGGAAAGAGGGAGAGAGGGAGAGAGGGAGAGGGAGTAGGGAGGGAGGGGAAAAGAGAGATTGAGAGAGAGAGAGTTTAATTATAGTACTGGATACCCACAAAGTTCTCTAATGAAATTTGAATACTGTTAAAGTGTGGTTCTACAGTTACACAACGCACAGTAATAGTTATTGGAACGAAAGATACTTCTCTTTTAATTAACCACGAGCAATTGAATTGTTGGTCTAAATGAAACCATCACCTTAAAATGAGTATATAGAGATGGCAGAATGTCAACAAAAAAATTCCCTGGGTATGAGATTCTTGAAAAGCGCATGTGGTAAAACGAGAAGGCGCAAGATAAGGAATGAGTGCATAATAACGGAGTGTGGCGAGGAAAAGACGATGTTGGGTAGATATAAAAGTAGTACATGACGTTGGTTTGGTCACATTGAGACAATGAACAACGCAATATTAACGAAGCAAATATATGTGGGTGAGGTTAGAGGAAAGGCCGGGCCTGGAAGGCCGCGTAAAACTTGCCTGAATCTAGTAGAATTCATAATAAAACAAAGTAAGACGAGGAGTATTAAAAATAAAAGGGCATGTTGGAGACAATGTATGAACCTTGCGGAAGCTAGGGAGGTATGTGGAGATAGGAAAGCATGGAGAAAGATGGCGAATAAAAAACAAATAAGAGGCAGGGATTGTTTTTCCTACCCCACAAGAGAAGATTAAGTTAAGTTAATGTTCAGCGACAGAATCAGCTGTCCCAGATGTGTATCCGGATGAGGATGATAATAAATACATTACTTTTATTCATTCGATCGATGAATGAGACAAAGTTGCAACTACACTGATATGTTGACTATTTATATGCAGGCTTTTAATGTTTACAAAAGGTATAAATATTACTGAATATTGATTAGAGAGCACTACATTTAGTAGTTAAATTTTGTTTATAAGGTAATAGAACCGTTAGGGTAAGTATTTCGGTTTCATTCATATGTTACATAAATCTAATTTAATTAGTACAATAAATTAATTGTCTGTTACCCAATTTTTTACATAAAACTCACTAACCAACCCCCAGGTAGATGAAACTTCAGGTCGAGGCAGCAAAGGTTTGTAATAAAAGCTTGTAAAAAGGGGAACAAATTCTCACCCTTTTAAAATAAAAATAAACGCGCAATTTAGCAAGAAAATGAGCTTTAGTTACGTATCGTTGATTAAATATAAATTAAAAAACAACTAAAGCGCGTCAATGTGGTACGCAAACGAGGCAGTGGTTTAAGCTTGTAACTTTCAGAGTTGCCATTTTATTGTATTAAATAAATAGAGCATTTCAAGCATTAACTGGTATTCTTTAATAAATTGTCCTGTTATCTAAAAGAGCAGTGTAATATTTCCCGGCATTCTTAATGAAACATACCAGAAGTTTTTAAAATAAATTAAAATCGAAATGTCGATATAGAACAGCAGCAGTAAGAGGAGTGTATTACTTTTTACAACTCTAACTTTAATGAAACATCAACAGAACTTATTTATAAGATTTATTGATCAAGAAACTTTTCAATGCTCTGTTATCAACTTAATAAAGTATATTAAAATTTTAATGCATAAAATTAGAAATATAGGGTAATTACGATGTAAAATCGTTCAATTACTATTTTCTTAAACAAAACTTTTAAACTTGGTGAAATTTTTAGGAAATAAACTTGACTTTAGATTAATTTATGCAATTTTAATAAGACAGGTATCATATTACCAGATCTGGTGCAAACACACGTTCCCGTGACGGGATTATTGATTATACTCAGGTTACTCAAAATCTGTTAGTAAACAGTGACTTCTAATGAAACTGTGCCTTGAATTTTAACCTCACAAAAACCGCACACGCTGAAGTACGTCATTTAACGGAAATACATTGTCTTCATTCAGCGATGATAAATTACAATTTTGTTTGTACCGTAAATGCCAGAGACTAAACGTGGAACCCTTAAACTAACAAATTAGTTGTAACGTAGATAAAACATAATACAACAGTTTAGTTTTTATTGTAGTTAGGATAAAAGGATAAGTGTTAAGCGCACTATATAAAATCAAGTTTATTAAGTAGATAATATACGATTATAAACGTCTTACTGATACTGTTTCATCATTATAAAGGATGTAAAGCTTTAGAAAATGCGCAGGAAATTGTGCTCTAACCAAATTAATATTTAATGTACGCAACCAATCTACCTCGTATAATAGTGAATTAAGAGAGAATTATAATGATTCAAATCTTTTCTATCAGACCTTAAACGTTTTTACATTTTATAAAATTTCTACGTAAGGATAAGGTTCACACGTCGTGAAAAATACTGAAAAATAATGCATTGGTCTTCTACACCTAAATAAGTTTAATTTCACAACTTTTTAAGCTATGAAATTTACCAAAATTACAGCATACTATTTTTCTACTTTTTTTCTTACGTGAATCCCTATTGATACGTGTTATATGTACAATAACCCACATTTATACTACACTTGGCATGACAATGTAAACTTTCACGATAGAAACAATTACAAGTTTGAGTACATAAATCGTGAATTTCAAGGTAAACTATAAAAAATGTTCGATAACTACAGTTATTGTCATTCATTAATATTTACTACCGCTTGGTTGGCGTCGGTGGAAGTGGTGTGGCTGCAGACGGCACGGGCGACCGCTAGCAGTAGAGCCGGAAGGAGTTCCGATACTGCCGGCGTTGGCGTGAGGATTCCGAGGGTTGTAGGTCTACGGGAACTGCAACAACCTCTAGTTAGGCTATAGAATACACCAGTTGTAGGATACCGCTGGCCAGGCTATAGCAATTCCGGCTCGGGGTGATTGATTCTTTTCCCGGCTGTTAGAAACTTCGGACCAAGAATGCTTTCTTGGCAGGAAAAAAAAAGCAAAAAGCCACGTATTTCATTCCCTTCCTAAGGTGAGGGCGGGCTGGTCGAGCTTTCCGAGCTCCTTCATCCACAGTCATGGATTCCCAGCATACATACAAACATTACGTATATATGCATGGTGGGATTAAGGATCGGTGTGGTCAGGATGGGATTGGAAGGAACGGAGTTAGGGTTCTGCGGGGGAAAATACTACCCCAGCATTCGCTTAAATAGCCTGAGGAAGACCCCCTGAAAAAACCTCCTACAAGGTAGACGGTAACGGGAAACGAACCTATTACCTCCAGGATGCTAAGCAGGTCGTGTCACCACTACGCTACCAGCTCGGCAGGCGTTCCGCTGCTGCCGGCGTTGGCGTGCGGCTTCCGAGAGTACCATCAAGAGTTGTAGGTCTGCGGTAGCTGCAACAGTCTCTAGCTAGGCTATAGAAAACTCCAACAAAAGGGGTTAATTAGTCCTTATCTGGGCTATCACGAAACTCCGCTGGCCAGGCTATAGTAACTCCGGGTCGGGGTGGTTGATTTTTTTCTAGGCTGTCAGAAACTCCGGACCAAGAATGCTTTCCTGGCTGACTGCACCGTCTTTTAAACCTGAACTGCGTGGGCGTGCACAAGTGTGGGGGTAGTGTTTCGCGCGTGCACTTGCGCGTGGTGGTAGTGTCATCCCTACATACCCCCTTCCTAGTGATGGTATCATATCTCGGAATTTTCCTCCCGGCCCGTGTTCTCGTGTCTTCGCTTGTTGCTTCTTGGGTCGTGCGATGTTTTTCTTCAGTAAATGCTGCTTTCACGCGCTCTGCCGTCACTGTGTATGGTTTTGCGTTTTTGTTTACTGTGAATATCCTTTTGCCCCTTTTGATAACCGTATATGGTCCGTCGTACGGTCGTTGTAGTGGGTGTTTCGCGGAATCGTTCCTTATGAAGACTTGCGTGGCTTGGCTCAGCTGCTTAAATACGAAGCTCTTGCTTGTACCATGTGTTGCCGTCGGTACTGGTTTTAGCGCTTGTATTTGACGTCGCAGTTGCGTTACTTAATTTCTTGGTTCTATTGTTTCTTTTTTCTGATTGTTGAGAAACTCGCCGGGTATTCGAATAGTTTCTCCTTATACAATTTTTGCTGCTGTGGCGGACAGGTCCGCCTTCCATGCCATTCTTATTCTTAGTAGGATCATGGGTAACGCAATGTACCAATCGTTTGTGTTGTGGCATTTAAAACTGTTTTCAAGTGCATGTGGAACCATTCCACCAAGCCGTTCGCCTGAGGGTGGTATGCTGTTGTTCTGAATCTTTTTAATCCCGTTAATTGTTCGAGTTGCTGAAATAGTTGCGCCTTGAACTGTCTACCTTGGTCTGTGGTGACCTGTAATGTGTTCCGAAGTCTTGTGATTCAGTTGGCGAAGAATGCTCGTACTATAGTTTCGGCTTCTATATTTTCGAGTGGTATTACCTCTGCCCAACGTGAAAATGTATCTGCATCCGTTCGATACTGGTAGCGGTCTGACCACGTTAATATGTACGTGATTAAATCTTGCCGGTGGTGGTTGTAAACTTTCTGCCTGTGGTTTGTTGTGCCTAGTCACCTTTGCAGTTTGGCAATGAGTGCATTGCTGTGTCCATTTCCGGCAGTCGCTTTGAATACCGCGCCATACGAATCTTTAAGACACGAGTGTGGCCGACGCTTTGCTTCCGGGGTGCGATAATTGTTGTAGCCTTTCGAAGACCTGTCGCCTGCAATTTATTGTGGCAAAGATTCTTGCGTTTGCCGTGGATACGTCGCAATATATTTCGGTTGTGTGACCTGGTATGCGTATGTATTTGAGCTGAAAACTCGTTTTGTTTAATCGCAACTCGTCTTGTAGTTCTTCGTCTTTTGTTTGATCCCTTGCCAACTGCTCGAAGTTGATTCCTGCCGTGAGTTGGTTGACTCGGGACAATGTGTCTGCTACTACGTTTTCTCGACTGGATAAGTGTAGGATGTCAGTCGAAAATTGTCCTATGTAATCGAGATATCTGAATTGTCGTGGAGAACATTTCTAAGGTTTCTGCCTAAATGCGAACGTTATTGGTTTGTGATTCGTGTATATCGTGAAATGCCGTCCTTGGAGTAGGTGTTGGTAGTGGAGTAGATTGCTAAGAGTTTTCTGTCGTAAGCTGCGTATTTTTGTTCAGCGGTTGAGAGTTTCCCTGACAGAAATGCTAGTGGTCTCCATTTGTTGTTCTGTAGTTGTTGTATCACTCCAATTCCAATGTCTGATGCGTCTACTGATATTTTGGCTCCTGCCCGAGGATGTGTTAGCAATGCTGCATTTTCTATTTGCTGCTTACGCTTTTCGAATGCCTGTGCATCTTCGTTCCAATGTATTGGCTGTTTTATTTTTAATTTTCCTTTTAAAAGGTCGTTTAGTGGTGCTTCTGCTGCCGCTGTGTCCCTTCTCCCGATACTAGGTAGCCGAGGTATAGTACTTCCGTTTTCCTAAATGTGCATTTCGTTGGGTTGATGACAATCCCAACTTCTTGCAATTTTTGGAATAGCTGTCGCAGATGTACTTCGTACTCTACCTCCGATGATGATGCTACTAGTATATAGTCTATGTACGCATAGCAGAAATCCATATCTTGTAATATTTGATCCATGAACCTCTGGAAGGTTTGTGCTGCGTTTCGTAGTCCGAACGTCATGCAGGGAAATTCGAACAGTCCAAATGGTGTTGTTATTGCGGTTTTCGGTACGTCTTCTTCTGCTACCGTTACCTGGTGGTAGGCTTTACCAAGTCGATTGTGCTGAAAACACTCTTCTCCTGCAATGTTTGCGCGAAGTCTTCTGTGTGTGGTACTGGATACTTGTCTTGTATTGTTCGTGCATTTAACGCTCTGTAGTTGCCGTACTACCTCCATTCAATGTTTTTTAGGGACCATGTGCAGAGGTGCTGCCCAAGTGCTGTTGGATGGTCGTGCTATTTCCAGCTGGATTAGTGTTCTGAATTCTCCTTTGGCTTTTTTCAGTTTTTCTTACGATAACCGTCGCGGTTTTGCTGCTACTGCTTGCTCCATTGTCGTTATTATGTGATGCCTTGTGGTGGGTTTCGTCCGTGTAGGCAATCCTGCTGGTTTTGTTACTGCTGGGAAATCTTGTAACAGCTCGTGTGTCGCTTGCCGTCATTAGAGAAAGTTTTTTACATGGTGGCCGGCATTTTCTAGCTTTGTCGCCGTATTTTTAATGGAACCAACGCGTGTCGTAGGTTTTACTTCGTGAGCTGCTTCTTGTTCTTCTAGTTGTATTTTCACGGTTCGCTAGCCTTCCTAGTAGTTCTGCCTTAAGCTGTGCTGCTTCGTTCACCAGATCTTTTATAGTGTCGTCTAACGTGTTTACGGTAGGTCCCAGCGGTTAATGTGTTGATGCACTCATGATTGCATCGGCTAATTCCGCAACATTTGTGAGTACGACATCTTTCTGTGTTGTTAGTATATCTCGGATGTTTTGTGGTAAACGGATGGACCAAATGGACCTTAGTAATGTTTTTGGTACTGTTGTTCGTGCTAGCTGTTGTATGGGTAGAAGGAACTGGGACGGTTTACGGTCTCCCAATTCTCATGATTATAGGAGTTGTTTGGTTTTCTGCTCCTGGGTGACGCTGAGTCTTCTTATTAATTCGGTTTTGATTTTCTCATATTTATTCCCTACTGGAGATGCTGTTAGGATGTCTCTGACTTCACTTGCGTAACGGGTTACTAAATTGCCTGCTATGTACCCTTATTTTGTTCCACCAGTTGTGATGTCGCTTATCTGGAACTGGTTCTCAATTTGTGCGAACCATAGTTCTGGATCGTTTGGCCAAAATTGTGGAATTTTTATTTGGATTCGCTGAATTTGCGTGGTTTGTTGTTCTTCCGACATTTTGCACTTATCACTTTTACACCTTAATGTTTGTTTACACTTTTGTCAATTGCTCGTCGCGTGTTATTCGTATGCGCTTTCGTTTACTGTTCGTCGCGGATCAGTACTTTTAGTGTTTTGGTTCGGTTTATTAATAACATATATACCTGACTACTATTCACATAATGAACGAATGTACACTATATAGCCCACGAGCGGGTCGAGTGGGTGCAGTGGATGGTCCACGTAGCCGGTTCTAGAGTCGATGTTGAAGGGCACTAGACGCCACGCTGGAGGTCGAGCTGGTAATCGCTTTGGTGGCGTCGGTGGGAGCGGCGTGAGCATTGGTGGCACTGTTGATTGACGTGGCGTAATTATATAAGAAATTACCTTACCCATGTTTTTAATACGAATCGAATCAACGATTGTGTATTCATTGTTCAAATCATAAAAGTGTAATGATAGCTTACTGTAGATACGAAATCATTTTCTACCTGATTATTTATTTGTATTGGATATATTAAATGTGTTGTTGACTTTTACTGTTAATTTGTAATTGCTTCGTTCTTGGCCATTAATATTTCATAACTGGGGTTATATTGAACTCCTTCCATGTTAGTTGTAAGGCTATGCATGTTCTGTGACAGGAAATGACGTCACACCAATCAGCGACGTGAGCACACACTTAAGACCCGCCCCACCCCACAAGAAGGCGGTGGTGGACCAATGAAAAGCGACGGCGTGGCCCCGCTTGAGTGACGTAAGACCAATGAGTGAGAATAGGCCTCTGTCCATCTGCCAGTGCCACAATGGTACTGGCCCATCTGCTAATCAATGAGAGACGGGAGGCCATATTGGAAAGATTATCAAGGGGGCTGAGCCATCTGTTTACCAATGAGAGACGTGGCAGCTGTATTGGAAAGATTATGAAGGGCGGTGTCTCATGCGTTGACCAATGAGAGACATGTATACTTCAGCCTCTGGTAGCTTCTTCGGCAGAGATCCTCGATGTTTTCTTCGAGATAGATACTCGACGTATTCCTATGAGGATGTTGCATGCTGCGGGACCATCCGGGTAGGTTCTTCGCCGCCGCCGCTAAAGAGGTGCTTCCGTTGCTGAAGACGTACTTGTCTTCGCCATCGCAGACGTAATGCGCGATGGAAGTATAAACCCTGAAAAAAAAGTTGGCTCGTCGCAAGAGTCGATCTATGGCAAGCTAGCATGGTAAATGTATAACATTACCACTCGGCCACAGATCCAGCAGATAGCTGGATATACAGTGTAACTCATTTAGATTGAAAACATCCCTGTAAATTTTGAAGTTATTAACCGATTTCAAACATTTTTTTTAGATATCAGGTTATAAAAGAGCTACGTCGGGACAACATTTAAACTTATTGAAAGTTTTTCGTTATGAACGAATAAGTTCAAAGGTAAATATTTAATTAAAAATTATTATTAATTTAATTAAATACATAAATAAAAAGTTTACCTCGAGTAGGATTTGAACCTACGACCTGTACTTTGCTAGAGTACCGCGCTAACCAACTGCGCCATCAAGGTTCAAACCCCAATGGATGTAAGTTTTGTCTTTATGTATGTACAACTGATGTAAATTCTAAATATAAATATATATTGCTATTCATATTTACGCGTATAGAAATCTTTATGGTTGGAAATCATAAAATTAATATAGAAAATCAATGGGTACTGGAAAAATGTATTTGAAAATAATATGAACTATAGAAAACGAATCTATTTTGTAATTTAATAAAAATCGTAATTGATATTGATGTTGATAAAAAATAGTTATAAACAGCGAAGGTGTTATTATTAACAGTATCTTTTGTTCCGGATTGAGAGTAGACGCTTAGTTAAACACGATTGTACGAAATCGCGTATAACGGAATTACATTACATACCATTTCTATATGCGAAATTCATCCCTCCTTCCCATAGTTAGTCCTATATGTGCAATAGTGAATGGAGCAGTCCTTAGATAAATTACAGTTCATTATATATATATATATATATATATATATATATATATATATATATATATATATATATATATTAAATTACTTATTTAAACCTACGAACCGCGCAATTATTGAACATTATTTGGTCCTTCGAGCCGGATTTCATACAATCGTAACACCTGACACCATTTTTTCTTATTTTGGTATAAATTGATGAATTCTAATTATAGGTATAGTAAATTAAAGACATGTCCCTATCTATTGTACAATACTATGTGTTGCGAATTAAAGACAAACAGCTTATCTGCCTGATACCTTGCCCAGTACTCAATAACATTCTACATTGAAACCAATTGTTATTACTTGGAATGTAAAATGTCAGGACAAGAAAAATTACAGCCTAAATTAGTAAAATTAATGGCGAGAAAAGAAACATTATTTCGCAGGGTACAGTTATAACACAATGCCCGTCAATTGTTAATGAAAAATTTAAGAAACGAGAAAAGTTTGTTTAAATTTAATGACCACATTAAATATGTAGCAGCAAAAATAACAGGGCCTGTCATATCTGATACAAATAAAATTGAGAATTCTATTCGTTTACTTCGCATCGATTTAGTAAAATTTACCGGGGAGGATTTATCGTTACGGCCTTTGTTTATCAAAACTTTAAAAATTTGATTCATGTGAAACCAAACATTCCCAAATCAGAAAAGATACAGTACTTATTAAATAGCTTAGAAAGAAGGGCCTTAAAAACCATTTCTTCAATAGAACCTTTGCCTGACAATTATGAAATTATTTGGCAGTTATTGCAAGATACATATTAGGACCGCAAATATTTAGCTAGTTTATATTTAGAAAAATTGTTCAATTTTAAGCCACTTAATAATCACCAAACACGTTACAATCCTTTTTAGAAAAGTTTGATACAAACGTCACAGCACTTAAAACACTTAAATATTTATCCGATTATACCGGGTGGTCGTAAAGTAAGGAATAAATTCAATATCTCGTAAAGCACAATTTTTTTCAAAAATCGCTCGAACCCGTCGATTTTAAATTTTATACAGGATGTCTCAAAAAAGATTTGCTAAAAAAATTTTTTTTTTTTGAAATTGCAACCCAATTTTTTTATTGCATTTTTGGATTACCCTTACAATTCTAAACATTTGTCATGTAGCATGTGCCATACCTAAGTCCAAGCGTTTTGGAGTTATTCGCATTCAAAACTTAAAAATTGAAAAAAGGTCATGAAGAAAACGAAAAATAAAATAATTTTTATAACGTTTTATTATATCGAAAACAAAGATTCGTAAACCTAAAAATAATTTTATTTCAGCAAATGTTCGAAATGTCCTGCGTTAGTCAACTGACAATAGCCTAATCGATCTACAAATTCCTGCTGCACATTTCGAACCATTTCGGGCGTTATTCGACGTATTTCTTGACGGATGCGTTGTTTTAAATCATCTAGATTTGCCGGTTGGCTTTTAAATACCTTACCTTTAAGGTATCCCCATAAAAAATAGTCTAGTGGTGTTAGATCGGGTGATCTTGGTGATCACTCAATAACACCGCTCCTTCCAATCCACCTGTTTGGGAAAGTGTCGTGCAAATAAGTTCGAACTACCACAGCAAAATGGGGAGCACCAACTTGTTGGAACCAGATGTTATGGTGTGGCAAATCCGGACGTTCTATCTCAGGAAAAAGGGTAGCCAGAGCTGGAACAAGTTCCTCTTCTAGAAAACTCAGGTATCTCTCACCTGTTAAATTTTCTTCAAAGTAGAAAGGCCCGATAATAATGTCACCAACAACGCCAGCCCACACGTTTATTTTTCGATTGAATTGTGTATGTCCTTCCCTCATCCAGTGTGGATTTACATCGGACCAGTACCGATAGTTCTGGGTGTTTACGTCACCATTCAAGCAGAAAGTGGCTTCATCGGAAAAAAGTATATTTTTCACTAAATTTGGATTCTCCAAACACATATTTTGCAAAAGCTCACAAAATTCAAGGCGCCTCTCAAAATCTCCTTCCAAGAGTTCTTGATGAACTTGCATCTTATAAGGGTGGTATTTATTCGTTTGTAGTATTTTTAGAACACTTGTTTTTCCAATATCCATGTCCTTTACTACCTGCCTAGATACTACATGCTGATTATCTTGAACCGCCAATAAGACTTCTAACTGCTTATTTTCATCAACTTGAGGACGACCACATCTAGGAACATCTCTTACATGACCGAATTGGCTAAACTTCTGCTCAATCTTGCTAACTGTCGATTGCGATATTGGCGGACGATTGGGGTATTTTTGATTAAATAACTCACAAACTTCCTGCTGCGTTCTAACTCGATTACCGTAGCCAATCATCATCAAGATTTCTATGCGCTGTGTCTCAGTAAGCCGCATATTAATGTAATTTAGTGTTAAAAAAACGAAAATATACTTTGAAAAATTAGTGAAACGTTACGAAAATACACACAGAACTGTCAACGATAATAACTTTAATAATAGACCTTGAAAAACTAGTGAAACGTTACGAAAATACACACAGAACTGTCAACGATAATAACTATCGACGTTAATTATTCTTTTGTTTCCCGCGTCATAAATCCAAAGCCTACTATTGAGCTAGAATTGTAAGGGCAATCCAAAAATGCAATAAAAAAATTGGGTTGCAATTTAAAAAAAAATCTTTTTTGAGAAACTCTGTATAAAAATTTTTTTTCGCAAAATATGCCCCGAAAAAAAATTAAATCGACGGGTCCGAGCGATTTTTGAATAAAATTGTGCTTTACGAGATATTGAATTTATTCCTTACTTTACGACCACCCGGTATATTCATTCTTACTGCGATGTGTAAATTATCGCAAGAAACGGTCAACGCGTTTGAACTAATGCGCCTGGATAAAGAACTACCGACTTACAATGAGTTGATTAAATTCGTAAAATTTCAAAGTAAAATTATAGTAAGGCCGGAAAAGCAGCGTACGACCAATTTCACCAACGATATCCATATTAAATCATCCAGATCATTTGTTTGTCATTCTTCGAAAAATAATGAAAAATGCGTTGGGTGTCAAAAGGATTTCCAGTTACTATTAGAGTGCAAGCCATTTAAAGACTTAGATCCTGAACAAAGATTTCGTTTAATAAAGGATAACAATGTATGCATAAAGTGTTTTTCTGATACGAATAAGGTTAGTCTATGCCCTTCTTCCTATTCTTGTACAGTTTGTAAATTCAAACACCATACCCTCCAACATCGAGCTGCAGGTAATGATAATAAACAATTTCTTACAAATCCAAATTCTGAACCTAAACCTTCCACATCGACTATTAAAGGCATTCTTTGTATAGTATTAACACCAGAAAATCTTCCATGGTTGTTTCATTGGCTACCGCTTTAGTCCACGTTGTCGATAATTGGAAAAACTTGCAAACTGTCCGATTTTTAATTGATAATGGATCGATGACTAATATGATAACCACTGATTGCTGCAAAAGACTAGGTTTATCTTCTGCAAAATTTGTTTCCAGTATTATGGGAATAGGTGGCGTAATCAAATCAAGTCAAGGAACGACTGAAACGGTAATCCAATCTAGAATAAATCCAGAATTCAAGTATTCATTAGAACTCCTTGTGTTAGATAAAATTACTCACAATTTACCTGATGTCTTAGTGGATGTTTCCTGTCTAGAGTATTTAAGTGATGTCCCTCTAGCTGATCCCACCTTCCAAACACCAGGTGTAGTGGAAGGGTATATTAGGGGCGTCCGTATTTGTGTGATATAATAGGTACGCGTAAAATAGTCGGTTCTGTGAACATCTCTACTGCCACTGATACTGCCTTTGGTTATATTACAATTCGCCCAATACCAACCTTACTATCCACCAAATTTGAAAATTTGGATCATAATTTCCTTTCCTTAGTATCGAACCTTCATAAATTGCACACCAACGATCATATTACTTCCTCCACTCCTACAGAGGATGAAATTTGTGAGATTTCATATCAAAAAACCTATTTCCGGGATTCTACTGGTCGTAACTCAGTAGGTTTGCCCATTAAGGAAGATCCTTCTAAATTAGGTGATTCCTATACCTTACCGGAAAAAAGATTAATTCTATGAGGAAGACGCCTTCAAAAAACGCCAAATCTAAGGACCACACCATTATATAGTGGTGCGGTAACCACATGTCGTTAGTTCCAAGGGAACATTTAAACCTTCCCTCATATTTTATTCCTTATCAATGCGTATTTAAATCTGAAAGTTGATCTACCCCATGTCGGGTAATTTTTGATGCTAGCGCTCGTAACGTAGGTAATTCTCGTTTCCCAAATTCAATTTTGTGTTCGGGTTCTAAATTGTTAAATGAATTGGTAAGCTTTCTTTACAATGTCGATTAAACCACGTAGCAGTAACAGCCGATATAAAACAAATGTACAGAATGATCAATATTATAGAACCACATCGTTCGTTGCAAAGAATATTATGCAGATTCGACCTTATTTGCCTATAGATATTTATCAATTAAATACCGTAACATTTGGTATAAGATCATCGCCGTTTCTTAGTTTACCTTGTAAAGAACCAGCGTCCTTTACGTATGCTTTTTAGAATAAATTATTTGCGGACCATCCTACATCTAAAATTTCAAAAGTTTACGCGATATTGCACAACAAATAATTTATTAATCACCGCTGACGTGTATTTCTAAAAACCAGTAAGTTTTTGCAAGTCAGAGCGATCTCAACCAATCAAATAACGGCATCCCCCGCATGGTAGCGGCGAAGCCGCCCACAGATGCACCTTTATAAACCCGCGACGCGCGTGAAGAAGAGGATGATGAATCGAAGTAGATTCAAGTCAAGCCGATATCCAGTAGCCGTCCGCACCGATTGCTTCGTTAAGCACCGACCCGTTAATCACCGCCGAAGAGTCCATCGCGATCGTGTGATAACGCGCACCACCTCGCACCGGGCAACCTAAAGTTTAATCCTGTACTGCCATTGATAGACACGTAAGTTGTAAAGTTATAAAATCTAACAATTTACGATCAAACACTACAGAACGTAAATAACGCCGGGCTGAGTCTCCAGGAGTTATAACCTTACACTAACGCCAAGAGTACCACGCAGGGTAGATCCCGACGTCACTCGCAAACACACAGTACACTAACACCCAGAGTGCCACGCAAGGGTAACCCCCCACGTTACTCGCAAACACTTGAGGGTGAAGGTTTGGTACAGGGCTGTAAAGACCTACGACCTTTCTCTTAGTCCATTCGGTTAAGACAGGCCATAGCATACGTCTTCTGAGTATTACTGAGACCCCGCTCGAAACAAATACAGACAAACACAATAACCATACACGGTGTCTTTAATCGCAGGAGAGTAGACACGAAACCTGTTGCATAAATTTGTATTCAGAATAAACCAGCGCGAAGCACCTAGTGTAAAAGCATTTGTACATAAGTTAGGAAAATCCGTCGGAGAGTAAAACATTAGATAATACGTAAATTATCCCATGTTTACCGGTATTAAACAATATAACTACGACCTGGTGTATATTACGATTTACCTTAGTAAATTCATTTAGTATAGCATTTTAATATCCAGTATTTCGTTCTCCTAATAAATTGTATATAATTAGATTTAGTATAGAAGTCCGTAATTAATCCAGTTAGATAAATAAATAACAAAATCAAACCGGTTATAATTAAATAAAGACAGTCTAGAGATCTTGCATTTGCATACGCGGATCTCGCGCGTGTATTACTTCCTGGGAGCGCGACATACCAGCTTCAACGCTCCAAAGTTACTGAAGAATATATAATTATGCCATGCGCATAAGCCGAGAACGATATTGATTTTCTCCGTCCGAGTTCGTTGCACTGGCGTCGTTGAACAAAACTGTATTTAAGCAACCGTACCAGCTTCTGTAAATACAGGACCGTAATATAAATATTATATATTAAGTAAGGAGTAAGTTAAGGTAATCCATATATTTATATTTCCAGAAACGATTACGTACCTAGAAAGCAACCCCCAGGAGAGCGAGTAAGGAGCCGGAAAGAATAAATACATTTGTTAATTAATTATTTATTTATTGTAAAATTAGTTAATATACGTTTTAAAACGCTTTAAGAGATTTATTTAAGGTGACAGTGTTAAGCCTATCAAGTAATTAATACTAACCAAACCCCGTTTATATTAAATTATAAACACGACTGAGCAAAGCCGAGGCAAAATAAAACCGCGTTGGGTTACCAAACCAGAAGGCGCGCAAATAATAATCATTTAATCTACGCACCGTAAAAGGGCGCAATACATATAGCGCTTAAGTTTAGGGTATTCAATACAACCTACAGTACAACAATTAGTTATCGATGAAGGTCATAGGTTCCCTCATGCTGTAGATTATGTTCTCCAAAGTATGTTTATGGATGACCTTGTAGCCAGTATTCCAGGTGAAGGTGATGCTTTAGTGATTTTTGAAGAAATAGTAAATTTATTCAGATGTGGAGGATTTAGTTTTGTAAAGGGGTCCACAAATTCTAATAAATTCTTGTCGCATACACCTGATAACGTAAGGCCTGTCGAATTTACTAAATCTGATGTAAAAATATTGGGCTTACAATGGAATCCCAATGATATGTTCAGTTTTCGAATAAATTTTCAGCATCTAAACTGCACCATACCGCGCCATTTGTCTATTTTATATGAGGGAACTTTCGATTCAATAGGTTTCTGGTATGGTTGCCTACTCTATGTGGGAACAATTAACTCCGATAACCAAATAAGGGTATCTTTCCTGATGGCAAAATCAAGGGTGTCTCGGAAACAAAAGTTGCCTAGATTGCAATTGTGCGCAGCAGTTTTGCTTGCCAAACTAATTTGTCACGTGACTCAAATATTCCCTAAACGTTTTAATAAAATACACGCAGTCTCAGATTCAATGATAACTTTTTGCTTGATAAAATTTGATTCTAATAAACTGGATATCTGCATTTCCAACATCACTTCTCAAATTCGCAAAAGGAGCGATTGTAATTATTGGTTTTTTATTCCTGGTAAGGATAACACAGCAGATTGCGCTTTCAGATTTTTAACTCCCTCTTTATTAGTGAATCACCCTTCCTGATTTCACGGTCCGAGTTGTTTGTTATTGGATCCCCCAGAATGGCCCATTAGCCCTGTTGCTGAAAAAGATCTTACTGTAGGCGAAGAAAATTATTCTACCTTTGTAAAAATAAAAATGGAATCTCCTTTATATCGCCTCGTTAACTACTTTTCATCATGGACCAAACTGTCATACGTTACTACTTCCACCGAATAAATGAATTTGTACTTCCTATTTAGATAGGCGCGAAGTATACTTAATTAGGGACTCTCAAAAAAATTATTTCGAAGTCGCGAACGGCTTACTGTCACAAAAAGATTGAACGTAATTCCTTGCAAAAACTGCGTCCATTCATGACCGACAGAATAACACGCGTAGGAGATCGACTCGCGAATTCTAAAATAGGTATGGAGGAAAGATATCTTATCCTGCTCTCAAAATCTGATCCCTTTGTTGATTTGCTTATAGATTACTATCACAAAAAATATCTTCATGCTGATGCCCATTTACTACAATCACTATTAAGACAAAATTATTGGATTTTGTCATCCTGAAACTCCACTCGTCGTCGTATTTTGAATTGGAACTATTAAATCCTAAATCGGTTTCTCCTCCTCTAATGTCAGATTTGCCACCTGCCAGAGTATATCAATCATAGGCGGTTTGCATACTGGCGTTGATTACACTGATGCTTATGATATGGCTGTTTCCAGAAGATGTGGTATAAAATCCCAAAAGACCTATGTTTGTTTATTTATATGTCTCTGTGCCAAAGCAGTTCATCTAGAATTACCATTTATCATACGATGCCTTCATTTCAGCCTTCAAATGATTTATGGTACTACGAGGTACATGTTCCACAATATATAGTGATCGCGGTACTAATTTTGTTCGCTCAAGGACCTGATTTAGTGAAATCTACGATTCACTCAATTCCGATACCTATAAAGATGCTTTCCAAAGAGAATTAAATATTAATAAAATCAGTTGGAAATTCAATCTCCCTTCTGTTCCCCATATAGGTGGACTGTGGGAGGCCAATACAAAAACAGTAAAAACTCGTTTAACACGATCTATCGCGCAACAAATTTTGAGGTATGAAGAGTTTCTTACGGTATTAACTCAAATCGAGGCATATTGTGTGACGACTCAGATAATCCTATCGCTTTGACGTCATCCCATTTTTATGCAGTGCACCACTAGCGAGTTTGCTTGCTGATAACGTCCTAAATGAACAAATTAGCATATGAAATAGATATAAACTATTAGATGCGATTGTCCAGCTATTTTGGAAACGCTGACATGTGGACTATCTGACATCCTTACAAGCGTATAAAAATAGGAACAGTAGTTATAATTATGCAAAATAATATGATTCCATTACAGTGGCAATAGTATACAAACCCTCGAGTTATATGCCATCTGTCAATCCCTACTTTTGTGCAGACTCCAAGGAAATAAAGACTACATAATTTGCAGTGACTCTTTAGGTTCATTACTAGCGATCCAACACAAAATATATTTAAAATATGGCTTAAAGTTGGTAAAAATACATCATGTATTACGTTCTAAACAGTCCCCGTGGTTAAAAAAATATGTCGATTTAAACACCACCATGCGTCAGCAATCTCAGGATGAATTTAACAAACACTTTTATAAATTAATGATTAATAGTGTTTTTGAGAAATTGATGAAAAATGTACGTAAATATAAGATACACGTTTAGTAACGAGATGGGGTGGCGGTTGTGGTGCTCGTGCTTACATATTAAAACGAAATTTTCATAATTGTACAATATTTAGCAATGGTATGCTTATCGTTCAAATGAATAAGCTAGACGTATATTTAAATAAGCTTGTGTATGCAAGCTTCATTGTTTTTTTGGACGTTTCAAAAACTGTTTATACAATTTTCAATATCGTTTCCTAATAATGCCAAGCTGTTGTGCACAGATACAGATAGTCTCATACACGATTTGTCAGTTCCTGATACCTACGAATGGAATGCATTAATGAAGACATTGATCAATTCGATACATCTGATATATCGTCAAAATACAAAATTTTGTCTCTGCCGATCAAGTTTTGGAAACATATTAACTCTTTGAGAGGTTCATCTAGAATCCCTTGTACCGTCACATATCAAAACTCAACTTTCACTAGTCCCGAATCTATTGTTAATGTATTCAGGGAGTATTTTTCCAGCGTTTAATCCCCTTTAATTTCTAGAGATCTATCTTACCTTGGCGAATATAGTAACCTACCTACCATATTTATCCGTGATATCAACGTCGATGAAGTACTTGCGGCTATACGTAAACTAAAAAGCAGTGACACAGCTGGTCCTGATAAGATACCTGCTTTCCTAGTTAAAGATTGCGCGTATGTTCTCGCTGCTCCTCTGTGCCATATTTATAATGTATTTCTTAACTCTAAGTTAAGTTAAGTTGCGGAGAATAGCAAAAATTGCCTAGCTCTGAAAGGTGGTAATCGTAGTGATGTCACCAACTACAGACCCATAAGTATTTTAAATAATTTTGCAAAAGTATTCGAAATAATTATCTACTCCAGAATGTATCCTTATCAACCTGGGTTTATGGAGCAGAGATTCACAATCACCAATCTTGCACAACTTTCGCATTTAATAGCAACTGAACTTGACAGTCGCGGACAAATTGATTTTATTTACATGGACTTCAGCAAGGCGTTTGAAGTAATTCCACATGGCATCATTATTGCTAAACTTAAGAACATGGGATTTCACGATGCGCTTCTTAAATTCTTTGCTTCCTACCTAAACGGTCGAATACAACGCGTTGTCTACAACAATTACATCCCTAAGACTATTGTTGTTACCTCTGGAGTTACTCAGGGATCCAATTTGGGACCACTTTTATTTTTACTATTTATAAACGATCTTCCTGATAGAATTGAATGTGGAAATCTGTTATTTTAGTTTACCTTGCATTGGTACGTAGCAAACTAGACTACTGCTGCTTAATTTGGTATCCTACTCGAAAGTCTCTGATACATGCTCTTGAAACTGTACAGAGGCGATTTCTAAAATTTCTGGCGTTTAAGGCTCATGGGACTTATACCGAGAGAGGATGTTGTCATATTGAATTATTGTACAGGTTTGACTTTGGCTCTCTTGAATTTAGAAGACGTATAATAAGTTTAAGTTTTCTTTATAATCTTACCCACAACAAAATTGATTCACCTGAGTTGTTACCACTAATTAATTTTTCAGTTCCGTCACATAATACTCGATACAGAACAGAATTCCACTATACGATACCACATGCAAATGTATTGTACATGTCTCCAATTATTAATCCATGCAGAACTTATAACAAACACTGTATCCTTATTGATATTGATTTGCATCACAGTACACTACAAACATTAAATCGAGTTATTAGTTAATTTAAATTCCACGTGTATTTAGTACTTAGGTTTATTTTATATTCAGAATATTTATTATATTTAGTAACACAATGTTCAGTTTTTTTATGATTTATCCTTATACACTGCGGAAGTTATGTTTTTCATAATTGTCCTATAATTGGAATTAACTATTCTGTTGGACAATAAATGCTATTTATTTATTTATTATGGTCCTGATAACATCTTTGGAATTCCATTAGCAAATAAAAAGTTCCTGGCTTAATGAAAGACGAAAATCATGGTAAAGTTATGTTGGAATTGACTGTGTACAACAATGTGTGCTTACACTGTTGATAAAGAAGTTGTAAAAAAATCAATGTGTTCTACCCAATCAAGTGTCAAACAGATCACGATAAATGATTATAAACATGTTTTGTTTGATGGTAACGTATTAAGGCTATATCACCACTTGATGAGATCAAAGAAACATGATATATTTACAATCAAATGGAATAAAGCAATACTTAGTCCTCACGATGATAAACGATTTGTAAATTTCAATTTCACTGCTACTAGACCTTGGGGATTTAACTTTACATAACATTTTATTCCTCTTCTGTTTCAGAATACAATTTTATCATTATGAGCAGTCTTGAAAACAAATTGGAGGAAGAACTATGGCACAGTAGTGATCAAATCTACAGAAAGTACCTGAAGCGTTCTTTGATGGAAAAGTCCTCCCTTGAAAGCTATTTATTTGTGCTGAATATATTACAAGATATTGTTATTTCTGATAAGTGTTTTAACTGGTGTGCTATAGACTCCAAGTGTGCAAATGAAGTTATTATGGACATTATTTGATAAAAAAATTAACTTAGACAATACCATTGGAAGTTTTATGAAATTGTGTGCCGATAAAGGTTCCAATTCACTAACGTTTGATGAAGCAGATAGGATCTTAGATGATATGAATTTGGTGACATATTGCTTAAAATGTGTGTATACAATTTATTATGGGTTGATGATTCAACAAATGTTCAATCTAGCTTAGAGAATATTAATTCTGATTTTAAAGCCACTTTATTTGTTATAACTGAATGTATTGAAAAAAAGGCATATTATGCTAATTACAAGTGCCTCAATATTTTTATTGAAATATTATTAGAACAAAACATCAAGTATAAGTTTCAATCATGGGTAAACGAGGAGCGTCACAATATTCATTACTGGACAATAACCCAATAAAGGTGAAACAAATTCAAATTCCTGCTAGGGATGGTCATGTGAACCAGATTCCGGAATATGGCCATCCAGTAATTCAAATGATTACAGAAGTATTCTAGCTTTACTATATGACAATAAAATTTTACAAAAACGTTTGTATGTAATATTTAGTGAACTAAAATAAAATACAATAATTTTTTGTATGTTTTTATTCCATCTAAGAGCTACATCCTTTGATACAAACTATTCCTATGACTGTATAAGTAATTTATTTCACAAATTAAATGTCTAGTTATAGAACAATATAGTCTTTATTGATCCATGATTTTTCATCCAATCCCCACCACTTTACGAATAACTTGTTATTCTTGGAGCGTACTAGATACACGTCGGGATACCTTATTTTCCGTAATTCATGTTCATAAAACCCTCCCAGTACAGGTTTTCCTTTCATGTCTTCCAAAATGTACGTAGTGGGGTTAGTAATATGAACTTTCACAATATTAAATAGTTTAGTAGACCAATTAGGTATGTATCCTTTGGCGAAAATACTTTTAAATTTACTGAGTCGTACTATGTCATCCACAGAATATCGATTCCTATCGAATTTTTTTATGTGAGTGTAAGCCTCTAGCTTTGTATGATTACTGACATATTTCAGCTTCATTCCGGTAGTTCTATGCTTACGATTGTTATAATTCATCGTTATAGCATCAATTATTCCAATCCATTTGTATTTACCTTTAAGGCTAAACGTATGGTTCTGATTACGCGTTCCGGAATTGCAGCCTTCTGGGTGCTATAGGTGGAGTAATGATTGACTCCTTAACGCTGCATTAGTTTAATAAAATTCTCATTGTAGAATACTTTTCCTACACCTGTCTGCAAATTGGTAGATTTCAGTCCTTTTTTGAAGATTGCCTGCATAGTCTTGGCAACTTCTTGAACTGTTTCCATTTTTAATCATTTATTCCACAAGTATTTCGAAAAGCAGTCGATAACCACTAATATCTATTTATAAACCTTATTTTGTATGGAATCTGTGTTAAATTCATCCAAATCTGCTTGCCAAAGGCCAGCAGAACCTTCAATTATAGTTCGCCTTCATTTAAAAATTTTTCTTGCAGGTTTGTGCAATTCGTTGACGAGTTGGAATTTGGTTACGGTATTAATTTATTGATAATTTCTGTAATTTGATATAGTTTCTGCTCCAACGCTAGATAAGCGTTAGTTTCCTTTAAGAGCTTTTTGAAAAGCTTGTAAACAAAAATCAAGGTATCCTTTACTTACAGCATCACCACGTTCTTCGGGGTCCGCCAACTGTGTAAAACGGTTTCCACCTAAATTGAACCTTGTTGATAAGTAGTGTTGCTTAGTGATGACATCTTGAGGATCTATGGGATTAACAACATTGCTGAGTCTCGTATTCTCGACATCAAATTGATTATCATCAATCAGTTAATTTCCTGAATTGATGCTGGGTATGTGAACACCCAAATTTATCAAGGGGCATCTTAGTAATGGTATGTTGACATCAATGCATTCTCATTTATACTGTTTAAAAAACGGCTGTTTGGTTTTTCAATGTATCCATCTTCATACAGTTCTACAATTGATATTATGTCATTTATGACATTCCAATCTTGCAATACCTCTAGATAACGAATTAGTTCATCTACATCATTCCAAAGTTTATATTCAATCAGCCTGTTTGTTAATTCCTTAAGAAACATAGCTAAACCCCCTTTAGTTGTGGGTGATGATGGTGATGATGATATCAAGAGTTTGATTATTTGTGTATACTTTTGGCTTCGGCTTCCTCGAATTTGTCCACTTACATGATAATCTCGCCTTGCAACATTTGTAGGTTCTAAAATACTTTCATAATTTGTTTTACCTTTTGAATTTACTAGATTTAAATCGGGTTCACTCATAATAAGCAGATCATACAAACCTGGAGTCCCTTTATACGTGATACCTTTAATAATCATATCACTTCCGTTAATTGTAACGGGGCTATTATCAGTTGTTTTTTTGTCTGTCTTAGTATCATAGTGGACTCCATAAGTGTGATCAATAGCACCACCTTCAGGACCCGTTATAATACGTTCAATATACATACGAGGTAATCCATTGTACTGCTCGACAAGTTCCTCCGAGATGAGCTTATAGGTGGTAGAATCATCTATGAAACTAGTAGGTTCCTCTTCTTCCTCAGTATTAATCTCTCCTATGACAGATATATCTAATAAAGATGGTGTACGAATGCCTGGAGGAGGATTTCTTTGAAAAAAAAACGGAACCTGAGCTAGTGGGCTAGTAGCACCCTTTCTTGAATCACCTAATGACGGTGACGTAAAGCCTGGCGTCCTTTCATCTTCAGCTACCGGGCTAGTGGGGGCAGTAACATGCCTTCTTGGAAATATGAACAGGGGTGTTTTTTTTTTCAATTTGACGTCAATGGACTCTCTTTTACATGTTTAAATTTTTGTATCAGGATCGATTTTATTTACTATTTTAGTTAGAGGTTCTATTAGAGGCTTACAAGTACTTTCAAATATTCTTTCACTATCAATGCGTCAGTTTTAAGGCTGTTGTACTTCTGCTGAATTATTTTATGAGCCTGGATAATTTTTGTCTTTAATCAATCTCCTTATTATCCATTGTAGCAAAAAAGGGTTCACTGAACGAGTACCAGTTTACCCTGAACAGATAGCGGTCAACAACTAAACACAGTTTAAGGTAGTCTATATTGATCAAACCGTTTCCCATAGCAGCCATGATTAACTTCAGCATCCTTGTTTATGGCCATGATACCAAACTGATCTACATAGCTCTTTAAACACATGTCTCGAAACAAGTTCATGCCTATTGTGGGACTTATATGATCCTTATACACATGTTTTAGGTTTAATTCATCTTGCTCAAATAGTATAATTAGATTCGCATTATCACGAATTAATTGCTTCTGGAATTTTACTGTAAGTTTGACCTAAATAGAAGTAGTCAATATCGTTATGCCTACCCATAGAAAAATATGTTCTTATATTATTTTGCTTTTCACAAGCGATATCATCGAAAATAAAAATAGAGTTTTATTTTGTACAATTAGGTTCAATCACAACGTGATTATGACTGAACGTAAAGTAACCTATATCCTTCATTGGAAGTAATATTTCCTGTAAAAGTTTGTACTTGTTTTGATTCAATAATTTAGGGTATATGCACACATGTTTGCTTTGAGTTTATTTTACCGCAATTGAAGGGGCCAAATTTAATTCCACGCATACTATTAGGAAGTAAATTTCCATGTTTTGAAGTACTAGACGTTTCATCAAAGTCGTGATCTTGAATTGGAAGTTTTTGTTTCTGAGCAACTACTTTCATCTTTGGTGGTGGATGAAATAAAACTAAATGAATAATTGCAACATTTTTATTGATATACTAGTCATACAAAGTGTATATTACAATAATTATAATTTTTTCAGTTCTCCAGTGAATGGGCTGTATTGCACAATAGCGTCATGGGGAATATAGACAACGATTCCTTTATCGAAGGGTGTAACACTAAGTGTTAACTGTGGTACTTTCCATTGAATTTTATTTAAAGTTATTGTTGCATCAACATCACCACAGTAGCAGTTTGCATCGCTTCTAGATTGAATTAAAATCAACTCTTGACGTATATCCACGATTACTAGACGATAATCCTCCATTATTCCAAGTATGTGGTTCAATGGTACGCACTCTGTAAAAGATATTTCTTCATTTTGCTCAACGAATTGAGATATATTTCTTAAGTGTAGATTTTATACCTGGATTTCTGCAAACGTCCACTCTTTGACCATCTAACTCATAACTATTTTTTTCGAAAAGAAAGTTAGGAAAATTATTGGTTAAGTTGCATGATTTTCCTTTATCCTTTTTTTTGAGCTCAAGCTTACCTTTTATCTACAGAAAGCTGTCGCAAGTAGCCGTAATTAGACCTTGACTTTGTATTAAGATCCGTATTTCTTCGGAAGGTCCATATTTAGAAGATCCATACGAAATATAAGTGTGAATATCTGATTTAATTATAGTATCATCAAAATGTACGTTTTGAAAGACGATTAATGATTCGGCCATTGTCGGTGAGAACTTTTAAACCAATTGACGTTAAAAAGTATTTCTCTGCAGATATTAATCGCAATAAAGGTTGGTGACTAATTAATGACTTACTGTAGGGATGATGTCATAGGAATTGGTGCTTGATTAATTCTCAGATCCATGTTCTTTTAGTTCTAAGCGTGCTATGAATGGTTCACTTTCACCAAAGTCTATTAATTCCCCACTTTTATTACATACATTAAGAAAATTCTTGTATCTAAGAATGGCTGGCACGCAATACTTTTCAATGTCAATGTGAGAAATGTTTGGCACTAATTTCATTTGGGATCCACATTCGTTCATGCCAATCAAGAGCTTTAGTTTATTTTTTACAATTACATTCATGCAAACTTATTTAACTTTTCAACATGCGGAAATGTACATAAAAAATTAAAACGATACCTTTACAAATAAAATAACACAGTTAAAGTTCTAGTAATTGAATTGAGGTTTACTCGTTTGTATCAGAACACTTAGTTCCGATTCCAATTTGTGCTCAGAATAAAGTCAGATGCGGAAAACTTCCAAAACCCTAACCTAAACTAATTAGAACTAACTAAAATTGCTTGAGAAACGTTGTTAAAACACTTGCGTATTTATTTATTTAGGCTGAGAGACAACTCACTAATTCATCAAATACAATTTAGCATATTTCCTTTGAACTTCCATCGTTAATGTATTTAACTGAAATATTCAACAAAAATAAATACTAGTCTACCTTTTATTCATTCAAATTAGAGTACCCACTGTATTTACCTAACCTTTGATGTGGTAAATGCATAGAAACTACTTTTCAATTCGAATGAGCAATTACATTTATCTATAATCATTATTTCCATCAAATTATCGAGAATTCACAATTAAATTAACAAACTCGAATAAGTCTAAGTAATCGGACAAGAATAATTCTGTAATGGACGATTTACTAAATTCAAATCGGAAGTTCCACCACCATAAATGGATGAAACGAACCGGAAAAATACTCACAATGGCAAGCGTATTAAGGTGATGACGGCCAGTTTAGATTGGAAATCATTATTTTCTGAATCTAACGCGTTGATGAATTCCAACAAATTCATCATACTTAAAGTTGTAAAGTTCGTGATGTGGAAAATGACTATTTATATTTCAAAGATTTGCAGGTTATCTTGGAAAATAGGCAACTACATGAGACGTAAAAGAGAATACTTCCCCTTTAAACGCTACCCTATCGTAATGTCAACAATAATGTCGAGTTAACAAACGTTATACTGAGCTGTTTTTGTGAGAGAAATTCCTTCCATAATTATAAATGTCTTTGTTGATGATTAACAAATCTGGTATAGGATTCTGTTTGAATTACATTTTTCCATTATTTCTGCAATTTTCATATTATGAGAGTTTATTTCTTATTTGACTTGTTCTTTTTCTGTTTAGATACTTAGTTTAAGTTTAATTTCCTGGTTGCATTAAATAATACGATTAAAAATAAATTTTGAAATAAATTTTGCTGATTGCCTGAAATTTAAATATGCAAGGAAAAGAGATTTTTATCTAAGATACATTTACGTTTACTAAAAATAGAGCAGAATGACAAAAGTGTGATTTATGTACAACCTCAACTTATCTTAGCATTTAGAGTCTTATCTAAAATACCCTGAAGCTGCCCTTCTTCTTTAACCCGCAAGTCCAATAACTTTAGATTAGTGCAAAAATGTAAATTACTAACTTAAAGGAACAATTAATATCAATAAAATTTAAAGAAAACCCTGTTAGGATGGATGGTTTGTTGAAAATATCGTGTTAATACCATTGCTGCGGTTTAACACTTTTAATATAAGCCGGAGTATAATTACATATGTTTAGTTTTGTGAAATGTTTAAATCACTTTTTTTATTTGTTGCTTTGCTATAGGCAGTTGTATATTTTCATGTAACAAACGTTTTACACACGGCATTAATACTAAAGGCTTTTCTCATACAAAATATTGCGTGCAAATAGAACTATAAACCGAAAGCCGCAAACCTCACCTTGCAAAGCACACACCGTCGTTGAATACATATAGTACCACTAGAAGGGGAGGATACTGGGACAATACATTCAATGCATGCGAATGAGATGGAAAATGGCGTCGGCGTGTTTATCTGTCTCTCTTTGTCTCCCTCTATCCCACTCTGTCTCTCTCTGTCTCTCTCTGTCTCTCTCTGTCCCTCTCAGTCTCTTTCTCTGTCTCTCTCTGTCTCTCTGTGTCTCTCCCTGTCTCTGTATCTCTCTGTCTCTCTACTTCTCCCTCCTTCCCTATCTCTATTTCCCCCTTCTCCCGCCGGTCCCCTCTCTCCTCCCTCCGCCCCTCTCTCCCCCTCTGTGTCTCTGCCTCTGTCTCTGTCTCTGTCTCTGTCTCTCTCTGTCTCTCTTTGTCTCTCTCTGTCTTTCTGTGTCTCTCCCTGTCTCTCTGTACCTCTCTGTTTCTCTCCTTCTCCCTCCTTTCCTATCTCTATTTCCCCCCTCTACCGCCACCCCCACTCTCCCACTTTCTCTCTCTGTGTCTATGTCTCTCTGTCTCTCTCTCTCTCTCTCTCTCTCTCTCTCTCTCTGTGACTCTCTCTCCCTGTGTCTCTGTCTCTGTCTCTGTCTCTGTCTCTGTCTCTGCCTCTGTCTCTGTCTCTGTCTCTCTGTCTCTGTCTCTGTCTCTGTCGCTCTCTCGTCTCTCGTCTCCGTCTCTGTCTCGTCTCCTCTCTCTGTCCTCCGTCTCCGTCTTCCTGTCTCCGTCTCCGTCTCCGTCTCCGTCTTCTCGCTCCCTCCGTCCCGTCCCTCGTCCGTCCGTCTCCGTCTCCGTCTCCGTCTCCGTCTCTCGTCTCGTCTCGTCCGTCTCCGTCCTGTCTCGTCTCTCCGTCTCCCTCTGTCTCTCGTCTCCGTCTCGTCTCTCTTCGTCTCTGTCTCGTCTCCGTCTCTCTGTGTCTCGTCTCGTCTCGCTCTCTGTCTCCGTCTCCGCTCCTCTCGTCTCCGTCTCCGTCCTCTCGTCCGTCTCCGTCTCCGTCTCCTCGTCTCCGTCTCCTCGTCCGTCTGTCTCCGTCGTCCGTCTCGTCTCCGTCTCGTCTGTCTCGTCTCGTCTCCGTCTCCGTCTCCGTCTCCGTCTCGTCTCCGTCTCCGTCTCCGTCCGTCCCGTCCTCGTCTCCGTCTCCGTCTCGTCTCGTCTCGTCTCCTCCGTCTCGTCTCCGTCTCCGTCTCCGTCACCGTCTCGCTCCGCTCCGCTCCTCTCCGTCTCCGTCTCCGTCTCCGTCTCCTCCGTCTCCGTCTCCGTCTCCGTCTCCGTCTTTGTCTCCGTCCCCCCCGTCCCTCCCGTTCCGTCCTCCGTCCCGTCCCTCTCCCGTCTCCTCCGTCTCGTCTCGTCTCGTCTCCGTCTCCGTCTCCGTCTCCGTCTCGTCTCCGTCTCCGTCACTCTCGTCTCCGTTCCGGCTCCGGCTCTCGCTCCGTCTCCGTCTCCGTCTCCGTCTCTCGTCTCCGTCTCCGTCTCCGTCTCCGTCTCCGTCTCGTCTCCGTCTCCGTCTCCGTCTCCGTCCTCCGTCTCCGTCTCCGTCCCCGTCCCCGTCCTCCGTCTCCGTCTCCGTCTCCTCTCCGTCCCTCCGTCTCCGTCTCCGTCCCGTCCTCCGTCTCCGTCTCCGTCTCGCTCCGTCTCCGTCTCCTCTCCTGTCTCCGTCTCCGTCTCCGTCTCCGCTCCGTCTCCTCTCCTCTCCTCCGTCTCCGTCTCCGTCTCCTCTCCTCTCTCCGTCTCCGTCTCCGTCTCCGTCTCCGTCTCCTCTCCCTCTCCTCTCCGTCTCCCTCTCCTCTCCGTCCTCCCTCTCCTCTCCGTCTCCTCTCCGTCTCCGTCTCCTCTCCGTCTCCGTCTCCGTCCCTCCTCCGTCCCCTCCCGTCTCCTCTCGTCTCCTCTCCGTCTCCGTCTCCGTCTCCGTCTCCTCCCGTCTCCTCCCTCCCGTCCTCCGTCTCCGTCTCCGTCTCCGTCTCCTCTCTCCTCTCGTCTCCTCTCCTCTTTCTCCGTCCTCCCTCCCTCCTCCCTCCTCCCCTCTCCCTCCCCTCTCCTCTCCTCTCCTCCTCTCTCTCCTCTCCCTCTCCTCTCCTCTCCTCTCCTCTCTCCTCTCCTCTCCTCTCCTCTCCCTCTCTCCTCTCCTCTCCTCTCCTCTCCTCTCTCCTCTCCCCTCTCCCTCTCTCTCTCTCTCCGTCTCCTCTCCTCCCTCTCCTCTCTCCCTCTCCCTCTCCTCTCCCTCTCCTCTCCCTCTCCTCCTCTCCTCTCCCTCTCCTCTCCCTCTCCCTCTCCCTCCCTCTCCTCTCCCTCTCCTCTCCCTCTCCTCTCCCTCTCCCTCTCCTCTCCTCTCCTCTCCCTCTCCTCCTCTCCCTCTCCTCTCCCTCTCCCTCTCCCCTCCTCTCCTCTCTCCTCCTCTCCTCTCCCTCCCTCCCTCTCCCTCTCCCTCTCTCCTCTCCCTCTCCTCCCTCTCCCTCCTCCCTCCCTCTCCTCCCTCTCCCTCTCCCCTCTCCCTCTCCCTCCCTCTCCTCTCCCTCTCCTCTCTCTCTCCTCTCCTCTCCCTCTCTCCCTCTCATAATCTATAATCAAAGCCCTCTGACACGTCTGCGGAAATTTGAAATTGTGTGGGCCCTCATGCTAACGTATAAGACACCTATAGGCTTCCGGAACCAGCTTTCGGGTCTTCGCTCCCTTGTATAAGACTCCTAAACCTATAGTCGGGTCTTTAGCAAGACTCCGGAACCTGTTCTAGTGCCTTTGACACAAAATTATGCAGTCAATTTGGTTTTAATTATCAGTCAGAATGAATATTTTAATTACACTTAAACCCAATTCTTAATTGTCTGTAAACTTACTCAACACCTTTCGTTACGTAAAGGAGCACTTCAAAAGTTTCTTTCTTACCGCAAGGGTCTTATATACAGTACTTATTTAATTCAACGAATGCTGTTTATTACAGATCTGTTTAAACACTACTTAAATTTTGGAAAAGCTTTATAGCAATCTTCAACTGACATTATTGGTTTGCTTGTAAACTTCTTAACGACTTCATCGCCAAAATGGATTTTTGCAGTAAAACTACCCTCATTAAGGGTTCGCTAACTAAGGATCAATATCTGCCAAAAGCACTGCACTTTTATACCCTTTCACCCGTTCTCTAATATCCATTCATCTAGCCAAACGTCATCCACCAAAAACAGATTAGCCCATCCCAGAGGAATTTCTATCGCGCGTTAATTCAATTTCAATACCATTTGTCCTTGAACACACATAAAACATTTTCCTATAAAGATGATGATGATTTAGATACTGAAGAAATTTGAACTAACTCTTAAATTTTACCATAGGAATTTGTTACCGTTAAATTATGAGTCATAAAAAAACTGCATAGAAAATAATCCATATGTTTAAGCTTTATATGTTGGTATCTCCATATCACTGAAATATGCAACTGTTTCATAAATATTTGATAAAAACCAACATCTGTTCATAATAAGGCCCTCTCTATCACTGAATATCTTCCAAAATCTAACCAACTCCAGGAAAAATGAAAACAAGCTTAAGTACAAAATTTTACGTAGGTACGTGTGGTTCTGCAGTTATCGTGGATACTAACATACATCAACAGAGACATGCACGCGCAAACTCACACTTACACCCACACCCACCCACAGGCACCCGCACGCTCGCACGCACGCACGCACACACGCATGCATTCACGCACGCACGCGCGCACGCACGCACTCACACACACACACTCATACTCGCACGCAAGCACACTCGTATGTGCGCCCGCACGCACGCGACCACATACACAAACAACACGCGCACACACGCACGCACGCACCCACACACCCATGCACCCACGCACCAACACACTAACGCACCAACGTACCAACGCACACACGCACACGCACACAATTACACCCGCACACACGCACACACGCACACATGCACACACGCACGCACACACACGCACACACGCACACACGCACACACGCACACACGCACACACGCACACACGCAAACGCACTCAAGCACACACGCACACACCCACACCAGCACACACGCACACACGCACACAGGCACACATGCATACACGCATGCACACACCACACTTTCGAAGAGTGCGGACGTACTTTGAGAGAGCTGTGTGTTTTAATTGAGTTTATATTTATTTGTTAAATTATTTAAATAGTGAAAATTTTCTAGTTTCGTTGTAATATAAGTGTAAAATTATTGTGAGTACTTTTTATTTTACATATTGCAACTTTCGAACACGTGCGAATAGGTTATTGAAAAAGTTAATTAATTACCAACCTGTGTCGTAGTCGGCACTAGGTTTGGTAGAATTTTTTTCGTTTAGTGACTTATTAAATTAATTCTTTTAAAAATATAAATAAATAATGAATCTAAATTCAAGTGTTAACCTTTCTGATAACAGGGAGGTCAGCGCTCAACAGGTTATCAATGCCTCACATACAGGTATTGACGAAGATCGTAATGTAATTAAAACAAATGTTATCATTAAGGAGAACTCACCGGCTTCTACTTCGTTTGCTAATGCTTTAAAAAAAGATTATGTATTTCCAAAAAAAGATCAAGCTGTAATTTTAAACGCGTTAGATGGGATTAAGCTAGTAGAATATATTGTGCAAGTAGGAAAAGCAGTAGGTTCGTTTTGCATCGCGCTTATCAAATAATAGGATATGCATTTATTTAAATTCTAAATTAACTGTTGACAAATTAATAAATGATTCTAATAGCATTATCATTCAAGAAAACTTAGTAACCGTTAGGAGATTAATTACACCTGCAAAAAGAATCATTTTGTCTAATGTGTCACCGTGTATTCCTCATGGATACATTGAAAAATTATTGAAAGGGAAAGACCTTAAGGTAGTTTCTCCAGTAACATTTGTTGGTGCGGGGATATTTCTACAGGAATACAAACATGTATTAAGTTTTAAAACGCAGGTTTTTATTGTGCTAGATGAAAATGATATTTTACCTGAAACAATACAGTTTAATTTTGAAGACGAAAAATTCAGAATTTTTCTTGCAACGGATGAGTTACGCTGTCTCCAATGCAAAAATGTAGGACACATCTCAAATAATTGCCCGAACGTAATGGATATTTTAAACAGACAAACTGAACTAAATAATGACGATTCAAAACAAACCAACGATGAAAACTCCACACTATTACATCCCGAGTCACCAGATTTGCAAGAAACGTCAAGAACTATCCCTATGTCAGAAATGAATGCAGAAAATGACACACCGCTAGAACCGCAATCACCGGGATTTAAAAATGTAGAAAGTATGTGTATTGAATCTAATTTATGCACAAGCAGGGACAAACGGCTCGCATCAAATTCATCAATTGATGACTGTCAATCCTCTCAATCGGAAATGCTACCTCCAAATAGAACAAAACGGCAACCACAAAAAACTTGAAAGGCGTGTGATCCGGACCCCCTGATGCCTTAATCAATGTTAAAATTTCTTTCTTTCGGAAAATGTAGTACCGCCTGTAACATACCAGGAATTCAAAGATTTAATGGCAGAGTGCAAAGGAAGCGACAATCCAATTACTATTGCAAAAACTTTTACTAACGACATTCCCCGTCTAATAGAGTTCATGAAACAACTTATTCCTTCAATAACGCATCGAAACATAGCAGAGCGAAGTAGAAGATTAGTTATCCGACTACAAAAAGACATAAATATGGAATTATCCAAATCAGACTCCGAGAACGAAGAGTTTTCTTTTTCAAAATATAAACATTCAATATCGCAACACTAAATACTAAAAGCATTCGTAGTATACGTAAATGGTCAACTATGCTCGAACTAATTGATCAACATAACTATTTAGATATGAAAATGTAAACTTTCACCATTAACACTCATAATAAAATACTTATCTTTTTTGGGATTTTTTAATGGTGTACTTTAAATTATACAATCTAAACGTTTCGATAACACTTACAGTTATCTTCGTCAGTAGTATTGTTTGTTAAAAATTGTTAAAGATGTAGTAAACAATTTTGTCAAATTTGAAAAATTCAAACATAAACATTTTAGATTGTATAATTTAAAGTACACCATTAAAAAATCCCAAAAAAGATAAGTATTTTATTATAACTATTTAGACTTAATATTACTACAAGAAACAAACATCGATATTAACCCATGTCCTTTAAACCCCAGCTTTTATACTTACCTTTTCAATCCTCCATCAGCTCCATATACTGGAACAATCATTGCATATAAATCATCCCTAATGACACTTCTTCATCATGAAATTTTACACAATGGATATTTGCAGAGGGCCACCTTTCAATACAATCATCACATTTTAGTATGCTACAACATATATCTTCGTCATAATCAAGAAATTGCGTTAAACATTCTTAAAACATTGAACTTAGCAATGCAATCAACTCAAAGAAACTGTATGTTTTTCGGGGGAGATTTCAATTGCACAGTGGATACTGCGACAGACAGGTTAAGGTCGCAAGAAAGATATGTTGGAACTGTTGCTCTTCTTCAAAAGATAATCGCGCGGTATAATCTACAAGATATGTATAGGTCTAAGCACCCAGCTATTCTAGGACATACTTTTTATACAAAAAATTCCTCATCTCGCATTGATAGAGTCTACTGCAATAAACAAAACTTGTATACAATTCTTAATGCAACTATTCTTCCTACATTTTCTGATCACATGATGGTTTCATTTAAGATTGCTTTTAATAATGAAAATAATCACCCACCGTATTGGCGTTTTAAAAATCAACTCTTGAATGACACGGCATATATAGAAACCATGTCAGCCTTTATTGAATTGCTACTACCACAGGAATTAGAAGATCCTATAATATATTGGAAAAAGTTAAAAAAAAAAATGAAGGATGTAACAATTTTATACAGCAAGAACAAGGAAAAAGAAAAGATGAAGACCTTTAAAGCCCATCAAAGAAATCTAAATTCAGGGACCATAAATGAAGAAACAATGATAACCTTGTCCGAATTTAGAGAGATATACAATAATGAAGGGTATGAAAGATTAAAAAGTATAAATTTTAAACAGCTCTACAACGGTGACCGACCAGCAGCAAATATGATACAAAGCCAACTAATGCATCAGCCTCTGACTACTTTAAATATAAATAATGACCTGGTTGACGATGAAGATAAACTTGCAAAATTTGTATACGATGAACTAAAAGAAAATTTTAAAGAACAAAACACTACATCTCTAGCTTTCCCTTTATTACCTTCGCTCAATCAAAACGACATAGAGACTTTGGAGCAGAAAATGACTGTTGAAGAATTCACTTCTGCACTTCATTTACTTAACGCTGGTAAATCCCCTGGGGTAGATGGATTTACCGCCGAATTCTATAAAAATTCTGGGATAAACTACGAAAACCATATGCCAGAATGATCGATGAATCCGAAAACGAGGCAAACTGCCAGAAAATGTCCGAAAATCTGTGATTACGTTTGTTTTTAAAAAAGGAAACCGCAAAGATTTTCAAAATTGGCGACCTATATCACTACTAACGGTAGATTACAAAATCTATGCCAAAGCATTAGTTATTCGTTTAAAACAAGTTATTAATTCCCTGATAAATACGGATCAAACATACTGCATCCCAAAACGATCAATATATGATAACCTTCACCTTCTTAGAAACACAATAGATTACGCAAATTGTGAAAACCAAAATCTAGCTGTGCTAACTTTGGATCAAGAACGAGCATTTGACAAAGTTAGTCAAAGATACCTAATGGCAGTTTTAGAAAAATTTGGGTTTGGAGGTAATTTTATTAGAAGCATTAAGTTACTATACAATGAGGCAATAGCAGTTGCGCGAATTAGAAATAAGTTAACACCAAACATCCTATTAAAGAGTGGTATCAGGCAGGGATGCCCAATATCGGGTCTTCTCTACGTCCTTACTATTGAACCATTTCTTCAGAATCTCCGTAACAAGTTAAGTGGTGTGGAATTACCGCTAAGTAGCCATAAATTAGTATTGTCCGCATATGCTGATGATTTAACGATATTTACCAGTAACGAAAATGATTTCACAGAAATTGTTAATATATATGCAGAGTACTCCATATGCTCGGGAGCCGTTCTGAATGTGAATAAGTCTGTAGGCTTTTGGACCGGGAAATGGAAAAATAGAATTGACAGTCCAATTGGATGTATATGGTCCAATATATACATAAAAATACTGGGTATTAAGTTTTCGCACGATAATAGCACCGTCGGAAAAAGATGTGTTAAGAAAGTACAAGAAAAACTAGTACAAAAATGTGCCAAATGGAAATCCTTAATGCTATATTTATCTTACAACGGAAGAGTAGCGCTCATAAACAAATTTATTGCACCACGAATATGGTACCATCTTCAAGTTCTTCCCTTCTGCGATAAGGATTTGCAACTATTTCAAAATTGCCTAATAAATGGTTTCTGGGTTGGCAGAAAGCACTGGGTTACTGTTAAACACTTATGTCTACCGAAGAAAATGGGTGGTTTAGGGCTAATAAATATAAAAATTAAACAAAAATTGTTTCGAATCGTGCTAGCTAAAAGGTATCTCACCACAAATGAGGAATCCCACTGGAAATCATTGTTTGATTACGAGCTAAGGAAAAACAGAAAACAAAACCTTACGTGGCAAAATTTTTTACTCCATAAAGAAACGTATACATGTAGGTACGTAGGCACATTTCAAAAACAAGTGCTACAAGCATGCTCACTTTTAAACCTAAAAACATCCAATTTTCCTGTCACTGCCCAAGACGTTCTGGACATACCTCTCACAAATAACGTTCTTTTAAAAGATATTGAGATATCTTCTCTTTGGAGACTAATTAAAGTCACATCAGTGAGAAATATTAACGATAGGGAAAAATCACTAACATTGTCTGACGATCAGATTCTTGAGCTAGATGGAAACCAGCAAGCGATCCAAACATGCATCCACAGAATATACTCATCTCAGCTAAAATGCGAAGGCCCGCAGCATAAACCATCTCACTTTATATTGACACTAAACAATAGTAAAGATATACCTTAGAGTATATACATAAACACAAAAGACCTTGACAGATTTTCTACTAAACGGTGAATACGGAATAGTGGACCCACTAAAAAACGAGATCACAAAGGATGAGGTATACTGGGAAGCCTTTGGAGAATACCCAACATTAGGTAAAGAAGGAGCGATATCGTGGCGTTTTGCAAAGGGTAGACTTGCAGACGGAATTTTTCTTAGAAAATCCGGTCTTTCGGACAATGAAAAATGTATCTGGTGCGACGAAATTGGGTCTTCCTGGCACATAATACTGCAGTGTCAACGAACTGAACCTGTATGGCAAATAACTAAAACAATGTTTTACAACCTAACCGGAAGAAAACTACTTATGGTAGATATTACATCAGGGGTAAACAACACAATAAAAAATTACAAACTAGCAAACTTTATTCTAAACATGGCAAAGTCAAGTATCTACAACATATATATAAAAAAAACTAAGGAAAACCAAACGATTGAAAACCCAAGGGACTACTTTCTGAACAACTTGAAAAGTCGCATCACAAAGGAATTTATATGGAGTAAGGCAACAAATGACAGTAAGCGCTTTATGACAGTGTGGTGTAAAAATAGTGTTTTGTGTGCAGTCGAAAACGAATCTCTTATTTACCAATATTAAGTAAGGCTTGATCCATAGTAATAGCTAATCATAACGTTCTTTAATATATTCTATTTGTACATATAATTTGTATATATAAATTGTACATATGATAGATAAATATATGCTTTAAAAAAAAAACAAAACACGCACACACACACGCACACACGCACACACGCACACACGCACACACGCACACACGCACACACGCACTCACGCACACACGCACTCACTCTCAATCAAGCACTCACGCACACACGCACACACGTACGCACACACGCACACACGCACGCACCCACACACGCACACACGCACACGCACCACACACACACGCACACACGCACAAGGCACCACAACACACACACACACACACACACGACACACACACACACAAACCACACACACACACACACACACACACACACACACACACACACACACACACAAACACACACACACACACACACACACACACACACACACACACACACACACACACACATACACAAGATACACACACACACGCAGTACACACTACACACACTCACGCACGCACGCACACACACACACACACACACACACACACGCACATACACACACACATACAGACAGACACCACACGGACGCACAAATTCCATTTGAAAAGATATTAATATCTAAACATAAGTGAACGCTCTGGAATGAGTTTCAGTAGGTATCTGCATGTGATATACTTCATCACCTCGGTCCATCTTGATGTAGCATCCAATTACAAGGTCTAGAAGTAGTTCTCCAGGTACTGACAAGATCCATATGGACTTTATTAAACACCTACCAGAAGAAGCCAAACCCATCCTTTTGAATGCTCTTAACGTCATCTGGCATAACGGTACTTTTTCAGAATTATGGAAGGGTGTTATTATAGTTCCTCTTCCTAAAATCGAAAACCCGTCGGAACCGCCCCACTACAGAACAGTGTCGATTACTAGTTCCATCGGTAAACTCTTGGAACGTATGGTCAATTAGCGATTGATGTGGATGCTTGAAGAGCGCGATCTTTAATGTCCTTACCAATTTGGATTTAGGAGAGGTCGGTCCACCACGGATGCCATAGTTTTCATCAAAAATGCAAGTAATAACTCTTTTCTTCATTGCCTTCATGCCTCTGACATCTTTGTTGTTTAAAAAGTGCTTTTAACACAGTACGGCACCCGGATATTCTCTATCAGCTCTACGAGTGGGGATTTAGAGGGAATCTACCAACTTATATAGAAAGATTTCTCTCTAATCGTACTATGCGTGTAAAGATCGATAAATAGGTTCCAGAATACTCGCCTTCTTAAGAATTGTACGCCACAAGGATCACCTTTGAGTGCCACATTATTTCTTATAGCAGTCAATGCCGTATTGCTGTCAATTCCTTCGTCGATTTGTTACTGCGCTTACGCTGACGACATTGTACTCTTTCAGATGAGTCGATGTTATCAAGGAAACACTGCAGATGGGTATTGTACAGATTGCGGAGGCTCCAAAGGAACGTAATTTATGGTTATCTACGACGAAGTCTAGATCTATCCATTTTTGCAGAAAACGTTCGACCTGAATAGAGATACCACGGTTTATCTTGGGCGACAATTTAATTGAAAACGTAGGTGTTTTTAAATATCTGGGAATTAGATTAGATCTTAAACTTACGTGAAAGCCACATATTGACGAACTCATAGTTTCATGTAAGAGAAACCTTAACATTTTAAAATGTCTCGCACATACGCAATGGGGTTCATATGGAGAAGTGCTTCTACGCGTACACAGGAGTCTGGTAATCAGTAGACTGGACTACGGATGTGTACCATACTTTTCTGCGAAAAAAGTCGTGTAACACCTTTAGACTCCATATACAATCAAGGTATAAGGTATGCTACTAGTGCGTTGAAGTCATGTACGGCTATGTCTCTTTATGCTGATTCTGGATTGGAGCCACTTTATCTTCGTCGCAAAAAGATCACTGCGTTATATAGATTGAATCTGCATAGATGCAGAACACATAAAATTTTGTCTATCAGAAGAATATATTTCAAGATATAAATAGGAAGGAACCAACACGTCATAGATTCTCATCGTTTAGGTCATCAGTTATAGTGAAGGAAATAAACATACCTGAAAAGGAAATATATTTACCGTGTTTCCGTAAATTTGAACCCTGGCTGCCTAATACTCTACACGTTAATACAGATCTATTACAAATAAGTAAACACTCTTCACCGTAAACAATAAAGGGATTTTTCCCTGAAGTTATCAATTGGGTATTAAGGTTTACCGATGGGTCCAAGACCCTGAACACGACGGGATGTGCTGTTAAGCATGGTGATTTCGTAAAGAAACTTATACTTTCTATCGAAGCATCTATCTTCTTCTGCGAAGCCTATGCTATATTATCAGCGCTTAAAATATGCATTGCAGAGAAGAGTGACAGATTTTTGATATGCACAGCCTCGTTGTCAGTTCAGTCGGCTATATAAACAGCATTCACTGCGGTCAGAATTATATCAGACATACTTATAGCGAGCAGACTTTTAAAACAACTAAAAAAGCAAGTCATTTTCATGTGGGTCCCCAGTTATGTTGGCATCACAGGCAACGAGGAAGTTGACGGTTTAGCCAAAGAGGCAGTTCTAGGACTTAACGCTGAGGTTGCTAGCATCTGCAATCTAAGCGACGTTAAAATATATTGCAAAGAAAATATCAGAAGACTGTTTCAAACTGCATGAGAGAGGCACCATACTTACCTGCGAACATTTCAACCTCTCGTTGGACACTCGAGGTATAGTAACAACCTTATACGAAAAGAGCAAGTGGTGATATGTAGATTTAGATCGGGTCACACAAAGCTAACCAACGGCTGTTTGATGAGCGGTGATTTGTAATCCGAGTGTGTTGAATGTTGACCACATTCTTAAGGAATTTCCGAAATATGTTGATCACCAAAAAATTCGTTACAAAGAGAATGTCGACATATTTGATAAGGAAATATTGATATTTTTAAAGGACAATGGTCTTCTAGACAAAATATAAGGTTGTAAAAAATATACAATCAGGTGCGGCTAATGACCACAGAAGTTGAAGTCGCTAATAATATAAAAAATAAAAGAAAATAAAACCTTAATGATATACATTGTGAAATTAATATACTTTTTCACGAATTTCCGTTACCTTTACACAATTTTTTTTACTAAATCGAAATTAAAGCGATGGTTACAGCTTAGACTAATTCCTTTGTTATCTTAAGCGTGTAGCATTTTACATAAAATATGAAAGTTTAGGAATTTTAATACAAGATTTAAATTAACAATAAGGACAGGTAATCAAATTACACAAAAGGAAACAATTACAAAATTAATTTAGCCGGTTTATTAAAGGTATAAAATTTTAGTAAAGACTAAATCAATTTTCTTTTGTGTAAAAACATAACGTGTACAATCAAATGAAGCAAACGTCTATGGTAATAAAATTCTGCACTAAAAACTTTTCTTTTTGTTTTTTCAAGAAATAATCAGTTTATGTTCAGGCGTCTTGTGTGTATGTAATGTTAAAAGAAATACATTTATATTTTTCTTGAAAAAAGTATTATGTACGTATACCTATTGTGACAACCGTATCTTCTAAATTAAATTTTTACCCTTTTGGTTGTAAGTGTTTTTCCTATTGTCAGCACAATTGCAGCTTTCGTGAGTTTACATTTATATGAATACAGTATTAATACAGAAAATACATTAAAACTGTGAAAACGGAGCAATTAAATACTTTAGAAACTAAAACAAGAAAGCAGATAATGTAAAACATAACTTTTAAAAATAACTCATGTTTATAGTCTTGAAATTTTGAAAAAATAACATTGTACAAACACTTTAATGGGAGAAAACCCTTATTTAATATTATGTATAAACGGCTGCTAAATTATCTGCCATAATGCTTTCTAAAAATTTCTAAGCAACTTCAAGGGCCACAATACCTGAATTTGAATCACGTTGGTTTTTAAACAAGATAACTCTCCATTTTTGATCCGCCATTTGAATTTTTTAATTTTGATAAGTGATCTATAATTAGCCATGTTAAAAACGCTCTATACCGGACTTTCATAGAAATCGGTTTATAGGTAAAAAATACACAATTTTACACCCTAAAAACAATGCGCTACTGGTTATTTACTCTTTAATTTTGAAATTAAATGAAAAACTATTAGTTTGTTTTTTTAACTTTATAACTTTTAAAATTTCAAGCAATGAATTTTTTTTATTTTCTATGACACTAAAAATGCTCACTAACGAACTTGACCTTTTATTGTAAAGAATTATTGTACCAAATTTCATATCGATACCATTAATGGTTCAAAAGACATGGCGCGCGCATACAAACCCGCATACACCCACACACACACGCACACGCACACGCACACACACACGCACACGCACACGCAAACGATCACGCACACGCACACGAACACGCACATGCACATGCAAACGCACACGCACATGCACACGCATACGCACACGCACACGCAAACGCACACGCACGTGCACGCGCACGCACCTGCACACGCGCACGCACGCGCACGCGTACACGCACACTCATACGCACACGCACATTCATACGCACACGCACACGCACACGTACACGCACTCGCACACGCACACGTACGCGCACGTACACGCACACGCACACGCACACGCACCCGCGAACACGCACGCTCAGGCGCACGCGCACACGGACACGGACGCCCACGCGCACGCAGATGCACACGCACAGACACGCACACGCACAGACACGCACACGCACACGCACACCACACACACGAGCACACGCACACGCACACGCACATGCACACGCACACGTGCACGCACACGCACACGCACACGCACACGAACACGCACACGCACACGTACACTCACACACACATACACGCACACGCCCACGCACACGCACACGCACACGCACACTCACACTCATACGCACACGCACACGCACATGCACACGCACAAGCAACGCACATGCGCGCACACGCACATGCACACAAACACGCACACGCACACGCGCAAGCGCACGCACACGCACGAGCACACGCACACGCACACGAACACGCACACGCACCCGTACGCTCACGCGCACACGCACACGCACACACGCACATGCACACGCACACGCTCACGCACAAGCACACGCACACGAACACACACGCGCACACGCACACGCACCCCTATGAGGTATATGGATAAGTGTATCACACTTCTCAGGCAAAGAGCGAGCGATTAATTAAGGTGGTGATATGTGGCGTGCCCGTAGAACTAACCGAGGTTGACGAGCTAAAAATGCAAGATATTAATATACTTTCTGTTAACAGGTTGAAGCAGCAAGGACGCCCGATCCCCTCGTGATCGTAGAGTTTCCGGCAGAGGCAGACAACAAGAAGATCGGGAGGTGAATCACGTCGCCCGTCTCCGCGTGAATGTAGAGGATTTGCAACGGAAATCTGGAATCGGGCAGTGACACCAGCGTCATGGTTTCCGTGACGCACAGCGTTGCTGCAGGGCGGCAGCACGCTGTGTAAAGTCCGCCGGAGATCATCACTCCAGTGAATGCACGAAACCCCGCACAGACCGGGCTAGATGTGTTAACTGCAGTGGGGACCACCCCGCTAGCAACAGGGGCTACCCGAAGTTCCCTCGGCCTCCACGACGGAGGAAGGCGGAAGTACCACAGCGACTGAAGAGGACACCACCGGTTGCGGCGCCCTCTTCAACCCGGACCGGCGTTAGTTACGTCCGAGCAACAGCAGGCAAGGTTGAGAAGGCGGAAGTAACGAGAAAGGATCCCACCGCTGTCGTTTTTGCTCCTGCCCAAACCGAATTAGGGTTCGAAGCCATATTGAGCCTCCTTGGAGGTCTCGATATGGAGAAGGCCCTACCTGTCATCCGTAAGGTAGCAGCGACGGTCATTCAGGCGCAAACTGCGATAGACCTGTGGGGAGTGATCCTCATGCACGGTTCAGAGGTGGTTGCCCTTTTCGGGTAATCAGACAAAGGTTCGGAGCGAAGACTGGTGCCATTGATAACCGATAATCTATTCACACAACTAGCACATGTTTCTATTTATCCAGATGCGTAGGGCATCAACAGCATCAGCCACAACCGAGCGACAACAGGACAGTCCACACAACAACCACACCATCGACGACTACAACGTTCTTTTTTTGGAAATACCACAAATCTCAACACAAAGGTGTCAACAGGCATATCACACAGTAGCGAATTCCAACAACCACGCAATCCACGCGCTGAAGAGGATGAAGAATTCTGAGCAGCGCACCACGAACAATACACAACACATTATTCTTTATTTTATTTTACAATATTATATCTTGTAATACGTATTATAAATACTATACATTGTTATGTACCATAAAAATTCTAATAAAATTTGTTGAACTTTGAATTTGGCGCAATCAGTCACCGAGCTAGTGGAGTTGTGGTAACACGACCTGGATAGAGTTCGGGACGTAATGGGTTGGATTCCCGTCACCAGTTACCCTGGATGAATTTTTTTTTGTATTTTCCTCACATTTATAGCGGAATGGTCCCAGCATATACGTTTGTGTTTTTAGTCCCACCATGCATACATACTTAATGCGAGTCCATGATTGTGGTTGAAGGAGATTGAAAAGCTTAAGCCCACCTTTTCCCTTAAGGAGAGAATCAAAGACGTTCCATTTTCCTTTTTTTTTCGATATCGGTACGTCTGAGTTTTGGTTTGACTCCAACGAGTAAAAACATAAAATTCACTCAAATTTTGATAGGACTCACGTCGTATACCAGAGAGAAGTGGCCGCGAAACTACTACATTACGTGTGCATAATACCCATCACCGACACGATACCGGCGCTGCTTAACTCGCAGTTTCACCGCCGAGCAGCGACGCACCACCGTTCGCCGCGACATAAACGTCACCCGACTAGATGAGGTCTAGCTAACGGTTCCATCGACAACACTACTTCCGCCTTCGCGCTCGGCACCGTCATCATAGAAAGGAGGAAGACACCCACCCCGGATCTCCGAGACCCGACTACTTCATCGTACACAAGAAGGGACCGGAGAAGACGTAAACGGTTGTCACTTCCACATCACCCAAAAAAAGTGTTCACCCTACTACAGCAATTTACGATATTAAGGGTAAAGTGCCACCGGTAATCCTTTATCTGAAGGACAACTGGGTCGCCTATTCCCGAGAACTGGACCGACAAAGAATTGCCTTCACGAGCACCACGGCCACCAGCAAGAGAACCAAAATATGGTCTACCTCATCCCAGAATCGACACAGACTGATGAGCAATATATATCAGCCACCAAGGAAACGCTTTTTTAAGATGGTATTGTGAGGCGTGTCCGTAACACTTTAAAGAGCGACGTGAACTCAGAGCCACTACACCGTGGTATTCCAGCTCTTCTTTGTTCAACGATTAAAACACTAACATTAGGCAGTGTCACCGGTTTGATCCATGCATAGCATTGCTGCAGGGCAGCAACGGCAGTTGACGCGCACAATACCTTGTGAAGAATTAGATTATAAGGCACGTCAGATAATGTCAGCGTGTTGGTTTGAAAAGGCTGTAAAGTAAACGTATAAAAAAAAAACAGAAATCCAATTATTCTAAGTAACTAACTGAAATTCATTTCTTGCATAAAGTTTGTCTAAAGCGCCAGATGTTGTGCCAAATTGGTACACATCTTCTTTTTCAGATGACATAACAGCCAAAACATTACGAGGTGCCAAGCGTGCTTTGTCGACATCAGGAATCTTATATAAAATGTTTTGTCTAGTTTCAATTCTAAGAAAATTGTAACATTTCTATTGTTTTTTTAAGCATTCAAAGCGGTGCGGGCTAATTAATATAATGCGAGCTTCATTCTCCCGTAAATAAATTATCCACTTAGCTATAAGGAAAACATATTTGTTTTTCTTCAATTATGTTACCTTAGTGAATCGTCTTGCACACTGCAATTTTAGTCCTCTACGAATGATGGTTCATTCACAGATTGGGCAACTGCTTCATTTGTTGAAATATTACTGCTCTCGTTATTAACTATATTTATTAATACTGCACCAAATTCATCAGATAGTGTATTTTCCATATTCCCTTTGACAGTATTTTGAGGGCGATTAGTATCTTCCTCATCTCCTAGTCTCTCTATGTCAACAAGTTGAAGATTTGAATCAAATAAACCATTAATAAGTGGAGTGCCAAACATAGCCTCGTACAGAGTACGCTGAATGCCTCTAAGAAATAGTCGATTCTGCTCAAATTGTACAAATGTTAATCCTTCCGACCAGTTTGATGACCGGTTTTCTTGAATCCAAGTAACCAAAATAACCGGTACATCTTGATCTAACCTCTGAATAGAACCCCGCTTTCTGAATTGCGTGGTTCACTATGAATTATTTTCGCTTGTAACGTATATGCGATACTATTGGTTATTTGATTCACAGACTCTCTACCGTTGTCACTATGGAGTAGAGAAGGAAAGAGAGGAAAGGAGAGGGAGAGGAGAGGGAGAGGGAAGAAAGAGAGGGAGAAGAGAGGGAAGGAGAGAGAGGAAGAGGAGAAGAGAGGGAGAAAAAAGAGAAGAGGAGAGGAGAAAGGGAGAAAAGAGGAGAGAGGAGAGAGAGGAGAAGGAAAGAGGGAGAGAAGGGAGAGGAAAGAGGAGAGGGAGAGGAGAAGGAGAGAAAGAGAGAGGGAGAGGGAGAGAGGAGAGGGAGAGGAGAGGGAAGAGGGAGAGGGAGGGAGAGGAAGAGGGAGAGGAGAGAAGAGGAGAGGAGAAGAGGAGAGGAGAAAGGGAGAGGAGAGAAGGAGGGAAGAGAGAGGAGAGGAGGGAGAAAAAGAGGAGAAGAGGAGAGGAGAGGAGAGGGAAGGAGAGGAGAGAGGAGAGGAGGGAGAGGAGAGGAGAGGGAAGAGGAGAAGAGGGAGAAGGAGAGATTTTTGTTAGTTGGCCATGGATTTGCAGATAATAACAATAATAAAACATTAATAAACTAAAACAACAACTACAAAAAACAAGAAAAGGTTTATAACAACTCAACAGTAATTATTTCAAATACTTATATATAACAATTAGTATAGGTGGTTAATCACAAAAGTGCTCAAATTGTCTTCCATTCTGCTCGATGCATTTTTGGGCTCTGCTTGTAACTGAACCAGTGGCGTTATAGATTTGAATATTTGGCACTCTTCCAATGCAATTAATAAAATTTGCTCTGAGTTCTTCTACAGTATTACTTCGGGTTTTATGGACTTCATTTTTGATAGATCCCCAAAAATAAAAGTCGAGTGGCGTCAGGTCGGGGAAACGCGGAGGCCATCTGCTTGGTCCATATGTACCAAGCCAATTATCGCCAAAATTGACATTTAGTAAGTCCCTTACCATGTGGCTATTATGTGCTGGAGCACCGTCTTGTTGTAAATAAACATTATTTCTTGCAGCTAATGGCATGTTATCCAACTCCATTATTATACATTCTTCCAAAATTTGAATGTATCCTTGAGCATTCAAATGTTCATTAAAAATTCTGTACTTAAGGACTCTGTTTTGATATAGCGCCACCCATACGTGGAACCCAAACCGTCCTTGCTGTATCCTGGCGACCGTCTGATGAGGATTTATGTTTGACCAATATCGATTATTATGTCGATTAAAAATTCCTTCGTTAGATATAAAAGCCTCGACGGTCCATATTATATTTTGAAACAAATTGGGATTCCGATTAATCTGCTGCGAATACCAATGACAAAATGTTAAACGCCGCTCTTCATCTCCAGGATATAAGTTATGAACCTTTCTTATTTTATATGGTTTATACTTATGCTTTCTTAACGTTTTTGAAACTTTAGATTTACTTGTGCCAATATCTTTCTCAATATTACGGCTAGATATCGTCGGATCAGCAGCAACGCAATCTAATGTATTTATTTCATCTCTTTCTCTATTTGCCTTATTGTAAATATTACTTCTTGGTTTTCCAAATGATGCATACTCATTTAAATTGTGATATAATCTTTCAAATATTTGTTGTTCTGGCTATCGTCGTTCCGGATAACGCTCAAAATATAAGTCTTAGAGCTGCGTCTTTATTTTTATTACTCTCAATGTAGCACTCAAGCATATTTAATTTTTCATAATTTTGAAAATTATTCATTTTAATCACCTTTTTTAAAAAATATAATCGGAAACGAAATAAGAATACCAATACATAATTGTTACTGAATTTTATGACATGTAAACAAACAAAAACAATTGCTTAAAACATTCAATTAATGGCCAACTAAAAAAACATGTTTTTTTAGTATTTTAGCTATTTAGGACAATGCAAAATATTAAGTGTTATATATTGTTGCAATCTCAAGAAAAAATGCAATTTTTTGAAATTATCAGATACAGGGTGTCCCATTTAAGAAAATGTTACTTTTGATTATATCTCAAAAAATCAAACATCTATATTTTTTTAAGAACGCCACTGGATTCAACGTAAAAAGTCATAAAACTTTCGTATCCAAAGCTTTTTTTTATCTCCATAAGTAACCGAGTCGTAAGAGATAATAAAAACCGGCAGATTTTGAGAATCACTCTGTATTTTCGAAACCAATTTAGTTAGCGTAGGTATCTTAGTTTTTTTGTATCTCTTACCGTTTAGCCTATACCCTATAATATTATCGAAAAAAAACCACCCTGTACATGTTAATTTGTGAGATATTATTATAATTATAGTTGTCTAATGATAATGATAAGCGTGGCTAAATAAAACAGCGACCTATACCTTACAAAAGTAGGTCGGTGTTATTTTCAAAACGCTTGTGTATTATCAAAATTGTAAATGAAAGCCAGCTTGTTTATTTACCCCCGGGGTATATGTCCATTTTCAAAAACGAAATATTGCGTTCAAACTTGTTCATAAATCTAGGGCCTTCCTTATCAGAGGTATTTCCGAATGTGAGTGATATTATTATTATTATTATGGCAGACTCCTACAGCTGCCTTACGAAACAAAATCGGTGTTAGTTTCAATTCACACATTGTATTATCAAAATTGAAATTGAAATTCAGCTTGTTTCTTTATCCCCACGGCAATTGTCCATTTTCAAAAACGAAATAGATTTTCCTTGTATGTAAAATAATATAGAGGACTGACTTCGGATTTGGTTATATATTTGTTGTATAGGCATTTTTAACTAATTTAAACGTAAAACGTATTTTTAGCACTGTAGTAAGTAAAACCCTGCAATAGTGTTACAAACTAATTTTATGCTTATATATTAACGGTAATGCCGAAGCCCAGTTCATGTGTTCTTGAAGTGTGGTTGGTCTTAGCAAGCTGTAGGTTAGGCCAAACCAGTATTTTTGAATGGCAAGCTGATTTTTACAAGCTGTAAGTTGTGATTTGACTGATTGACATTGAATTGATTGAGACTAATTTGCTGATGACCGACTGCTTTCCCTCTGAGTGTTGGTTAGCCTTATCTACACAGTAAGCGGTCGCGCATGGTAGGTATGTACAGGGAGCCAACTAAGAATGCGAGGTACTGTATCTGGGAAACTATACATCGTAGAGGCTTGCGGAAAAAAAAATTATTACTAAAACGGGCAATACAAAAACCTGGAAAATACTTTCATGTTTCTGAAATGGTCGTTAGGGGGCGTAACTTCAAGCTTGAATCCAAAAACGTGATATTTCTGTGAATTCTGCTATTTTAACCTAATAAAAAAATAACTGATCTTTAAAGCCGAGGATAATCTGAACTGTTCTTGTTTGGCATTTTTTGACGTATCTATAAAAAAGGTTTCCTTAAATCACCCCCCGTATCTTCGAAACGGCTAATCCGATTTTAACAAACTTGGGCGCGTTGAAAAGAGCTTTTCTTGGGCTATAAATGATAAAATAATTGAAGTTTTGTTATTTTCACATGTCGTCGCTAGAGGGCTTTGTTCCACATTCCGACGGAAACGCTTAATTTTCGCAAAACAATTAAATGCGTTGGTATGACTTTTTTTCACGAACAAGTCGCTAAATGATGGCTAAACAAGCTCGCGAAAACCGCATCTCGATATCTTGTTCCTAACCTAAAATATCGACCAAAGAAGACTTTATACGAAAATCCCCTAAATTTATTTTTTTTAACTGTATTTTTCTGGAATTGTTTCTATATGTAAGTTGTGGCCCTAAAAAGGACCGATTTAAAGGAGGAAGGTTTTTGATGCCTCTTGAAATGCTGACCATCACTCTGTGCATTGCTAAGGCCCCTTATGGGTAGACAAAACTGCAGCTTCAATTTCGGCTCTGAATAGGTAACCTAGAAATTTCGATTTTAAATGTTTGTAACTTTATTCACCAGAATAAAATCGCCTTTTTTGAAATTACTACGGGCAAGTAAGCAATGCTGAAAGTTATACGAAAGGCCTATTATTTGTTTGTTTAAATGCATATTCACTATGGATATATAAGAAAAATACAATTAATAGAAGCAGGCAATGGAAACAGATACCTAAACAAAACATACATAATCCTCAAATTGTCAATAGTTGTCAATAGTTTCGCGTTACTTTGAGCAATTTTTGTGCTTTCAAAATGCGTTTTACGAATAATGAAGCTGTTGATACGCTTGTGGTTTATTTTGAATGTCTTCAGAATGCCGCAGTAGCTAAAAGAGTTTACGCGGCTCGATATCCAAATCGGCGTCCTTGCGATGTAAGAGTTCTTTCCCGATTAGTGGCGAGCTTACGAGCCAATGGTAGTTTGCGGCCTACGTTTCAACGACAAAGGATTGGAAGAACACAAGAAAGTATTAACCGTATACTGGGCTACATTGAAGGAAATCCTCATGTTAGCACAACAGCATTATCCACTGAGTTGGGCATATCACGGACAACGGTTCAAAATATTTTGAAGGACCACAGGTAAGTTCTAATGGCCATCAAAATATATAGGTATTCGTTTAAACTTTTTTTAATTACTTTAAGAATGCACCCATATCATGTCGTTTTGCATCAGGCCTTGAAAGAGGAAGATTTTGATCGAAGGTTAGACTATTGCCATTGGATATTAGGCATGATACGCGAAAATAGAGAATTTTTATTTCAAATTCTTTGGACCGATGAAGCCACCATCAGTAGTGACGTGAGAGTCAATCTGCACAATATGCATTATTGGTATGCAGAAAATCCCCATTGGTTGAGTGAAGTTTAGCGCCAAGGACGTTGGAGATTAAATGATTGGTGTGCCATACTGGGAGGCAGAATTATTGGGCCATATTTTTTCGAGCCCTAAATGGCAATGCATTTCTTGACTTTTTGGCCAATCAATTACCGTTGTTGTTGGAAGATGTGCCTCTGGAAACAAGGCAAAAATTGTTTTTGCAGTTGGATGGTTGCCCAGCATATTTTGCTATTATTGTGTGAGAGCATATTAATGAAGTATTTCAACAGCGGTGGATTGGAAGAGGAAGTCTGTTTCCATGGCCTCCGCGATCGCCAGACTTCACTTGCCTCGATTTTTATTTATGGGGGCTTAAAGGACATCGTGTTTCGGACTCAAACTACTACTAGAGAAGATATGAAAAACCGGATTCGTAACGCAATACGTAACATACCGAGTGCCGCAATTGAAGCTCCAGTTTTGTGTAGTTATGAGAGGCTTTAGCAATGCATAGAGCGTGATGGTCAGCATTTCAAGCATTTACGGGGGATAGTTTTCTAGACACAGTATCTCACATTCTTAGTTGGCCACCGTGTACAGTGGGAGAATTGTTATCTGAAGGTTATGAAGCATTGTTCGCTCAACTTCTTGCTTGATTTGATTGAGGTGATTGATTGTGATTGATCTAATTGTTTGATTTTTCCATTTCCAGTAACGCCAGCCCCTATTACAGAAAACATACTTGAGTTTTACACTAACAAATCCAAATTTTGAACTCCAATGCCATCACAACGGAGCGAAGGCCCGAGACCAAGTTGTAAAGACCCTATAACTGTCTTATAAGTTAGCGTTAGACCCCTTTATTAGAATAGTCGTAGGTTCAACTCATACTGGAGGCAAACTTTATTTACGTTGTCTTGCAAGTTGGCATAAGGACCCCGTATTAGAAGACATATTCAAGTTTACCGCCAAGGGGCGAAGCCCCGTTTTTGATTTGACCGAGGTTGATCGGTGGGTTAAGGACCGTGTGCCCACGTCTTACCTTAAAAGTTAGTGTTGGAACTCTTATTTCAAATTTGCCACCATAACCATTACAGGGACCTGTATGTACTTTTAAAATATACCGCTAGGTGGCACCAGCTGTATTGCAGAAAACATTCATTAGTCTATAACAAGTAGATGGCGCTATTAACAAATTCAAAATTTGAGCTCGTGGAGTACGATAAGGGGCGAAGTCCCGAGAGCAACTTGCAAAACCCTATATATGTCTTAAAAGTTAGCATTAGGGTCTCTTATTAGAATACAAACCCAAATTTCCAGCCTAGGGGGCCACGACAAGAGCAAGAGCAAGCTGCTAAGCCCCACACCTGTCTTACAAGTTACCATTAGGGCTCCTTATTAGAATACAAACTCAAATTTACAGTCAATGGGACTAGGATAAGGGAGAAACTTCGAGAGAAACTTGCGAAGCCCTACACTTGTCTTACCAGTTAGCATTAAGTCCCCCTTATTAGTATACAAATTCAAATCCCCCGACAAAACCAAATGGTCGCGGGTCTGGATTATGGTCCCTAATTAAAAGGGTTATGATGATACAATTTAATTATATCCAGTAATTAAAATCGTTGCTGGTTTATAACTCATAATTAAAAACAATGCCCCCCTATTAGGATACAAATTCAAATTTCCATCCATAACCAATCAGAATGCAGAGGCTTAGTCCTCCAATCAGAACACAGATGCTGAGTAGTGGGGCTAAGGACCAATCAGAAACCAGAGGGACGGGCGGATCCAATCAGGTAAAAGGATAGAAGCGTGGACTAGCCTTTGCCCGGCCTTAATACATGTACAACCAATCAGGTAAAAGGATTAGGTGTGGCCTAGTCTTAACCCCACCTTAATAAAGCCATAATGGCCTTATTCAGGCTTAACCCCCTCTTAATCTAACCAACATGGCCGCTAGACCACACCCTAGGGGCATACAACATCCCTAACCAAGCCATAAGGGCCTTATCTAGTCTTAACCCTCTCTCTTAAACCTACCATAATGGCCGCTAGACCACACCCTAGCTAGTGGCAGTTAACACCCTTAATCAGCCAAAGAGGCTCTTAGTATGGCCAAAGGACCTCAATTAGGCGCTAAAATTCAGCCAAGGGTTGAAAAATGCCCCCGAAAAGATGCCCACCCCCACCCAAAAGGTCCCTAGTCAAGGGGTGAAAATACTATCAAGGGGCTGAAAATTCAGACTAGGGGTTGAAATACGACCCCGAAAAGAAGCCATTGGGGTGGGAAATGGGCCCTACCACGTGGGCGTGACTTCCCCCACCGCTGGTGACGTTAGGAACTTCTACTAATGTATCGTAACTCGTGCTAAAATACGTGTAATGAATATAAAATGAAATTCTAATTTATGTATGAGATGAGCTTTATTACACATTAAATGTAACACATTATCTTTTGCTGTACAGACAATAAACCTTCGTTGATATTCAAAGAAAAGTTACTCATTTAAACCTCCATCACACATTTTATAATTAACAAACGTTATTTGAAGCTTCTCGTTTCTATGCCTACAATATGATCGTCCAAATTAATTAAAAGTTACGAATCATTGCTTGTTATTCTCTGCACATCAAGTACTTTGAAATTATTCTCTTTAAAGTGATTTTTATAATATTAGAAACTTTGATTGCGAATTTAAGAAATTAAACTTCCTCTAAACTTTTTTGTTGTTCCGGATTAAAAACATTCTTTGTCTACAATTTGCTTAATACCAACTAATTTTATTCTTCTAATGTGTTAACTATACGTATATTTATACTTATAGTTAATGAATAAATGAGCGTCTCTTATACCCATTATAACGAGATCATCCTAACTTTTAGATTGCTTTAATTTCGTACGTGAGCAAATGGATTTGAATTTCGAATATGTAACTGATAACATCACACCTTTAGAGGTAACTTTAATACATGTTTATGTTACAATCTAGACAAACCCAAAAGAGATTATATGTATTTAGGACGTTAAATTAATTACGCTTGAAAAACGATTTAATTAAATATTTTTGTTATACAGCCAATTATGGCTCATATGAAATGATTTCGTAGGTGTTTAATGGTAATATTTCATTTTTTTGTCTTATAGATAAATGTGTAAAATGCAAGGTATAATAAGAACACACAATAGGAAAACACACAAATACCGCTTCTAGAAAGTGAAACTACTGAAGGTAAGTTACCACAAGACCACTAGGCCAGGAAACTGAATCGAAAATCGCTTTGTTAGGGAATTTTTTTAGCCAGCAGGGATTTTGATGAAACCTTTTGCAATTTTATTATTTAGACCCATATTTAAGAATTAGAAAGGTTTGGTTCACGGGAGATGCTCCCTTGCTCCAATATAGCCCCTTTTGGGGCAAGTGGGATAACAGACACTAAATTGAAAATTTCTAAAAAACGAAATAGGTGGAGGGGGGTTAGAGGTCGCTGATTACGAATCTGATGTCAAAAAAGTGTAAATTCAACATGGCACCTGGAAAATGGCTTCTGCGCGGGAGAAAATCGCTAAATTGTTCTATTTCTAAAAATTTTGAAAAAATTTTCCAAAGATCGTTAGAGAACGATTTATTTTGAACATGTTTTAATAAATATTGGAAAATTGGAAAATTCAAAATGGCGCCCGAAAACTGGTTTTTAATATTGGAAAATAACATATCTTTGTAACACATCTATACAATTTTATGGATTAGTTATTTTAAAGATTAGTACACATTTATATTACTTCGATACGTAATAGAAAAATTGGGAAATAGGGAAATTAGAAAATTCAAAATGGCGTTGGGAAAATTACTTTTATGAACGAAAGATAGCGATTCTTTGAAAAATTTCTGTAAAAATAATTATTACAAATTTATGTTACTTCGATACATATCGTTGGAAAATTCCGGAAATAGGGCAACTGGAAGATTCAAAATGGCATCGGAATAGTACCAAATTTTTATTTAGAATATGATATGTATGGTATGTAAATAACTTAACAAAATAATATGGATCTATTTTTGTGAAAATATATAATTTATAATTGTATACAAAATATTTTGGAAAATACCCTGAAAATAAATATTCATTTATTATGATTAAAAAAGGTTTAAAAAAATAATCATTTTAATAAAGATTTAAGTAAATATTAATAATTATTGTCACTTTCAGTATTAGAGGAGTTGAACCAGAAGAAAACCATGCCTCTGGTTTTCTTCTGGTTCAATGTCTCATAATGAGTAATTTTGGTTATCAGTTGTGGGCTCTACAGAATCTGCATCTCCGCTGCAGTTGTCAGCATGACATTTATAACCGTATTAGGAGCTGCACGGTTGTTCATTTTAACAGGACGGAATATTTCATTTTCTACTTTCCATTCCGAACCTTCTGGGTTTAAAACATTACCTATCCAAGTTTGGACTTGAAAATAGACTCTGTTTAAATGTTCACTAAAGACATCTAATGTTGGTATTAATGTTGCTAAATCAAAAAATTAAATGAAAAAAAAAAGAAACAAGAGCCTTCAGTCAAATGGCACACTTTCTCTCGGAAGGTATATTTTTTCTTAGTTAGTAGTTGGGTCTGACCAAAAGATATTTTTAGGAATATTTTTGTTATCACCTTCCACGTCAGAATTATTCTCGTTACCTTCTAAGTCGGAACTATTTTGGTCTTCATCACTAGTTTCGGACACACCTTCATCAATATTTTCGGGCTGATCGAATTCATCTTGATTTTGGTCTTCATCAGTATTTTCGGGTAATTGCACTCGAATTCATCTTCAGATGGTTCCCAAACATCGCTGTTACCACTCGAAACATCAGATATACTTGACATATCCCATAGGTGATCAGCTATATGCTGTAGCTCAGCTTTTTATTCATAATTCTGTAACAATTGAAAAATATATGGTAGTTTCAGAACTGATGGTACAAATAAGTACCATAAAATATAAACAAATATTTTTACAGTTTAGAAAACCAGATTTGAAAATTATATATATATATATATATATATATATATATATATATATATATATATATATATATATCAGTATAAACTCACCTAAATAACTATCGATAAAACACAATATGACTATAAATAAGCCACTGTTTACTAACGTACATTTCATAACATACAAACTAAAACTAAACGTTTTAATTTACAAGCATCGGTCAAGGAACTTCCAATCTGTTTACATTTCAAGGTTAAAATTTAGTCACTGGTACATACGGATACCAATCGGTTCGAAAGGGTTAAATATAAGCCTAAATAATAAAATTGCAAAAGGTTTCGTCAAAATGCTAAAAAAATTCCTAAACAAATATTAGTTTTTCCTGGTCTACACTAAGTGCATTGGAAAAACTCTTCGCTCGGTGCGGATACACAATAAAGATAAATATTTCCAACTAGCTTAGTTCTATAAGTGCAAGTGTATTTACTTTGGAAACTGTAGTTAGCTTTAAATTTATTCAAAGAACACTTTGATGAAACAGTCAAGTAGCCTGAGTAGTAGAATAAATTAATTCTGAAACAAATTGAATTGTCCTTATCCTATATTTAACTTCAAGACAGCAACGTTTAAGTTAATTACAGAAAATACTAAAAACTGCTCAAACATTACAAATTTAGAAGTTATAGCCAAATATTTAATGAAAATTAAACTAGTAAAGATTTTTTTAACTCTTTAAAATAATATCCCAAATGGTGAAGATGCTAACTCAATTTCAAATGAGTGTTTATCTTCAACCTAACAGGTGCTCTCCCGCATTTACTAAATAATACCTAAGCAATACATTTGGAATACGGAAAGTTTTGCGATAAAACCTGCCCTTAAGTTTGCATAAGTGTGGTTATTCAATTTAATTAAATGCGAAATATTAAACAAACACTCGTTAGGTAAATTTTAGAAAAGCGTAAATGTTGATCAAAATAATCAAAGGCACCTAATATCCTTATCTATAAATAATTATGTAAAATGTAGTTACTAAAATTGTATTAAGAATGTCTAACATGATTCGATAATCCAGAGTATGTAAATCAACCGTCGTTGAATTTGAAACAAGATTTTCTTTCAATTACTAAACATGTAGTTAGTAAAACGTGTTAATCGCTAACGTAATATCTATAAATCGTTTTAGAATATTAAACAATTTAATTAACCTTTTTGTATGATTCCCAGAATCAAAACACCATGTGCGTCAATATTCTACTAGTTGAAGGAAAATTTCAATCCACTGAATACCTTTTTTTTTTAATTTTAGAAAATGATCAACAAATCACTAAATTACGCCAGGATTTTAAATCTAAGGCCAATAATCTGGGCTTAGTAATCAGTTAAGCTTTTCAATATCCAAAATTTCGTTATTTGACTTATTGTTAATAAACCTATTCTTGACACAATAAACACATGTCGCCAGTATTGGCTTTCGTGCAGCCCGCATGCGCATGCCTGCACGTCTGCGTGTTGTTGCATCGCCATTTTATATTGCTAGTTGTGCAACGAACGTTGTGCTCTATGGTTAGAAGTGACAACGGGTTTCGCAACGGAGGGAAAAGTGTTCATTGTGGAATATCATTTTCGCTCGTACGGAAATAGTTATTAAGGCGGACCGAGTTTGAAGTTAGTACGGTTAGTGTATTGTGTCAACCGCAGGGAAGGTTTGGTAGGTCAGTAACTGTTTCCACAAATCAAAATCATGGACGAACATCCTTTGAAATTAAACATCAACAATACGTCAGATCGACGATTGTTTAAAGACTAAGATGGACTTCCTCACCGAATACAGGTTGGACAACGACTGACGGAGCAAGATGGGCATGTAAGGATTGAACGAATTTTTGGCCTTTCCTGAGATAATCATTTCCCGAGGTACTGAGTTCCCCTACCCTTCACATTACTCCGATCTGACACCACCTGGTGCTTATGTGTGGGGAATGTTAAAGGAGAAAATTTTCAGCTGTCCAGATCCACCCAAAACTGTGTCTGCATTCCGTCGGAAGATCGTCTCGTTCCTCTGGACTCTGAAGCAACTTATGTTCCAGAATATGTTTCAAAATCTGCGTGATTGTTATGAACACTGCCTACAGTGCAATGAAGCGCATTTTGAACATTTACAGTATCATCCCGATAACTAAGTAGTAACAATAACGGTAACATAGATTACCAGTACTGTATATTTTGGCGCATACTATAATTCTAAGTCTTTTAAATTATTCGTTAAAAAGGTATTTTTTGTTACAAAGAAAATATCTAAACACGTAACACATATATTGAATAAAGAAATTGAAACGCCACCGATATTTTAGCGTACTGTATGTGGCTAAAAAAAAGAGAAACCTCTAAATAAATATTAATGTAAAGGTAAAATAGTATGTACAACACTGAAATTTGGCTAGTGGAATTGCTTCAGTTGTTACAGGCTAAATACTCACTAGAGCATCCAGCCCGTAAAGGGAATCTGTACCACGGCATAGCTCTTTGGTGTGGGCTGGATTCTTACTTAAAGATGCAAAGGGGCACTCGTAGAAACTCCAAACATCGTTATCGGGAAAAATGTCAAAAAGGCGCCACCTGTTAAACACGTTTATAGCGGAAAAACGTCAAGCGTAGATCTTAGATTGGCTAACAGGCAACCAAAACGTTCACTCAAAAATAAACTACTCTACTACTAAAAATTCTACTCCAAAGAGATTTACGCTAAGTTCACCTAAATTCCAATGAAATTCTAAGCTTTTTGTAAAAGCTGCAAAATTGCGAAGATAAAACCCAAAACTCACTAACCATTTCGATAATTCAGATAAGGAATGTAATACCTAAATTCGTCGAAAAAAATACAGCTCATCTTCAAACAAATAACAAACTGCTTACGTTTTATCAAATCAGGCCATGAATGATGTCTACAATCGGTACGTCGATATCTATCAAAATCCTTCAAAAATATTTGCAAGTTTTCGCAATACCCTCGCATGCAAAATTAATCAGCTGTTTGGTCATCAACCGATTCACTACCTATTTACGTTACGTTAATTTATAATCTAAAACATCAATGTAATCTAGGTCAACAAATAGAAATCATTTTAATTCAATTTACAACCAATCGCAATTATCTCAATCCACCCAGTACAAAATATGCTCAAATTCAAAAAAAGTATGCATCGAACCTTTAAAAGTTACGTTAAAAAAAATCTATAAACGATATCTTTCGAATCTAATTACTTTACTTTAAATAGACACGACCATAATGATGTTGATTTCATGATCTGGTTAAAAAACAAACACTACAAATACGCGTAATACGATGCTGTACAAAAAATGGGTTTACACTTAAAAAAACACAATAAATACATTAACGTAAAGATATTCATATATTGAATAATAAGAAGAAAAGACCATTATCAAAAGGTCACACATTTGTTACATGCATCAAATGCTTTGAATAAATAAAATCTAATTCACTTAAAGAGGCTGCGTCGACTAGCTACCTTCAGCATTGGCCACACTAAAAGTATTGTTAATTTTAAATAAAAAACCAAAATAACAAAGGTTATAACCCATAAGCTGCGTTCTCTTGTAACGCATAACCACATTTAATTTTGATACGAATTTGTCAGATCATAATTTTAAAATAAGATTCAGTTAAACTTGTGGATACTCTAGCATTACAATTTAATAAATACAAAAAAATCAGACGTGAACGTCGAAAGATAGCGTATTAAAGCGTTAGTATACAAAACAAGAAAAAATACACTACACTTTATTAAAATTTGTCAAAACAGAATGCACAAAAGGGTTTACCTTATATTTGTTATACAGGCACCTTTGGTACCTAGAGGTGATCTCGGCTGCAGAAATGCAATTGGGGCTAATACTGCACTAGGTTTTTTCAGCATGGCTTAACTCGTGAAAATTTCTCCTTTCTATACATTCGATTGATATTGCAATTGGTTGTAATTGCACCAATATTTAAACTTCCATCAAACTTCGACTACGTTACGCTAGTTCTAACACTCACTAATTTAAAATCTCAAAAGAAAGAAAAGCTTTTTGTGATTAATTTGTTGATCACTTCGTAATTTTAATAATTGAATTAATATATAATATAGAATGGACTGTAATTTTTCAAGTGGACTTACCCTTTATATTCTGCTTCATTCACAATGGCACATATAGGATTAATTATAGGAAGGAAGGATGAACTTGCATATATATATATATATATATATATATATATATATATATATATATATATATATATATAAGTGGTAATTCAATTAATTTCTTTATTTTATGTGATTTCGTACAATCGCAACTACACTCAATCTACCCGTCACCGTGGTCAAAACGATACTAAAAATACTAATCCGATGGGATTTCCAAAATTTTTCTATGTACAATATTTACCTGCAAAATAAATTAAAACCAGCTTATCTGCCATCTTAAAACTAATAAAAAAAATGAAATTATAACCGGCCACAACATCCTGGCCACCCGATTACATATAACAAACAAGAACAAAAATGATTTAATGAACTAACTATTATTGTCTTGGAAGTGGACAAAGCTTCACTACTGGTCGAACATAAACATTATTTTGTGTTTTAACCGATGCAACGCGAACTACATTATCTTTTCCTGGGTATACCTTTTCAATTATACCCAAGGGCCATTGTAATGGTGGTACATTATTTTGCATAATTATGACTATGGTTCCTATTTTTATAGGCTTGGCATCCTTATTCCATTTTGCCGAACTTGTAAGGATGTCAGATATTCCACATGCCAGCGTTTCCAAAATGATTGAACAATCATATCTAGGAGTTTATATCTATTTAATATGCTAATTCGTTCGTTTGCGAGGTTATCAGCAGGCAAACTCGCTAGTGGTGCATTGCATAAAAAATGGGCTGGCGTTAAAGCGATAGGATCACTTGGGTCGTCACTTAATATACATAAAGGGCGAGAGTTAAGTAAAGCCTCGATTTGGGTTAACACCGTAAGAAACTCTTCATAGCTCAATATTTGTTGCCCAATAGATCGTGTTAAGTGAGTTTTCACTGTTTTTATATTGGCCTCCCAAAGTCCACCCATATGGGGTGCAGAAGGGGGGTTGAATTTCCAACGGATTTTATTAATATTTAGTTCTCCTTGAAAAGCATTTTTATAGGTATCGGAATTGAGTAAATTATAAATTTCATTAAATCGGGTACTTGAGCGAACAAATTCGTACCGCGATCACTATATAGGGTGGAACATGTACCTCGGCGGGCTATAAATCGTTTGAAGGCTGAAATGAAGACATCGGATGATAGATCGGAAGCAAGTTCTAGATGAATTGCCTTGGTACAGAAACATATAAATAAACAAACATAGGCCTTTTGGGATTTTATACCACGTCTTCTGGAAACAGTGATATCATAAGCACCCGTGTAATCAACACCAGTATGCAAAAAGGCCTTTGATTGATTTACTCTGGCAGGTGCCAAATCTGACATTAGAGGAGAAACAGATTTAGGATTCAATTTAAAACAAAGGTTACAATTCCAAATACGACGACGAATGGAGTTTCGGGATGACAGAATCCAATAATTTTATCTTAATGATTGTAGTAAATGGGCACCAGTATGAAGATATTTTTTATGATAGTAATCTATAAGCAAATCCACAAAGGGATCAGATTTTGGGAGCAGGATAGGATATCTTTTCTCCATACTAATTTTTGAATTCGCAAGTCGACCTCCTACGCGTATTATTTTATCGGTCATAAATGGACGTAGCTTTTGCAGAGAGTTACGTTCGATATTTTTGTTTCGTGATAGTAAGTCGTACTCGACTTCGAAATGTTTTTTCTGAACGTCTCTAATTAAATATATTTCGGCCTTATCTAAATCGGAACTACAAATTCGTTTATTTGGTGGAACTAATTTGAGAAAACGTAATACATATACAGTAGCGTATAGTAGTTTGGTCCATGATGAAAAGTAGTTAATGAGGCGATATAAAGGAGATTCCATTTTTAATTTTACAAAGGTACAATAATTTTCTTCGCCTACCGTAAGATCCCTATCACCAACAAGGTTAATGGGCCATTCCGTCGGATCAGATAATAACCATCTCGGACCGTGAAACCAGGAAGGGTGATTCACTAACAAAGAGGGAGTTAAACCTCTGGAGGCGCAATCTGCTATGTTATCCTTACCAGGAATAAAAAACCAATTATTTCGATCAATCTTATTGCGAATTCGAGAAGTCCTATTGGTAATGTAGATATCCCGTTTATTGGAATCAAATTTTATCCAGCACAAAGTTATCATTGAATCTGATAATGCGTATATTTTATTAAACCGCTGAGCGAAAATTTGGGTCACGTGACTCATTAGATTGGCAAGCAAAACTGCTGCGCATAATTCTAATCTAGGTAACGTTTGTTTCGGAGACACCCTTGATTGTGCCATCAGGAAAGATACCCTTATTCGGTTACCGGAGTTAATTGTTCGCACATAGAGTACGCAACCATACGCAGCTGGACTAGCGTCACAGAAACCTATTAAATCGAAAGTTCCCCAGGTAAAACAGACAAATGGCGTGGTATAGCAATATTGTTTAAAAGGTGTAATTCATTTTGAAATTTAAACCAACAATCCTTTATTTTTTGAGGTGCTGGCTGGTCCCATTCCCATTTATATTCCCACAAACTTCTAATAAGTAATTTTACATATAAGGTGACAGGAGCTAAGAAATTTAGAGGGTCAAATATTTTTGCGATAAGTGACAACATATTTCTCTTGGTGCAGTTTAGATGTTGAAAATTTATTCGAAAACTAAATACATCAGTATTGGGATTCCATTGTAAGCCCAATATTTTCACATCATATTTAGTAAATTCCACAGGAGTTGACAACCTTAGGTCATCAGGTATATGCGACAAAAGTTTCCTAGAATTGGTAGACCATTTTACTATACTAAATCCTCCACATTTGAATAAATTTACTATTTCTTCAAAAATCACTAAAGCATTTTCTTCATCTGGAATACTGACTACAAGGTCATCCATAAACATATTTTTAGAACACAATCTACGGCTTGGGGAAACTTATGACCTTCATCGAGAACTAATTGTTTTACTGTACGTAAACTAAGAAACGGCGACGATCTTACACCAAATGTTACCGTATTTAATTGATAAATATCTACAGGCAAATTAGGGTCGAATCTCCATAATATTCTTTGAAAAGAACGATGTGGCTCTATAATATTGATCATTCTGTACATTTGCTTTATATCGGCTGTTACTGCGACAGGATTTAATCGAAATTGTAAAAGAAGGCTTACCAATTCATTTAACAATTTAGGACCAGAACACAAAATTGAATTTAAGGAACGACAATTATCTACGGTACGCGCGCTAGCATCAAAAACTACGCGACATGGGGTAGATGTACTTCCAGGTTTAAATATGCAGTGATGAGGAATAAAATATGAGGGAAGATTAAAATGTTCCTTGCAACTAACGACATGTGGTTTTATCCAGGTACTCTTGCATAATGGCGTGGTAAGTGATCCTTAGATTGGGATTTTTTTGAAGGCGTCTTTCTAATAGAAGTAATCTTTTTTCAGCTAAGGTATAGGAATCACCTAATTCAGAAGGATCCTCTTTAAAGGGTAGACCTACTGAGTAACGACCAGTAGAATCTCGACAATAGGTTTGTAGGTACGAAATCTCACAAATTTCATCCTCTGTAGCAGTGGTGGAAGGAATATAATCATCGGCGTGGTAATTATTAAGGTTCGATACTAAGGAAGGGAATTTTGGTCCAAATGTTCAAACTTGGTGGATGGTAACGTTGGTGTTGAACCAATTATAATATAACCAAAGGCAGTATCAATGGCAGTGGGGGTGTTCACAGAACCAATTAATTTATGCGTACCTATTATATCACCAAATACGCAAGCCCCTAATATACCATCCACTACACCTGGTGTTTGAAAGGTGGGATCAGCTAGAGGGACATCATTTAAATAATCTAGACATGATACATCTACTAAGGCTTCAGGTAAATTGTCAGTAATTTTATCTAATACAAGGAGTTCTAAGGAATATTTGAATTCTGGATTTGTTCTAGATTGGATTACCGTTTTAGTCTTCCCTTGAATTAATTTGCTTACGCCACCTATTCCCGTAATACTGAAAACATTTTTTGTAGAAGATAACCCGAGTTTTTTGCAGCAATCAGTGGTTATCATATTAGTCATCGATCCATTATCAATTAAAAATCGGACAGTTTGTAAATTTTTCCAATTATCGACAATGTGGACTAAAGCGGTAGCCAATAAAACAACTGTGGAAGATTTTCTGGTGTTAATACTGCACAAGGTATGCGATTGAATAGTCGATGTGGAAGGCTTAGGTTCAGATTCAACATTTGGATTTGTAGGAGATTGATTATTTTTACTACCTGCCGTTCGATGTAGGAGCGTATGGTGTTTGAATTTACAGATTGTGCAAGTATAAGATGAAGGACAAAGACTAACCTTATGCTTACCTGAAAAACAATTTATGCATAAATTGTTTTCCTTTATTAAAAGAAACCTTTGTTCAGGATCTAAATCCTTAAATGGCTTGCAGTCTAATAGTAAATGGAAATCCTTTCCACACCCAACGCATTTTTTATTATTTTTTGAAGAATGGCATACAAATGATCTGGGTGATTTAGCATGGATATTATTGGTGAAATTGGTCGTACGCTGCCTTTCAGGCCTTACAATAATTTTACTTTGATGTTTTACGAATTTAATCAACTCATCGTAAGTGGGTAATTCATTATCCAGTCGTATTAGTTCGAACGCATTGACAGTTTCTTGCGATAATTTTGACATCGCAATATGAGTCAATATATAATCGGATAAATCCTTTAGTTTAAGTGTTTTTAGCGCTGTGACGCTTGTATCAAACTTTTCTAAAAAGGATTGTAACGTGTTTGGGTGATAATTATTAGTGGTTTAAAATTGAACAATTTTTCTAAATATAAACTAGCTAAATATTTGCGGTCCTGATATGTATCTTGCAATAACTGCCAAAGAATTTCATAATTATCAGGCAAAGGTTCTATTGAAGAAATGGTTTTTAAGGCCCTTCCTTCTAAGCTACTTAATAAGTACTGTACCTTTTCTGATTTGGGAATGTTTGGTTTCACATGAATCAAATTTTTAAAGTTTTCACAAAACAAAGGCCATAACGATAAGTCCTCCCCGTTAAATTTTATTAAATCAATGCGAGGTAAACGAATATTAGAATTCTCATTTTTATTTGTATCAGATGTGACAGGCTTTATTATTTTTGCTGCTACATATTGAATGTGGTCACATAAATCTTGTAGAGATTCTAATGCGGCATAATTTGGGGGTGCTTTTGGATCTAATTCAAATTCTATATCCACTATCTGGTCAATTATTCCATTATATTCAAGGATTGAATGATCTAAAGTGGAGTACCTTACATTAAAATTATACAAACTTTTTTCGTCAGTTAAATTTTTCATTAATAATTGACCGGCATCGTACAATAACTGTACCCTACGAAATAATGTTTCTTTTCTAGCGATTCATTTTACTAATTTACGCTGCAATTTATCCTGTTCTGACATTTATATTCCAAAAATAATAATAATTGGTTGAATATAGAATGTTATTGAATACACTATGTGCAAGGTGTCATGCAGATAAGCTGTTTATCTTTAATTCGCAACACAAAATATTGTACAATAGATAGGGATATGTTTTAATTTTTCGAATACGTATTATTACAATTCATCAATTATACAATAAGAAAATGGAGTATCAATTGGAATAACTACGATTGTATGAAATCCGGCTCGAAAAGGACCAAATGTGATTAATTTGTTGATCACTTCGTAATTTTAATAATTGAATTAATATATAATATAGAATGGACTGTAATTTTTCAAGTGGACTTACCCTTTATATTCTGCTTCATTCACAATGGCACATATAGGATTAATTATAGGAAGGAAGGATGAACTTGCATATATATAAGTGGTAATTCAATTAATTTCTTTATTTTATGTGATTTCGTACAATCGCAACTACACTCAATCTACCCGTCACCGTGGTCAAAACGATACTAAAAATACTAATTCGATGGGATTTCCAAAATTTTTCTATGTACAATATTTACCTGCAAAATAAATTAAAACCAGCTTATCTGCCATCTTAAAACTAATAAAAAAAATGAAATTATAACCGGCCACAACACTTTTTATTTACAGCAGTTTGTATTATTTGTTCGAAGTCGGCAGTATACGCGAAAGTTACCTTTTAATCCAGGCACTCGTTACTTTAATCCGAAAAACCAACTTGCGAAACAGCAGGTCCATAGAACATGGCTAAGCACTTTCAAAAAACACGAAAACCACGTTATTTCTATGTCTAAAAATGTCATCATGACATAAGATTCACAATACAAAAAAAAGTTAAGAATGTGGTGAACTAATATACTATGCGAATCAGCGAGAGCAGAGCACCCCCTAGCATGCGCAACTCCTTCCGATTGCTACTTAACTCCCCCTTTGGATTTTTGCATTTTAAATCTGTCACGGCATTCTGGTCTAGACAGATTACTCCCTTACCCAGAATTCGCCATATCCCTTAATATCTCCCACTTTATTGTTTAAATCTTCAAGAGCCAACTATCAAAAGAATAACTTAAAATTTTAAATTGCGGCAGAAACGAAATGAACCCGAAAGCAGTAAAAAAAAATTACATCATACACGGTTATCCAAACCCAAAAAATGCAAGCTATTAAGTTTCACGTGGCGAAAACATGATATTTCCAAGAACTGATAGCCAACGGCTTAATTAAAACGGAACATAGTTGCGCAACCAAATTTTCCAAACCCTATAAAGAACACAATTAATCTAAACGATTTGTTAAACCTTAAAAAAAAATTTCACAACCATTTAGCAAGCCTCTAGCTTACGTTATCAAAAAAACAATTTTATACACACATTACTAAGATTCTCAAATTACATTTTCCTTTAGTCGTGATGAAAATTGACTCGTTATTAATTCAACAGACTATATTTAATGCTACTCAACATAACTAGGAATTTATAATTAAACAAAACTTCAATTTATTAAGGCAATGAAACCGAAAGAAAAATACTTATTTGGTCCTCGTAAAATTAGAATATTAAATGGTAATTTGCACTAATAAAATAAATTTTATACAGTAATAATGAGCCACTTACCTTTTCAGTGCTTTCATAAAGTATACTACAAAAAAATTCTAATAATCAACATGAATTAACTCAACTAGCACTATCAGACAACTTTTAATTTCATATAAATTTGTAATTTTGTCTCGTAATCTTTGTGTTATGTGCATTACTTTTTCCTGTGGACAAGGTTGTTCGGGCCCGTTTTATTTCCTCTAAATTTCTTGATTACTTTAATTGTTACGGTAGTTATTTACTGTGGACCAAACAAGCTTTCCTATTACTGCTATGTAATATAAAATCACTAGTGGTTTACTGAAAAACACTATGTGTGTATAATGTGTGAAGCGTAAGGCAAGCAAGTTAATTAATTAAATTTTTTTTCTGGTTTTACTAAACATCGCAATGGGATTACGTGTTAAATTGGCCAATTCAGGTTACGACCAGTAAGATCTTACAGCGGCTGGAATTTTCTTTTTAACTGAAATTTTAAATTCTATTTTTTTTTTTTTGGTAAATCCTGTTTCAGGCTTTACAGGGTTTACTCTCCTTTCAGCACTGTTTGAGTATTTTTTTATTAAAGCTAATGGCTCTTACTTATATCCGGTTTCTATCTAACCATATTACTATTACTTTAAGCTATACCTCCAAAACAACCACGCATCCAAGTGGTCTGCGGTCTTCCGACCGTACACCTGAACTTAGTCGAGCCCATTCCTTTTTATATATCATACGATGGTTAGACATGCGGCACTTTCCCTTTTTTCCACAGTCTTGGTGTTCTTCTTGCCTTCCTCTTGGCCTCCTTGCATTCGCGGTCCCACCATCTCTTCCAACCCGTTTTCTCCCCCTTACACTTTTTGAACTTGCCTTTCTCCGTTGCTTGCCCCATTCACTCTCTCATTTCTTCCACACTTTCTTCCACTCCTTTACCATCCCATATTGTTTTTCACATTTTCTCTTTGCAACTTCTTATACTCTCTTCTGTCCATACCTTCTTGGTTATGAATTCCTCCTCTTTTACCATCTTCTCTCTTTCTCTCCTTTCCATTACCAGTTCCAAAGGCTGGTGGTACGATTGAACACTTTTCTGTACCCTAAATGCGTTCACCTTTCCTCAGTCTCTGCATTCGCTATTACATAATCTATTATTGATTCTCCCCTTGCTCCTATGCACGTGTACTTCCTCTCTCTCTTTCTTTTCTATTACCATTCATTATTTCCCACCCCCTTTCCTTGCACACTTCTAACAGTTATTTTCCTTTAATATTTATCACTTTATCCTTTGATTTTTAACGTGTTAAATCGAGTTCTGCCAATTTTTAACCGTTTTCTCTACTTCGTGGACATCGTTTCCTCTACTTTGTAGCCTCGTGTGAATTCACGATTAATTCTTAAATAAACTTCGTAATGCACTTATTGCCTTTAATTATAATCTTATTCGCCATATCTTCAACTTTTCCTACGTTTCGAGCGGTTCCTTAAATAATTTAAACCTTCTCTTAATACCCGTATTTAAGTAAAACGTCATAACGGCGCAATTAATTCAATCGAATCTAGACAAGTGACGTCCTAATAAGAATATCTTCTTCTACTTGCGCTCTCGAAAGAAAAATAACAATGTCTCGTTGACATGTGTTGTAGTGTAAGGTACTTTCTATAAATTTGATTTATAATACAGTTTCACTGGATCCTAATGGTACTCTTAAATTTGTAAAGGTCCAAATTTCTACGTTTTGTAATATATACTAAGGCTTTTACTACAGTTTCTACTGGATTCATAAAAACGTGGATAACTCGAGGTACGACAACAGGAGTTCTTATAGTTCGTAAATTTTGATTTACTCTACTTATTCCTTAGGTGTTAGTATGAGCATGATTGATAGTATGGGAATAAATAAATGGTATGTATACCAAAACCTCTATTTCGTCTACAAGACCGTGAGTGCTACTATTTAAGGTTATATAAAGCAAAACGCCACCGATGCATACAGTCTTTATGGTACCTGTTCCTTTATAATTAAATGTTACTCAAGGTAAATTCCATTATCGACAATTGACATTGTTTTGTTCCCATTGGACCTAACCAGTGCTTGTGTGTAAACATGTACAATGTTGAATAGGGTAAACTAAATTCTACTAGGGGAATGAACTTGTCTGAATTACGTTAACACTCTGATATTTACTTATATATGAACTTAAACATGAACTAAAGATCTATTTTGCTTGTGCTTTATTGTATATTCGACGCTTCACTGAAAGGTTAATGTTACTTATCTGTGGCTATGAAGTTATTATCTACCTTCTATAGAGGGTGAATTAAAAGTGAATCCTTTGGAACACCTGTACTAAATTGATTTTGGTGGTTTATTTTATTATACATTAAATTAAATTAATTACTTAGTAATACATTAGCATTGCCCAAAGTTTGAATGTGCTTAACATTAATTGCGTTTATTTAACTGACATTTTTTCACTATTGTACTACCTTTTAATATTTACAGATTAGGGAATAAGGGGAATATTACTTAAACCTGATTGTCTGCATGAACCACACCGCTGTGGACAATTGCTTGCTCTGTTTATGTCACTAATTATGTAATCATGCGATGGAATACACTTTTATCAAATTAATTTAATCACCTGAAGGGCTCCTAACCAATGCTGTAAACTAAAGAAAGCGTATTCATCCATCTGAAAAATTCCAAATAAACACCTTATTGAAATAACCAGCAAAACATACAAAAACTAAATAAGCGAGCGGAAGTAATTACTTTGATTTGTACAAATGTCACATCTATTGCTCACTCTGAGTTCTCCTCTTTCCTTAGTACTACGGTATAGGTAAGTTTCGTGTAATTGACCACCTTGGTGACAGATCAGTGTAAGCCAACTATTCTGAATTTCACCTCACGAGCTTCCAAAATAGCAATGCAATGCGCAGTCGGAATCTCGCAATAAATCGTTCATTTTTTTGGACTCAAATGATGTGACGAAAAATATGTAATCCAAAAATGTCATCTGGTTTTAAGTGTCTACACATTAATTTATTTACAAAACGTTCTTCGTCCTTTATATACACAAATTTTACTAAAGCGAAAATTTACACACAGCAATTTATTTCATTAGTTGAGGCAGATGTGTAAGAATGCACTTACTAAATATACTGAACTTACGTTATGAGAAAAATCCGCAAAAAACGAAATTATAATCCAAAAATGAGGAATAGCACTACGATTAAACACTTCGATGGACCCTTAAAAACGGCACTTCTGACAATCGATACACCACACAACAAGATTACAGAGGCGACTGAATACTCTTCAAAAAATCCCCTTAAGGGGGCGAACGGGAAGACTTCCCCTAATAAAACTTCAATTAACCCCGGTAAAACGTAAGTAGCTTTGCTCTGACTCAGATAGTCTGCGCGCTAAACGCTCCTACCTGCTTCCTCTGCATTTTCACTACGACTCCTTTGCGAATCTAACAGTTTCCGCCATAATGAATCTCACCTCATCATAAAAACGGAATTAAAAAAAAGTATGATACTAGCATTAATCTACATCTAGAAAAACAAACATCGTGTAATGTGATCTGTTTTCTTTGCCTAAAAACTTTGCAAAATGGACTCTAAATCCACGTATTATAGAAAACCACGCTCTTTGTATCCTTGAATTTAAATTTATTAGCAAGTATTCTGAGTTACTTTCGCCAATGTTCTAAATCTGCAAGCTACGTTTTCTGAAGTAATTTTAATTACAAAGTAACAATGTTCAATGACGTAATTGCAACTTAAATTAAACTAATTAACTATACTTAAAAAAATAGGATTATGATATATTTACTGTTTTCCAACCGTCAACATGTGGAACCCAATCATAATTTAAAACTTCATATAAATTTTAGAGCAAACAAATCGAAAAATCTATACCCCGTTCACAAAGCTTGTAACTAAATTAGTGCTTCCAAAATTTATACTTGAATGAAGAACCACAGAATTTCCTCCTGAAACTCCTACATATAACATTTTAAATATCCTAAAGTTCCAAAGAACAAAAGAATTTTTTGGATTCTACGTGCAATTATAAAAGTTTATTATATAAGTTTCATGCGTGTAATTTTGTCCAAAAAATCGCATTTACTAGTGTAACTTTACTATTATGTACCATCCTATGTTGTGTTAGGCAATATTTTATATTTAGACGGAGGAAAGCGTAAATTCTGAAGAAGAAATGTTGCACAAATATTACAGGGTATTCAAAATATATGTTCGAACCTGTGAAACTTGAAACTGAATAATATCACTTTTCCCAAATAGAACACTGCATATTATTACTCTGTGTGAAAAACAATCTTCATAAGCATGCCTTATACCTATCCCTCACTGTTTTTGATTTATTTTGATTTTTCTATTTTTATATAGTATTGCAATGTTCTTTCTGGTGACTTTTCGCGGCATTTAAAAACAAGAGATACAAAAAATTGCATTAAATGCCAAAAACACTAACATAGATGTAAATTGACCTCAACAGAAAATATATTATGTTGTCATCAAAATTGAATATAAAATTAAACGGGCATTCTCAAGACATAGGATAATTCAACAGTTACTAATAAGTTCTTCTGAAATATGTTCGAAAATATGTCCCTTCAGCTGAATGCATAAATTTAACCGTGTTTCCTCATGTTTCCCAGTGTTATCGTTCCACAAGAGTCTCGTAACCTACCTTCCATACCTTATTTTATAGTGGCGTAAAGAGCCAGAACACTTTACCTTTTTTTTTTCAATTAATTATTTGATAGACAATTTTAATTAAATTGTAGACATCCCAAATAATGAATGTTTACTTCTTATTAGAAGCTCTGAGACCGCTTTCATGCCTGCGCGCCCAACAAGTATCATACCTGAATCCGACCTAAATCGCAAGTCGCGATAACCCATATGGAAGGGAATAATTCTTTCATTATTCACACCAGCTCGGCCGTCACGAGAGAATCCAAAGGATAAAATAAATCCTGTATTAAAACATCCGCTAAATAACAACGCATGTAAAATGTTTCGTTATCCTGCCCGCTTGTGTACGTAAATACTCCTGTAAACAAAACGTTTCAGAAAATTTTCAATAACTTACGCGGTCCCCAGGTTAGGAAAACCTTACTTCCTATGAGTCCTGAAGAAGTATTCATTCCAGGTTGCACGTCACGACACTTCAGAATTAAAGAGCCAATCCTTCTTCAATAATACCCGTACCTGTAAAATGTTTTAGTGTATCCTGCCTACCTGGTGATCGCGTCTGAAAACTAAAACGTTTCTGAAGGTTTACATGCCTTACACCGCCCACTATTTGAAGGCTCACCACACCAGGTAGCGATTACCGCCGCTATCGAAACCAGGATCGAAAGACTCATCCAAGCGGCCAACGTATTACGCGTTCCCGCACACAAATGCTCAATAGGACTGTATGAATTTTTAATTTCCCAGGTGTAAATAATTCTAAAACACCAACAACTTATTTCATTAAAATCTCAACTCCTTTATTTTAAATTCGATCTGAGCTGGAACCGCAGTAAATAAATTGTTAATTAAATTAACCCGAAAAAGTGGCTTACAGTGGAAGGCGTAACACACTCGTTCTTGAGTATATCCTTATAGGAAGAAATCTAGTGGGGTAAGATCGTATGACTATGTAGACCACTGGACAAATCTCCACGCCCAATCCATTTTTGAGGAAAATATCGTTTAAAAACTCACGTACCTTGCGGATGAAGTGCGGAGGGGCACCATCCGGTCGTTCATTATTTCTAAGCAAATTATGTAGATTAGGCAAAGCCTCTTGTAGGAATTGAGGGCAGATACTACCAGTTAGGAAGTCAGGAATAGAAAAAAATCTTAGCATTAATCTGCCTTTTAAAATATCCAATGAAAAAGGCATGGTTCTGGGAAAACAAATTTCGAAGCGTCGCGACGCCCAGCGTCGGTTTCATATTTTAGTAAATTTCTGCCTTAACTTAGAGAAGAGCGGTGTCGAAATAACATGCCTTTCACAGAACGAATTTTCCTCCAACCGTTTTCGAGAAAATCGCATTTCCCATGATAAATGAATCACCCTGTACATGCAATATTTGAATATGTAATCTGGAAATGCGATATTTGGTAGGGAATCAAAAACAGTTTGAAATGATCGGCGAATGCATTAACCATTTGGTGACCGGATGTAAGTAAAGCGTCACCCAGCCTCATACTCGCTGGTATGGATGAATTACCCTTTTTCGAGTTCATAAACTTAAAATTTTGTTTGAACCGTTACGTATATCATTCTCACATCTACTTAAATATAGAGAGTAAGCAGTTGAGATTTACTTTTTTAAGGAAGTTTTTGTAGAACAATATTTTCTCTTTACCCGTACACATTTTGTTCTTTGTTCTCAAATACTGTTGCTTATATTTGTCTTTAATTTTCAGATTTTTTATGATAGACTTATTGAAGCATGCGGGATACTTACAACTTGTGATGTGTCTAGGCACATGCATCTGTACTATACCTAACATAGTATCTATATCTGTTTGATTTGAAATGTCCCAATTCTCTTGTGCTATACTGTTATATAATTCACAAAAGTTTGCTTTTTAACATTAAATTTTTTGAGTTTATTTATTGTACACTTGGTTGTAGACAAACAATCCCAAAACATACAGGGGGATGGTGAGCATCAATAGTAAAAATAGGATTTAATGTGTGTGGAACACTACAAGGAAAATTTGAGAATACGAGATCATGACAATAACCATTTTTGTTGATTTTTGTTGAGTTAAATTCAAAAAATTAAAATAGTTTTCTAAATCATCAATTATGCTAGTTGAGGGGGAGAGTTTTTGGGTAGTATTGTTTGCTATTGAAATCTCCTATTATTAAAACGTTACTGTTATAAAATAAAGATACGTTTTCTATTTCACTTGTTAGAGTAATGTACGCTTCAGACGGTAACTGTGGGGAATGTACACTAATAAACAAGCAACGACTTAAAATTTTGACATGTGATTTTTAATACTAACTTAACTTAACTTAACCTTCATGCCATTTCCTTGCGGGGTAAGTAAAACAACCCCTGCGTCTTATTTATTTTTCATTCACAATCTTTCTCCATGTTTTCCTATCTCCGCATACCTCCCTAGCTTCCGCACGATTCATACATTGTCTCTGACATGCCCTTTTATTTTGAAAACTTCATATCTTCATACCTTCAGACAAGTTTTATACGGCTTACCAGCCCCGGAATTTCCTATAACCTCACCCAAATATACCTGTTTCATCAGACTTGCGTTGTTCATTCTCTCAATGTGACCAAACCAACGTAATGTACTTCTTTTACATCTATCCATCATCGTCTTTTCCACGCCACACTCCGTCATTATGCATTCATTTTTATCTTGTCCCTTCTCGTTTTACCATACGCGCTTCTCAGGAATCCCATACGCACGGCACTTATTTTTGCTTTCGTATTTTTTTTTATGTACCCATGTCTCACTTCCATATAGTACTGACGGGACGAACACGCCATTATAGATTGCTCGTTTCGCAGCTAGGCTCATGCTTTCATATCTCATTATCGTCTACATACTTCCAATCACTTTCCTTCCAGCATTGACCCTTCGTCCAATCTCGCCCTTCTTTGTACCACCTGCAGTAAGAATTCTACCGAGATATACCAGCTCGTCCACTTGCTCCACAATTTCATCTTTCAGAGTAAATACTCTACTCTCCTTTCCACATTCCCGATTGAACACCACAATATTAGTTTTGTTCACGTTTATCTTTAGGTCCATGCTCTCACAGACTGCATCAAACTTCCTCAAAGCAGTTTGCAGCTGATTCGCACGGTCATTTAATAAAACTGTGTCATCTTCATACACCAGAAGCCGTACATTTACGTTACCAACCATTACACCATTTGTATCGGTACATGCTTGTTAACACATTTACCCATGTATACATTGAACAACCAGGGTGACATCACACAGGCTTACCGCATTCCTTGCTCAATATTAAAGTATTCACTAACACTTAATCTCACCCTAACACACACCCGACTACCGTTGTATACTGCCCTTATTCCATTTATTAGACCTTTATTTGCGCCATATTCATTTAATATTTCCTACAGCTTCTCCCTATTCACTCTGTCGTATGCTTTCTCCAGATTTACAAACGCACAGTACAACTTCCTTTTTACCCTTAAACACTTTTCGATCACCTGCTGGAGAGCAACCATCTGATCGACACATCTTCTCCCTGGAATAAAGCCACCTATCACATTCCAAATTTTAGTTTGTATAGTTTCTCGTACTCTATCAATCAGTATTCTTCCAAATACTTTACCAGGCACTCTGAGCAAACTTATTCCTATGTAGTTCTTACAATCACTCGTGTTACCCTTACACAATCTCTGGGCACATTTAAACACACACATTAAATACTTCACACAATCTTCGTATAAGCTTTGCACCACCATACTTTTCACCAGTGATTTTACTTACCCCTACTTCCTTGCCGTTTTTCAACCTTCCTACCGTTTTCTCTACCTCATTTATCCCAATATCCTTCTCAGTTTCATTCATCATTCCTTCTATATTCTCTTTATTTAACCCTTCAGTCTCACTTTCCTCACCACTGTACAGCTTTCCGAAATATTCTTGCCAGCATTTCCTTACTTCACAATCGGCCCATACTATTTCTTTGCTAATGTTCATCACTCCTGCAGCGTTCTGTTTTGTGCTACGTTTTGTATTTTTGACCCATTTCCAGAAGTTTTTTGTTTCCCTCAAAATCATTCTGCATTTTCCCTCCTTTCACATCCATCACTTCCTCTTTACTTATTCTCCCTGTCTCATGCACTTCTTTGTTTGTAAATCTGTACACCTCATACAATCGCTTCTTCTCAGTCTCACTTTTGCTGCAAGCATTGTCCTGTACGCATCTTCTTTCTTACATTCTGCCTTTTGTACCGACTCATTCCATCAAGCACATTTTTCTGTCTACCTACAGTCGCTCTTCCACATATTCGCACGGCACAATTGACAACAGAGTTTTTAAAGCTTATTCATGCACTTTCAACGTCAGTGTCTTATTTGTTCGTTCCACATTGTTTCATTCACATACAACTCTTTACTCACAGCATCTGCGTATTTCATTCTCGCACCATTATCCACTAGTTTGTCTACCCTAATTCTGTACGTTTGCACTACGTTTGCTTTCCTTCCCCAGACCCACTTTTGCCATAAAAACACTCTCGATACAACCAAAAAGTGGTACGATCCACACTTCCATTCGCGCATTACTTTTGTGTCTTTTACAATGTCTCTCTAAGCCGTTCATCATACACTATCAAGTCTATCATACTTTTAGATCCACCTCTTTGCCATGTATACACATGCACATTTTTATGTTTAAACCACGCATTGGATACAAACAAGCTTCTCTCCACACAGATCTTCAGCAGGTGTTCACCATTCGAATTGGCTTTTTGGTCTCCGAACTTTCGTTCACTATGTTCTCTCACACCAACCTATCTTTTCATATCCCTTACTATCATCACTCTTTCGTTTGGCTTACATACGTTCAGCACGTTCTCTACTTCATTACAGAAGCTCTCGCTCCTGGTCTCTTTCTCTATTCACTGGTGCATAGCATGCAATAAGAAAAATTCTTAAAAAGTCAATTTTCGGTTCAATAGTCTTAAAAAAATATTATAATTGGATGTATTGAATTCGTTACTATTTTTATTAGCATGCAACCAGGTCTCCGTGATTAGGATAATGTCATGTTCTTGTAAACATAATGCTAGGTGTAGGTAGCTTAGTCTACTATTAATGCCTCTTGCATTTTGGTAATATATACTGATGTCATCCCATCCGAAGCCCTGGTTATCTGCCTGTTCACTAAAAACAATTATCTGCCGACGTAGTCGACGTAGTGGGTAGCGGTAAGGGCACCACAATACTGGAACCACCATTCACCTTTCTTAAACTCATTGAAGAAATTTTGTTTGATGGGGAACATGCCGTAAAAGAATTAGTTCTAGTTACAAGTGGAATTAGATTAGATTGATAATCAAACTTGCGGACATATTCAAAAGTTGTATTTTATCTGCTTCTCACATATGAAGTCAGTGCTTAGTAAACTGGTTCATAATTACCACTGAGTTAATATCGATATATATTGCACTATTTTGTTTATGAATTGTACATTTCCAAATTTAATTGATAAATCAGCTTATTGTACCTACTTGTGTGTATGTCGCCAAAAGGGGGGCAGATATTAGAACTACATTAGTGGGTTATACTAATCTTTAATTTAGTTTGGTTTGTTATAACTGATCCGGTCATCACATTGTTGGATCCGCCAATAATGATAATAAAATCTTTCTTATTGTAATCACACGTCACAGAATCTACATTATCTAGAATATTATGCAGTAAAGCGTTCGTTTTGAAAATATTACAAACCTTGAAATTACGTTTAGTGTCAAGCTTACTTAATATTTCTCCAAATCCTCTGGCTTGATTATCACCTAAGATAAGAACATTGGATTGTCTACTATTGGTTTCACCAAGAGAGTTTTTGTTTGATTCTCTAAATTTAGTTTCAGTTTTGAGAGTTTTACATGTCCCTGGAGATGAATTTTGGTGTTAGTTACATGACACGTATTTGATTTCACTTTTAGTCTCATTATACTTTTTTTGAAGTGCTAAATGCATTTTAGTTTTTCGAACTTTCAGAAATTGCAATTGATTTTTGAGGTCTTCAATTCGATTTAAGGTTAGGTTGAATACTTTTTCCTACATTGAGATATTTTTTGTTTATGTTCTGTGATTACACTATCAATATCAGAGGGTACATCTTTAACACTGGTATCATCTTGAAGTATGTAACTACTATTTAGTACTGCTTGTAATTGACTTACTAAGTTTTACTTGTTTCCCACGGGTACTACGTTCAATTTAATTAGCTCCGGTTTAATTGTTTTTACATTTAATGTTTTAATATTAATTTTTCTTATACTAGGTCCCATTTCTAACGTCACTTATCACGTTTATAAATTTCACGTGTTCGGTCTTATGAATAGATTAACAAACATTGAATTTATGTTAATATCGCTTAACACGAATATACGCACAGATACTCTAATCCGAGTTTTGCAGTAATAATTATTTTAGAATAATTTAATTTTAATATTAACTAAGCACCTACATGTCCGTCCGTCGTAACGAGTTATCACACACCAAATCGCTACCACAATGCAACAGCATGTTAACAGGGGAAGTGGTTTTAAAGACTAATGCGAATAATCACACGAAAATCCATTGAAATATTGAATAATATAGAAAATCAAAATAACTCACAACTCACAGTGAGAGATAGGTATTGGATATATGGTGAATTGTGTGGTTTTTGATTATCTTTAACCACAGCGTGAAAATATACAGAGTGTTCGATTTGAGAAAAGTGATATTTTTCAATTTCGAGTTTCACAGGTTTGAACATATACTTTAAAGACCCTGTAACATTTATATATAATATTTATTCTTCAGAACATAGGCTTAAGCAGGATAGTACATAGTAATAAACCTGTAAATGCGATAAAATACTAATTATTTTAAAAACCGCATGAAACCTACATAAAGTTTCATAACTGCACGTAGAATCCAAAAATCGGATGATACACAAGGTGTCCCATTAAGAAATAGTATCATTCTCTTGTCCTGATTTTTTGAGCACTCTGTATAGTCACGAATAATGTTACAGTGCGCATACTTACTAACCATATAATATGATAAATATATTTTATTTGCAAAGTTTACCCATAAAGCACCAGTTTACTCTATTCTACCATTGACTCACCTGGTACATATTCCATAAATTATGTGAATAGTAGAATTTATTTTTTAATTTTCCTGACAAAAGAAACAGTTTTATTTGCTTTGTTATAATTCGTATTAATAAAAAGATATGTTAAGACTACGAAACAGTTTTTATTAAGTTGTCACATTGATCCCAAAAGGCTACTTTAGGTAGGTCCAAAAGTCGACGGAATAATTTATTAAATTTTGGAAATTTGTGGAATTGTGAAGCAATAATTTTGTAATAATATGAATGGCTCGAAGCTCATTAGGTTGAGTAATTTGCTTTATATCATTAACTAATTAAGTGATTGATTAATTAACCCTGGGCTAAACGTCAGAAACGTATAGTCGTTTATTAGATTATAAATACACTGAGTAAATGATAAAAACTGTCTAGAAATAAGCTTTTCATAATTCGTCTCCTTAATGGTCTCAGAATATATACACTGTATAAGTAATAAATACAATGTTCCAATTTTTAGTGCAGAATTAACTGAAATTTCTTAATTTATGAACTTTGAGTGAAATATAACCGCTGAAGTTGAAAAATTAAACTAGGACGCACAGACATAACTAATATTCCATACATCTTCTAACATATGTAAGATTTTAGACTACACGAAGCTTGCAACAGCTGCCAAGTACTGTATAAGACATTAGCTGCACTAACATGGAAATATGATATTGTGACAAATCGGAAAACTATTTTTCAAAAAAATTTCCCTTTGTTGTTTGCCTACTGCAAAAATGCATCTAATACGTTAAAAGCTTAATCCTCTACAATACTCGTCCAACCGTCCTACTTTTCTATCTGGTCAAAAAATAATTATCTAAATCTCTACATCGGATAGATAGACTATATAAAAGTGTCAAGTTAAATAAACTATACCAAATGTAGATTTACGTTTCCTTCGAGAATGTAAAATTAACTTTACAACTTTACCACTTTTAGAGAGAAAATGTACATAAAAGCTTACACTCACAATGAAACTGTCGTTCATAATTTGTTATCGCATTGAAAGCGAAGTTTACCCTAGAGATAAACAATAAAGTTTAGATGAGTAGGAAAAGCTTTCAGGATAACTGATAATTTTCCTTACTAACTTTTCACCGTTAAAACCGATTTACATATTATCAACATTAGCAAAGGGAATAATTAAATTTCTTTTTAAACCACACACACCCCATTTTTTAGGTTAATTACAACCTCAGTGCAAGGATTTAATTTGAGTATTAAACGTTAGTCAATTCTGTTTAATTATTTAGCAATTACTTTAACTGGAGGGACTCGTATTAGTTGTTGTGTTTGCTTAGATAGCTTTATACATACACATCTTTCATCTAAAAAAATGAACCCGAGTTATAAGGGTGCAATTATTTATCGACACCAATTAATTTATAGATTTTACGATTTATTCTTTACTAACCAAAATTTTTATTATACACATCCTTTAAATTTTTGCTCAATGTAACATCTCAAGTTATGAGTTTTCATAACGTTCCATGCCTAGCAAATAACTTACTGCTCCAAGTATTTTTTTATGTACAAAAGTAAGAATTTATGATCTAAAGCACCTCGTCTTCATGACCATTAAACACAATCTTTTCTGTGTATTCTTAATGTGAAGAAATATATAAGTTGCTTCATGAAACATAGATTTGGTTAATCAGGAGTTATTAATTACTATATACGTACACTTTCTACTCGTATATCAACGTCCACAGAAAGGAAGTGTAGTCAACTCGACTCAGGGAAATACTGCACAAATTCCGCCACCATCCGGACTAAGGAAAACGTTATAAATTGAAATTCCCTTCACTCGCTGCAACTAAATAAATTACTACTTATTTTTTACTTTTCTTTATTGATCGAAATTAGATACTCTGCGCTTATAAAGTTACTGTAATTAGTAAATGTAAAACTGTAATTTAAAGTTAATATCAAATTTAAGCTTTTTTGCATGTAGGATCGTATTGCTTTTACCGACTCTTATAAGTAATATCTCTAATTAATAAAGCTCTCTTAACCGTAACTAAAGAAAGGTTTTAGAGAGAACGTCCAAAAATTGGGATCAATTAACCCAATTCAGGTAAAATGTACCCTTTTGAAAACAATCAAAAATCAAATGCCTCAATTAAATAGACAACACCTAGAAACATATCTAGGAATTGTTTGTTTATGTGAAATTTATAATGATCTTTTATATTGTTATTTTCGAAGAGGCGTATACTCAGAAACAGATGAATTATGAGTAAGAATATTAGTATCTCAGTTTGTTCGAGGAATGATAGAAATAGAGGAGACAGAGGTAGAGAGGAGAGAAGAGCAGAGGGAAGAGAGGGAGAGGGAGAGGAGAGGGAAGGGAGAGAAGAGAGAGGGAGGGAGAGGGAGAGGGAAGGAGAAGAGGGAGAGGGAGAGGGAGAGGGAGAGGGAGAAGAGGGAAGGGAGAGGAGAGAGGAGAGGAGAGAAGGGAGAGGAGAGGAGAGGAAGAAGGAGAGGAGAGGAGAAAGAGGAGAGGGAAAGAAAGAAGGAGAGGGAAGGGAGAAGAGGAGAGGAGAGGAGAGAGAGAGGGGAGAGAGGAGAAGGAGAGGAGATTTCCATGGCTTGCTATAATTCGAAATAAGGTGCAACAGAGTTATAGTACATAACTCGTATGATATTGTACGCGGCGTTACCACGTCCAACACTAAATGCTTAATTGAAAAGGTTCGTGTATTCTATTAATTTCAGACATCATCCGAAAACGGTAGGTTGATTAAAAGACAAACTATTTAAACGCCACTTTTTCTCAAAGCAGCTAGTTTCTGAATGAAAAAAATAATGAATTAAGCTACACATGTATCCATAGGTATTGTAATGTTGCATTCAAGCCAATATTTTAACTTCTTAAAACGTGAAACAATATGTAGCAACAGAATGGTAGAGTAATGTGCTAAGATGGTTTAATTAGATATAGCAACTAAGGCCGTTACAAGATGAGGCTATTTTCCTTCCTTAACATATAAAACCCCACCATAATCTGTCAGAAGCAGCTTAAACAACTATCAAAGTGGTAATCATTCGTTTATCATTAGTTCTTTTAAATGTGGACGGTTTTTATTCGGTAGTAGTTGTAGTAGTTAGTGTTACTATACAGGGTGGTTTTTTTTCGTTAATATTATAGGGTATAGGCTAAACGGTGAGACATACAAAAAAACTAAGATACGTGTCCCGTTCTCTTTTTTAGTGTTTAGTTTAATGGCGCAATCGGATCTACGCTAACTAAATTGGTTTCGAAGATACAGAGTGATTCTCAAAATCTGCCGGTTTTTATTATCTCTTACGACTCGGTTATTTATCGAGATAAAAAAAAGCTTTGGATACGAAAGTTTTATGACATTTTACGTTGAATCCAGTGGCGTTCTTAAAAAAATATAGATGTTTTATTTTTTTAGATATTATCAAAAGTAGCATTTTCTTAAATGGGACGCCCTGTATCTGATAATCTCAAAAAATAATATTTAATATTTTGCATTGTCCTTAATAGCTAAAATACTAAAAAAACATTTTTTTTTAGTTGGCCATGGATTTAATCAATTCTTTGTTTTATAATAGGCATAATAAAATTGCAGATAATAACAATAATAAAACATTAATAAACTAAAACAACAACTACAAAAAACAAGAAAAGATTTATAACAACTCAACAGTAATTATTTCAAATACTTATATATAACAATTAGCATAGGTGGTTAATTACAATAGGTGCTCAAATTGTCTTCTATTCTGCTCGATGCATTTTTGGGCTCTGCTTGTAACTGAACGAGTGGTGTTATAGATTTGAATATTTGGCACTCTTCCAATTCAATTAATAAAATTTGCTCTGAGTTCTTTTACAGTATTACTTCGGGTTTTATAGACTTCATTTTTGATAGAGCCGTAAAAATAAAAGACGAGTGGCGTCAGGTCGGGAGAACGCGGAGGCCATCTGTTTGGTCCATATGTACCAAGTCAATTTTCGCCAAAATTGACATTTAGTAAGTCCCTTACCATGTGGCTATTATGTGCTGGAGCACCGTGTTGTTGTAAATAAACATTATTTCTTGCAGCTAATGGCATGTTATCCAACTCCATTATTACACATTATTCCAAAATTTGGATGTATCCTTGAGCATTAAAATTTTCATTAAAAATTCTGTAGTTAAGGACTCTGTTTTGATACAGCGCCACCCATACATGGAACCCAAACCGTCCTTGTTGTATCCTGGCGACCGTCTGATGAGGATTTATGTTTGACCAATATCGATTATTATGTCGATTAAAAATTCCTTCGCTATATATAAAAGCCTCGTCGGTCCATATTATATTTTGAAAAAAATTGGGATTCCGATTAATCTGCTGCGAATACCAATGACAAAATGGAAAACGCCGCTCTTCATCTCCAGGATGTAAGTTATGAACCTTTCTTATTTTATATGGTTTATACTTATGCTTTCTTAACGTTTTTAAAACTTTAGATTTACTTGTGCCAATATATTTCTCAATATTACGGCTAGATATTGCCGGATCAGCAGCAACACAAGCTAATGTATTTATTTCATCTCTTGTTCTATTTGCCTTATTGTAAATCTTACTTTTTGGTTTTCCAAATGATCCATACTCACTTAAATTGTGATATAATCTTTCAAATATTTGTTGTTCTGGCTGTCGTCGTTCCGGATAACGCTCAAAATATAAGTGTAGAGCTGCGTCTTTTTATTACTCTCAATGTAGCACTCAAGCATATTTAATTTTTCATAATTTTGAAAATTATTCATTTTAATCACCTTAAAAAATATAATCGGAAACGAAATAAGAATACCAATACATAATTGTTACTGAATTTTATGACATGTAAACAAACAAAAACAATTGCTTAAAACATTCAATTAATGGCCAACTAAAAAAAAATGTTTTTTTAGTATTTTAGCTATTTAGGACAATGCAAAATATTAAGTGTTATATATTGTTGCAATCTCAAGAAAAAATGCAATTTTTTGAGAATATTAGATACAGGGTGTCTCATTTAAGAAAATGCTACTTTTGATAATACCTCAAAAAATCAAACATCTATATTTTTTTTAAAAACGCCACTGGATTCAACGTAAAAAGTCATAAAACTTTCGTATCCAAAGCTTTTTTTTATCTCCATAAATAACCGAGTCAGAAGAGATAATAAAAACCGGAAGATTTTGTGAATCACTCTGTATCTTCGAAACCAATTTAGTTAGCGTAGATCCGATTGCGCCATTAAATTAAACACTAAAAAAGAGAACGGGACACGTATCTTAGCTTTTTTGTATCTCTTACCGTTTAGCCTATACCCTATAATATATAAATATATATAAATATAAATAAAAAAAACCAAGATATAATAAGTTAAATCGAATCCAATTCAACTTTATTTATTTTACAAAATTAAAATTAATTTTTACATTAAACTGTGAACAGAGGTACACTATTTGAAAGAAGAAGATGAGGGTATCTTAGCGAGCCAAAAGTGTTAAAGTTCCGTAGCTTTTGATTCATGGTACGTACTAAATAAAATGCGAAAATAGTAGGTAGCGTAAATAAAATTTACATCTTCTACATCCAACTGGAAAAGCACAAATAGTGAGATGTTGAAAAGGGTATGTTACCCAGATGCATAATTTTATATAATCCTGCTGCATATATCTTATACGGAGATAAAATAACTCAAAAAACCCTTTTATGATTTTATCTATTGGACAATCTATACAAATACGTTTTCCAAAGTTTTTAACACACAAACTAAATTGGTAATTGGATTTTATATCCTGCTTGTCTCTTTACCAACAATAAAAAAGAATTTCTCAAAATTTTTCGGTAAATAAATACCTGAAATGTACTAGTTTATTAAATTACAGTAACAAATCGGATGCACAAGCCTTTTGAACATAGTAAATTTAGCAATTTATAAAGTAAATACGTACACACAATTTAAACGTCGCCTTCGTTTAAAAGAAAACTTCACGCTTTTATGCAGTACTTCAAAACTCAGTCTTGTTGTTATTTTCTTATATAAATATAACATACTTTTAGAGACGTGTCACACTTTTAGAATGAGTCTTTTAGTCAACGTTAAGATTTTGCATGTTTCTATGATGAATGTAGAAATAAAATAGGTCACCTTATATACTGTAGACTACTTTCAAAATGTCGTGACACTCGCCCATCCATGCTCATATGATTCAAACGCGTCGAAAGTGTTCGACAAATATGCTACTATTCAACTGATAAATGTAGTCATTCGCTTTATTTACTTCACGTTGTATTCGTACGTTGCCGCTTCGCTTGAGTTTATTCCTTCTATTTTTTTCAAGACACTTTTTATTATTTCATCGTTATATGTTGTCCAAACTGCCAAGTAAACGTTTTGAACATGAGTGGAGTAGTTGTTCACAGTCAAGCTTGTGAAATTATTTATAAATTGTATGAATGTATGAATCGAGAAAAATAATCAACAGATTATATTATCCCTGTCGATCGTGTGTACGAAAGATTAGCAGAAGCAACAGACATATCCAGAAGAACAATTAAACGCATTATACAGGAAGGCAGAACGAAACCTGAAGGAAGTACATTTGGTTCACCTCATAAAATAGTAAACAAACTGGCACCTATACCAACCATCGACAAGTTTGGTGAAGAAGTGGTTAGAAGAATAAGTTACAATTTTATGTATATTCAAAAGCAAAAACCAATAACGCAAAATGTGTTCGCAGCTGTCCAAGAAGAAGGGATACATTTAAAAGGAAAATTAACCAGCTTTCGATCGGTTGTGAAAAAGTTGGGTTTCAAATGGCAGAAGATTAAAGACGGCAGGAAGGTCTTGGTGGAAACATCCGTAATAAGGGCGAAAAGAGCCACATGTGAAAGTGATGAATAAATTGATTACAGCAGTAGTGACAAAGGCAGCGACAGTGCATTAGATTCTAAATAATTAAACTTCTGTAGTTATTTATTTTTGTATGTTAATAAAATTACATTTTAAAATGTTTTATCAATTTGTGATTTATTTTAAATATTGGTATTAGAATTGGAAAACTTCTACAAAAACGTTTCCCAATCAAACAAGGGGGTCTCATTAAATTCCACACTTCTGTCAAACGTAATAGTTATTTCAACGTTTGTGTTCTTTCGTCCTATTAAAAGTATTTCAAGTTATAATATTATAATCACATTGAGAAGCTTCATTCAAGTTTTTATAGTACACATTTACACCTACTATTACTTAATCTAAAAATTTCGAACAAATAATATTTCACATTTTCTAGTCGGCACAATAAACTAATAGTGTGAACTAAATAAATACCTTCTGACATATATTTTAATATAATGACGCTAATTGATTGATTCGTGTTGTTGGTTCTTAAAAATATAAATGCTTGGACCTGCGATCAACGACGCGTATTAAGAATTTACCTATTTGATGATTGCTAATATTAACAAACAAAAATCTTATCAGAAGTTATTCTTATTTTCTGTCTATCTGGTGTATTAAAAGCTTATAAAACGTTGAACTTCATTTTTGTAAATCCCTGATAAAATGAGCTGATGTAGAACAGGTTAGGTTATGTTTACTAAAATTATTTTAATGCAAATATGAAATAAGTAATCCTATACATACCTAAATTGAAATTGTTACAAATTATCATTCAATAAAAATATATTCAGTTACGTTATCAATCGTTAAAAAGAATCGATAATTATTAAATTTATTCATTTGCCGTATTTATATATATTATATATATTATTTATTATTATATATATTTTTATAATGGCAGTTTTCTGTATTATAACATCGTTTAGGTTTTTCAAATTGTAGAAAATCCCTATCTCGAGTTCCACGACGTTTTGTAACTACTCTATCTCTTTGTAACAAAACAAACACACAAAATGTCTTTTTCTGGTACATTGCACTAAGAAAACAAGTAGTTCAAAATAATAAGTTGCGCTTAATTATATAGTTTTAGTCAGTAACAACAGTTTCCCAAATTATTAGCTTATTCTTATCGCATGTTAGGGAAATTATTTGTAATTATTACAAATCCCAAATTCGGTGTAATGGAATGTGTTTTATAAATTAAATGTTTAACTTTAAATTGTTCATTGATTGTATCGAATAACCTTGGACATATAGCATGTCACCTGCTAAAACCGTAGTCAGTTAGTTCTCAAAGTTGGTTAAGAGGGCTTAGGGTTGACGATGTAACAGATAGTGCGCGCAAAGTATACTTACTGGGTACCCACTGTTTATGTCATATTATCTGTCGAAAATAAACTTATTAATTGTTTGGGGATTAATCATAAATTGTTTATATTTCACTTTTTTAATACTTTGCTTGCTTTTTGTGGGAATAAATGATATTTAATTTTTCCATTGTTATTAAACGACTGATACATCAAGCGATTAAATGAGATTCAAATAAACAAAGACTTGCACCAGGAAAACATTTTTAATAGAAAACGTCAGCGTGCAGACGTTATGTCATTGGTGCGACTAGCGAAAGATTTAGACTTGATCCAAAACGCGAGCAATTTTTCTTGCGCTTAGTAATAGAGTCATGTTGGCAACAATTGAGAAAATTAGGGCATTCCATTTGAAATAAGCAAGTTATTAACGTATTAACTTCAGAGGCATATTTCAAACAAAAGACAGTTTACAAAAAGTGGCCTTAAAATTAAACGAGGAATCGAAAAACTGTAAAAATAGGTGGTTCCATTTAAAATAACGAAGTTGGTAACTATTTCCAGTATAACCGGAAGTGCCAGAATGTTCAAAATATATTCCAAAAGTAGACCAGGTCGGTTAAGATTTACGTAATTTTTTTCAGATTTTTATATTCCATGGTTCTCCAGATACCTGTAATCATTGCTAACACTAGCTTAAAAATTATTAATAAGTACTACACAACACAGATGAATAGGTATTGTTACCGTGCCCGATACGCCATACAAGCGGCGCTGATTGGCATACGTTACGGATTTTTTCCCGTCGCTGGGTATTTAACCAGTGTAAATATCGGCCTACTTGAGTCAAGGTTTTGCTTCAAAGATGACAGGTCTCCATCGTCTTAACGAGCCCGCCGAGAATGGCAGCTCGGCTGTGAACGAATCTAACTTAACACTGCATTATTGTATGTATACATTGTAGGTTAGTGCTTATTATTATTAGTTAGTGTAGTTTAGATTCCTGTGTTGAGTAAACAGTTTTAGGAGTTAGTTAGCCGTTACTGCGAAACTTTAGTGTAATATTGATCGTCATAGCCTGCGAAAGTCGCCCTTAAAGCAATTGGCGCCCTAGAACGCGGAGCTCGTCTTCTGAACAGTGCGCTCATAGATACTCTACTACCAGCTTTCCACAGCCGAGGACTTATTACGGACTTCAGCGCGTAGCACGACAGATCTGCAATTTTGATTTCTAGTGTGCCTAGTAACTAAACCGTATTATTGAGTCAGCCGCTACTCTCGAATTCTACCTCTACGCTGACAAATTTGCAACACAGGGTATCACAACCCTACAACAGTTCCATTGCTTTTTAGAAGCGAAAAGATTCGAAAACTTTCGTTGAGCAGTAAGAGGACTATTTTGACAAGTACGGAACCCAAACGTGCCAACAACTGCATATCACTGAACAGCAGCTTCGTGGTGAACCCAAGACGGAGGGAGAAGCGTGGAAAGCATACAATCCGACATAGTTCACCTTACAAAGTACGCTTGATTATCTCTTCAACGACAAGCTACTCAAACCACCGCCACCTGCCAAACCCGCAGATACACCAGCACGTGGCGAACCCTTTGCGCTGCTTACAACTAAACCTACTACGACTATACCATCCGTGCAACACACTACAGCACTTCCCGTTGAGGAAGCATCAACGCTACCTGCCAATAAAGCAGCTTCGTCAGTGCCAGTAAAAGCCTATGCACAGTCGCATTCCGCAGTGCCCAGAGTACCATTGCTCTCTGCACCATCAAAGGCACAGATTATAAATTCGCTGCTTAGGTCCTTACAGCTCAACCTACGACAATTCCCACTACACCGCTGTATGCAGGGTTCGCGATACTACCGCATGCTCCATTAGATACTTGGTACGCCTGCCACGGTAAGCACTCTGCAGCCAGTAGAACAAACAACTCCGCTGCTTAGGTGACCGTATGTGAATACTTTATGCAGCCACAGGGAGAAGCAACAAGCGCTTCTTCTCCCGAAAACAGCAAGCCGCTGCCTAATAGACTATCAACTCTACCACCTGCGAAGCCTGCAGTATCACCGACACCGACTAACCAGCCCAAACATGCTGCATCACCACTTTTCTCCGTCCAATGGTGCTGCAAACCTAGTATTCCACCATCTGCACAGCCAATCGCATCGCCGCGTAGAAACCGATCGCCCGCCTCCCAAAGTGACACCACCGCCTACCTCTTGCCTTTGGATGGAACCGCGGGTTTTCGCCCACTAATACGCCGCCGATTAGAACAACTCCAGAAAGCTGCCAGGTCAGTAGTCTCTTCACTGGTCGACCATGCAGCACCTACGCTTCCGACACGCGCCGGGTCTTTGCATACGAATCCGCTGGAGAGACCTCCGCTTCCAATACAAGGAAATCCGTGCCGTAGCACTTTTGCAGCAGGAGGAAGTTGTGGCCGTCCTAGTATGTCGTATGGGCGGAGCTTAACGTTGCGGATTTCCCCGTGGATGGAAGTTTAAGCAGTGCAAGAGTCGGCCTTCTTCAATTTGAGTTTAGCTTCACAGCTGGCAATTCTTTATAGTCTTATTTACTCGCTTAGACAAGAAACTGGGCTATGAATAGGTCTGGTGTAACATCAGGAGTAGGCAGATTGAGGCCTGATGCACCATCTAAGAACTCTCTACACATATACGTATTCTACTCAATCATTGTTACTGATTTTTTATTATACATATCAATACCTTCACTGTAGAAGTTTAAAGGTGAGTGCTTATTGTTATCATTGTTCAGTTAGGTTAGTTGTTTGTTCTTGTTTGTAATTTAGTATGGTTAAGTTAGTCTTAGGTGTTTGTACTAATTATTTTTGTCTTCTTTGAATGGACGTATTTATTTTTATTTAATGAGTGTAGTTTAAATACCTGTACTGAGTGAATAGTTTTAGTTGTTAGTTACTCGTGCTGCGAAATTTTGCTGTAACAGTGATTGCGATTGTCTGCTAAGGTCATTCGTATAACAGCATCTTAATGTACAGCAAGCACTTACAAGTACCAATATATCAGTTACGGTTGATGTGGCAACTAACCCACATTATTAGTGACCACACAGGCTATTATCCTTTATGGATCATACCCCTCCACGCTTGCTGGTGTATTAGGACTTATGGTATTATACTTCACTTAAATTTAATAGCATAAGAAGCATTTATGGAAATACAAAAACAAATGATTGCAAACAAAACTTTACAGAAAAGTATTGAATAACCAAAAATAAAACAGTATGAAACAGAGTTAACAAACAAAACAACTAACCTAAACAATAACTTAGTAGTTAATTTAGTTTCAAATAACAAATTTTAATTAGTTTTCTCACCTTCATGTACGTACATTTTCCCAAGTAGTCCTAATTCATTATTGTATAGAAATATGTGATTCCAAAGGTCCAAATAAGAAAAGGTAAAAATTTCCAAAAATCACACCCAATAAATATATACTCAATTACGATTGCAAGTGGTGGCCCTATGAGTTTGGAATTATTAGCTCCTAAAGGATTTCTATATCTTAAATATGGATTAAAATTAGTTGGTTTTCAAACTTTAGGTTTTGAAGCAGCCGACGCACAACATCACTTGCTTTTATTAACTTTTATATAGTAAGTGAAGCAAAAATCTAATGTCTAATATTTTTTTTGATAGAAAATATTCACTGCTTGTCACATGGTTGCTTTGTAAAACTCTTTTTTTTAATCTATTACATAGAAATAACGTTGTTAAAGTAGTAACCTGATCATTACCAATTAATAGCATTAAAAAAACCGATTTCTTAGGTATAGACGGTACAACTACTATTAATTAAAAAAATGTATAAGATACTACTATTCAATCAAAATTAAACCGTTACAACCCTCCCTTCAGACATATGAATTCCTAAGTGACATAGCTGAGACAAACGGTGAGCAAAACTTATATAATTTATTAACATGTACTAGATTGAACATTCCTGAAGGTAGGGAATTTTTTATTGAAAATTCATAGTGCATTAATGAAGTTTAATTTTTTTTTTGTTTGATTTGCATTAATGCGATATCATACATCCATATATATCATAGTAGTATAATCGGGTCTTCCTGAAACAAATTAATATAACCTTTTTGGGTCGTAACATAAACTTTATAACCTGTAATTAACCATCCCAAACAAGGTTTTTTTTTATTGCCACATGTCAACAAACAACATACAATATCGAAAAACTTTCAAACTTTGTGACGTGACCGACGAAACGCTGTTATTGGTCGAGCGCCGCTGTGACGTCATTACGCATGTTGACGATCGGGAGTCAATTCAATAGATAGGTGTAGTGGATTAATTCGTCGTAGAATCCAAAATCGGACCAACAATGTGTTCGGATGAGTTCGTGAAGGGACAGTCAAATAATCTGTCAGAGGTTTATGTGTTAATGGTTGCCGAATATTTCTTAAAAAGTGAATACTTCAAGGCAGCCGAAACGCGTGGAGTCACCGCCCGGAGGTACGTCTTTATTATGGTTCTTACTATTGAAATTATAACGTTTGTTGTGGTATGTGTAGCCGTAGAGAGTAGATGTGCCTTTGTTACGCTTAAATTAACGTTCTATTTGAACTATTGAAATAGTCAGCAGTAAAATGCCTCAAAGTAGAGTAACGCGTTCGATAGTAGATGATGAAACATTAATTCAACCTGTACTTGAAAAAGTTTTAAATTCAACAGCATTTTTAGATTCCTTACCAAATACAATTCGTGGCCTTGATAAAAAATGCATGGATCAATGATGCAACTTATTGCAAGATAAGACTTTTAAAAAGGACACAACACCAGCCAAAGATGATATGGAACAGTATTCACGTCTTACCAGTTTGCGTATTTTTGGGGTTCTCGAAAACACACAAGTGGATAATAGATAAAGTGGTTATCGCCATGTCTAAAGATAAGTTGGGAATAGATATTATACCGTTAATGATTGACTATTGTCACAGACTCCCTGGTAAAGAGGTCGTCATGAACCTATCATCAAATTCGTAAGTGGAAATACTAAAACGTTGATTTATACTAACAAGAAACTGTTAAAAGAAACTATCGTTATTAAAGAAGATCTTACTAAACCAAGGTTTCAATTACTGAAAACTGCAGCTGATAGATAAGGTAAGCGAAATGTGTGGTCCTTGAACGGTAAAATTTTTGTGAAAATTGGGTAAGATGTTAGACGCGCTTTTACTACTGATAACATGTAGGTATTTCTAGCGGGTATCCAATGCGTGCAATATAAATCTTAAGTGCTACAGTGATAACGCTTATACATTTTAAAATTATCACTATAATTGAGTGAAGCTTATTGAGTGACAATACCTTACATTTTTAATACCTCTTCCTTTCTCCTTTACTTTATATCTTATTATATTAAGTTATCCTTATTAACCTAATTTGTGCCATATTAATACTACCATTGTATCGGTATTGTGTAACGGAACTTATCGACTAAAAATAGTATTGTTGTCAACTATATAACCATGTACCCAACAGATAAATTATTATTTGTTTTTTTAAATAATTTATAATATATATTAATATATTAATATAATTATAATTTATAATACACATTAAAGGTAGTGCATTTAAATGTTCGTTTATTGTTACCAAAAATGACGAATTTAAAGGCGTTATTGCAGGAAAATGACATCGATGTGCTAAACGATTTCTGAAACATGACAATCCTTCCATTTGTGAATATTCGTTCATAAGAAGAACCAGAAATGAAGGAGGAGGATGTGTTGGTGCGTACATTCGGATAATTATAAATTATTCATTACTAGAAGTACCTAAATGAAGTTGGCATAGAACAACATTGGTTTTTGCTTAAGGTAAGTGGTGTAAGTTGGTTCAACATATACCCTCCTGATTTAGATTATAAACAATTGTTAAACTATTCTCTGTTACTTTTCCAATAACTGAGTATGTGTTATGTATTGGTGACTTCAATATTGACCTGCTGAAAATTGGTGGCGCTCCTGCTGTATACAGCGTGGATACTCTAAGTGGAATAAACTCTGTAATACAATGGGGAGAGGTCCGGGACAAAAATGATGATATGCATTCTTTATAATTGTTTCCAGCCCTCAATCTGGGGGTTACAGTTTCTCCATATACACCCCCGGGAGTGAAGCCATCCCTAACTTTTTTTTTCAAATGTAAGGGTAGGTCAAGTGATATACTGTGTGAAAGTTATATTAAGAGGAGTACAACGCAGTATTTATTTTCTCGGGCATTTGAAAAGGAAAGTGAAAAAACCTAAATGAACAACTTTCTCTAACTCAATGGTATTTAATTTCGAAATTATGATTGAAAAGTCGGTATGTAAAAATGTACCGTAGTGATACCATGCATTTAATATCGCAAGAAGCCTGATCTTATCGTTGAAGGAAAATCTTTATCTTCTTACACTCACTAAATGCTTTTTAATTTTGACAATGCTTGAACGGTCGGTAGATAAAAATGTGCTGCATTGATAACGTGCATTTATTATCTCAGCAGGCTCTTAATCTTCTGTGCTTTGTCTCCATTTTAGTTGTCTGCTTGATTTGTTAGCGTCCACATTAGTAAATTACAATATTGTCTGTTCCTAGAATTTTTCTTTTTCTTTGCTTGTTCATTTAAGTAAGTAATTCCTCTAGTGTAGTTATCACATCTTCACATCGTAGTAAATTATTTAGCATGGTTTATTTAACGGAAGCCTTTCGCATTAGATATTAATTTATGATCGGATACCGTGACCGAAGTTGCAGTCAAGCTGAGGTAGCTGAATTATTTCCAGCAAATCATTCTGATTTATCGCGGCTTTCTTAAGGCACAATTAGCAAAATGGAAAGGCGCTATAAAGAACTGGGCCATGTCAGGAATCTGCCAAGACAAAGAGGCAGCTGACGAAAATACAAAGCTGAAAGTTTTGTTGGCTATTCAACAAAACCCCATCATTTCGGCACGCCAATTAGCGCGCGATAATGAGGTCAGTCATAGAACTGTTTTGAAGGTTTTAAAAAGTGCAAAGATGCACACTGACAAGATCTAGATGCAACAAGAATTGACTGATGAAGATCCAGACCGACGAATTAAGTTTTGTGAGAGAATGATGGACTTCATTGACCATGGTCACATATAGTTGAAATGGATTCTCTTTTCGGATGAATGTACTTTCTCTTTGTATGGTGAAGTGAATCATCACAATTGTCGTTATTGGCGTGACCACAACCTCCATTGGATGCGGGAAACTCATACGCAACGTCCACAAAAATTAAACGTTTGGGCTGGGACTATTGGAGATGGTGGTAGCTCCATTTTTTCTTAATGGTAATCTTGGTGGCAAGTTATATCTTTCCATGCTCACTGAGAACCTGCTCCCAAATTTAAGGGGTCTATTTCCAAATAACAATCCAAATGACTTGGCTGAGAGAATTTAGTTTCAGCAAGATGGTGCTCCACCGCACTATGCATTGGCAGTACGGAACTATTTAGAAATAGATGGATTGGTCGAAGAGGTGTACTTGAATGGCCACCACGATCCCCGAATCTTAATCCCCTTTGATTTTTCTCCCGGACTTCACATCTTTGAGTTACAAAAGACACTTAGAGTATCCACCCTGTATATACAGTCAATGTTGCAATCTGTAAGACTGGTCCCACTTATAAATGAACAAACAAGGGTAAACCATGCATCTGTTTCACTTATTGATCTAATTCTGGTCACAGAGGGGTGCCCGGTAACGCAAAGTGGTGCAATTTCATGTGATATCTCTAATCGCAACCTAACCTACTGCTGTTTGTCTATTAACACTCCTAGGAAAGTTACTAGTATTACAAGCTTTAGGAGTTTATCCAAAATTGATATAGAAAGAATTTATGGTAACTAAAAGACCATATCATTTAAGCACATGTGTTACATAAATCATGTAAATGATAAAGTACTGTCTTTAATTCCGTTATCTCACAAACCTTTTGATAAACATGTCTCATTGCGTCACGGAATATTTAAACAGAACTCAGCTCCATGGATCACTGAAAATATGAATTTTCTAATATCACTTAGGAATAAGGCTAAAGCAAAGTATAAAAAAAATTTTGTTTGTTGCGACATTGGAACTACTATAAAGATTTGGGAAGCTGTACAAACACTGCGATAAACAATAAGAAAAGAGCGTATCTCAATTACGTTTCCTCCACTACTAATAACGGTCATTCCCATATCGTCGACATCGCCTTTATTAAATAACTCAGATATACCCTAGTTTAAATTTAAGACAGTAACGTGTCTTGACATTGAACAACTTATTATTAATATTCATCCTAAATCTTACGGTGCCGATGGAATTTATATTATAATGCTTATGATATGCTGCGCAATTATTTGGCCATATTTAAATCATATTATTAATGAATGTCTTATAAAAAATATGTTTCCAGATTGTTGGAAACAGGCATTAATAAAACCACTACCTAAAACAAAAAATCATATAGAATTAAAGGATCTAAGGCCAACTAGCATTATGATTACCTCTTCAAAATTTCTTGAAAATATTATTTTTATTCAGTTAAATACCTTTGTACTGGAAATGAACCTTCTACTGCCCTGCTAAGAAAGAGGGCAGTAACTACAAAAACCTAAAATTTGGGAAAAATGCTCTAAAGTTTAGGCTGTCTGGGACAGTGTGGTCAGTATAATTTTATTTTCTGTTTGTAGAAGGTTGAAGGCAGTATTTTTGTACTTGTTTCAACTAAAAAATAACAATTATCTCTAATACGTAATTAATAAAATCACATACTGCCTTTTAGCTTAGTTCTTCTGCTAGTATCTAATGTATCACAGAAAGCAGAATGTACATACGACTTTTTTCTTAGCATAGCCACCAAGGTGAAAGCAAAGGGAACTGAATAAAAAGAAGTACATGCACCGCATTTCTATAATTATTAGGGTTCATTTAATTATTGTAAATTAAAGTAGGTACAAGTATTACTTATTAATAAAACAATCTTTTTTTTATACATAAAACTTAAAAAGATGTATTTTTTTAAAGACGTAAAAAACTATTTTTTTATGCAACTTTAGAACATATATTTTTTGCTTTAAATGCCGTACTTGAACTTGTTAAAACAATAAATTTGTTAACAGTTTTAATCTTTAAAGGGAAGGTTTTTCCAAAATACTTTTCTATTTTCAGGCAGAATTCCATCTAAAGTCTTAAGAACTTTATCACGTTTTTTGGCGTCGAAACCTCGAGGTGAATTTAAAAATGCAGGATTTTTTTTTCATATCCTTTTTGTAAAACATGGGAAATTTCAGCAAGTTTGATTTGATCAGGGGCTTTGAGCTTTTGTTTCGAGGTACCGTTCTCCCAAAAGAAGAAATATTGTGGTTTCATCTCAACGACCTCTCTTAAACCTTTGGACCTGCATGTTGCAACATAGTCATGTGCCTTATCTTGATGTTTTAAGGCTAATTCAAATTTCTGGTGTACAGCATCAGCCTACATAAAGGTATGGCTTCGCTCAACGTACCAAAATTAATTTCTGATCCGGAAATTTCATCTGTGTTGATGATGTTTACTAGAAATGAACATAAGTACCAGTTTTTATTCTGACTCGAACAGTTGTCCATCCATAAATGAATGATTTTGCAGTCCCTGTATTCTTTGAGACACCTGTAAAAGGTACTCACAAGCTCTTATTTACTTCTGCTGCTTATTGCTTGATACCAGACACACAGCAAAGGCTTAAACCGTGATTTTTCCCCAACTGGATTAAGTTACCTTCCCTGTCAAGCTCGACGTCTGAAAACTGGTACAACAAAGACGACTCCTAGAAAATTGCAGAAAATTATATTTTAAATTCACCGTAATTTTATTGTATTCTATAATTGGGAATATAAATAAGTAGATATAACTTATGGAGACTTGAAAATATGACTGAGTCTGTGCATCTTCATTTTCTTACATTTGATCAGATGGAAAATTGTAAAATAGTGTCAATAGCCAATACAGCAGTAGTATCTATATTATTACTCTCTTGTTCCTTCAGCTGCATTTTTGAAACAGATTCTAACACTTGTAAATTGTTCTCTTCTGGTTGCTCTTCTAACACCGGTTCTAATACCCTAACTAAACTAAAACTAAATGAGTGTACAATAATTGTTTTATTAATTGCCCTGGTTTGCTAGCTCAATATCACAGGGGAGGTTCAGTTTGCAATTTTCAACACTCCAGTGTATGTTGGGTTGCCTGGATTTAGAATCAAGTAACACAATGTATTAAGAATATAATTTGTGAACTGCAATAGAAATATAATACTTTTAACTAATAAAAAACAAATAACTATTCTTTATTAATTATTATAAGTTATAATAATTAATATTAGTCAAGTTGCTTTGGTATGTGTGAATCCTTGCGATATTGCAGGCTCACATTCTATTAATATAAGTAATTTGACTGTAATCTCATTATATTTAGAATTTACATCAGTTCTACATACATAAAGACAAAATTTGCATCGATTGGGGCTTGAACCTTGGTGGCGCAGTTGGTAGCGCGGTACTCTAGCAAAGTACAGGTCGTAGGTTCGAATCCTACTCGAGGTAAACTTTTTATTTGTGTATTTATAAAATTAATAATAATTTTTAATTAAATAACTATTCTGGTTTATAAACCAAAATTAAACTCAGTTCGGTAGTTTAAGTTTGATGTCGGTATCTGGCTTCGGGTTTGCTGGCACCTGGTCGCAAGCTGTAATAAATGTCATTAAGCATGTGTCTATTATTTTCCGCGGGTTTTCTTTTAGTAAGTGTAGTAATAATTAATTAACAATGATGACTGTCGTTCGGGTTACTGGTGCAGGTGAAGATAAATGGGCCGAGTGGTTTTTCATGAAAGTGCAGTAGCAACTTCAATCAGGTAAGACAGTGATTCTATTATGTTTCTTTGCAATAATGAATTTGTGGGTGATTACAAATACAGGGATGAAATCTGTGTGACTTAGAGGAGGTTTAATCAATTAAATATAATTGTTTGACATTGATGGGAAAGTTGCGGAAATTAAACAGGTTAGGATAACCCTTGACCTACGCTAACATTTGCAATTGTTATAATCAGCTGTTTGTTAGTGTTGTAAAATTTGGGTGTTTGGAATGTGAATTAATTTTTAATGGATATTAGTAAAATATATTGCACACAATTGTACTAAATGAACTATGTATAATACAATGTGATTTATTTAACTGTTCTGGTGTATTATGATTAATCGGGTAACTAAATGGAGAAATTTTAATATAAAGTGTAAATCATGTCAAATGGAAATATGGTGCACTAAATTATGTTTATTAATTAGTACTGGGGTTAGACTAAATATAATTTTTTGTGAAGTTTATCCTGGGGGTGTTATCTTGAAATTACAGGACCATGTGAGTGGATAATTTGGTTTCGATACCAGGTGGTAGGAGTTCAAGAGGGTGTGTAACAGAGGTAGGATATAGGGGTAAGTGGTATTCGGATAAGTGTCTGGTGACGGTATAAGTTTGATATTGAGAATCCGGATTAAATGGATATCTAATTATTTCTATACACCCTTCGAGGTAGTAACACCGAACAGATGTTAGATAGGGATCAGGTTTATACAAGAGTAATAGGGAAAATTATAGGGATATGATTTGTACTAAGCTGGTAACGGCATGAGTATTATATTGAGAAACCCTTCGTGGTAGTAACACCGTTTATATGAGAGTAATAGGGAAGATTATAGGGATGTCACAGTATAGGATTACCTTATAATTGGGGTCGAAACCTCCATTAATAAAGCAATACTATTTACAATCTTTATCTATCCTTCGAGGTACGTACACCGATAGGGCAGATTTAAGATTGTTTCTCGTATACTAGGGTTAGACAGGAAAGGGGCTTCGTAAAGTAGCCTTACTTCTTGGGGCCGAAGCCACCAGTAGTACAACCACGTTACTGGGTAACTACTTACTACTCCTCGTGGTACAAATACCGAGAAAATGCAAATAGCTACTTACGTTTCTGGGGAATTATTTTGAACTGGCACTAGGATATCGAGAGATCAGGAATTTGTAAGAATTGTTGAAGTACAACATCTTTAACAATTCTTACAAATATTCCTACTGACGAAGATAACTGTAAGTGTTATCGAAACCTTTAGATTGTATAATTTAAATACACCATTAAAAATCCCAAAAAAGATAAGTATTTTATTATGGTTGTCTGATCATAATGTTGAGCGTGGCTACAATAAAACAGCGGCCTATAGCTGCCTTACAAAATGAAATCTAAGCTCGTTTCAAAACGATTGTGTATTATCAAAATTGTAAATGAAAGCCAGCTCGTTTTATTTACCCCCGGGGTATTTGTCCGTTTTCGAAAACGAAATAGTGCGTTCAAGCTTTTTTTCACAAACCTAGGGCCTTTTTTATCAGTATTTCATAATTTTAGTGATGATATAAATATCACTGTCTAATAATAATGATAAGCGTTGTGTAAAATAACATACAGACTCCTACAGCTGCCTTACGAAACGAAATCGGTGTTAGTATCAATTCACATATTGTATTATAATAATTGAAAATGAAAGTACAGCTTGTTTATCCTCACGGCAATTGTCCAGTTTCAAAAACGAAATAGTGCATTAACGTTGTTTATAAATCTAGAGCCCTTTTGTCAGAACTATTCCCCGCAAGAGTTTCCTTGCGTGTGGCCTGATTTCGGGTTTGGTTATTATACGCATTTTAAACTAATTTAAATGTAAAATGTATTATTAGCAATATACGTGAAACCCTGCAATAGTGTTACAATCTAATTAGATGCCTGTATATCGACAGTAATGCCGAAGGCTTTCTCATGTATATTGAAATATGCTTGGTCTTTGAAAGCAGTAAGATAAGCCAAACCAGTATTTTTGAATTGTAAGCTGATACTTACAAGCTGCTGGTTATGATTTGATTGATTGAGATTGATTTGCGGATGATCGACTGTTCTACACCGGTGCCGTCATGCTTAGGGAGAGTAGCAACTCTGAGTGTTGGTTAGCCTTATCCACAAAGTAAGCGGTATCTCATAGAGGCTAGGTATATACAGTGCGAGAATCGTTACCTGAAGGTTGTGAAGAATTGTTAGCTCAGATTATTGTTTGATTTGAATGAGGTTGATAGATTTGACTGATTTGGTTAATTGCTTTGATTGATTGTGAATGATCTGATTGTTTGATTTTTCCATTTCCGATAACGCCAGCCCCTATTACAGAAAACATTCATGAGTTTTGCACTAACAAAGAAAAGGAGATGTCGAATATAAGAGAAAAACTGTCATATGCTTTACAAAGAATAACGTAGGTAGTGTCAATGGCGAAACAGAGCAGTTTTAACTCAGTTTCAGTGTTAGCAAACTGAGTCGGTGGGCTACTGGCCTAAGTTCCACGTGATTGATTGCATCGTTCGGCAACTGCTTTACTAGCTGCCTTTTTCCACGTATAATGTTTCAATATTACTTGCATTTGAGAGCGTATCTCAAATATATAAATACTTTTGATCCTTTACAATAATGTCGTTAAGATAGGCAGTTCTAAGTCAGCATTGAGCGGGTACAGCGTGAATAAGCCGTTGGTAGGTAACAATCGAGATATATAGACCAAATACCGTTCGACTAAATTGAAAGAAAACTCAACAGGACACAGCGAAAGCAGTGCCGCGCTTGTTAATAGCATAAAACGTTTTCCTACGTTGGGATATCAATAAAAGGATACTATCACGTGATGTCTTTACGAGAGCGTAGTGAATCTGAAAGAAGTCAAATATAATATTGTTCCATGTTCCACATTTATACTGACAAAATATCGCGTACGGTAGCTGTAAAGCGAGCAAAAAACGTATAGAAAAGAAGTGCTATAACGTTAGTATATTGCATAACGCTAGTATTAGGAAATATCGTTTTTAGGAAGTAAGTGGAATGTACTTAAAGTCCTAGCGTCGAAAGGAAAAAAGTAGAAAGCAAAACATTTTTCTACAGTATTCAGGAATCCCACTTACATTGAGTAACTTTTCAGTAATATATATATATATATATATATATATATATGTATATATATATATATATATATATATATATATATTACTAGGCATAGGATTTGTATGCACTTAAAAACGTTAAAATATGCATGCACATATGCACTTTCAAATAGCAGATATATGCACTTAAATGACTTAGATATGCACTTATAATTTTACAATCGCAATTGTTAGATAAACGTATTTTTGTCTAATGTTTATTAAAAATACATATTTGAACAAAATTCTTAAATCTAATTATTAATTAAATTATAATTAATTATACTAATTTTAGATTAAATATAAATTTAAATATTGCAATTAACAATAACATATGTTTTCAAATTTTCAAAAGTGAATCTGTGCCTATTGTCTGCAAAGATCGCCTTGTATTTTGAAAAACTGCGCTCTACGTCACATGACGTAACTGGCGCATACTTAAAATTATTTAATTCCGTTAAAGTATAATGCTGTAATTCAGTAACAATATTACTGTTACTGTTACTGGATAATGTATTATTTATATTTTTTATTAAACCAAAACCAGGATTTTTATCTAATACAAATTTAAATTTCTGTTTTATTGTTGAGGCTTTTGTACCCTTTATCTTATTTAAGGAGGTACCTAATTCTTGTATATTTAAAATAGATTCATGTATTGAATTTCCTTGACCTTCTAATTTTTTAATTACTTTACCCAAACAAACAAAATTACATAAAACAAACAGTAACTCTTCTCGTACACCCTTAAGATTAAACGCCTCTTGTGCACTTTGTATGCATAATGCATCGTCTTTGTTTAATTTATTCACAAATGTTTTATCACATCAAAATTAACTGCATAATATTCTGTTGCAGAAAGCCATACCCCATCTTGTAAGTATAGGTTCTGGGGGAAGTGGCAGGTCTGGTGCAGTTTCCTTAAATATTTGTACGCGATTAGGAGCTTTACAAACAATTTTTTTTACATTCGCGATTATATTATTTATACTTGGATATATTTCCCTTACTTTTTCTGCCACGCGATGCATCCCATGTGCAAGACAAGTTAAGTGAATCATTTTTTCATATAAAACCTGTAATCCTACAGCAGCTTTGACCATGTAGGGTGCCGCATCAGTCACGAACAGAAGTACTTTATTGTACTGTATTCCTTGGGGCCACAAAATAGACATGGAGTCATTAAATAATTTCGCGACCGAGGAATGATTGGTGCTCTCAAAAGTATCCATATTTAGAAGGTAGGATTTGGAGTTTGGTTCAGCATTTAAAATGCCAATTATAACGTTTGCCACATATCTGAAAATAAACGGTTTATTGATATTTTATCGATTTGTATTTAACTGACTGACACATGGTTTCTCTATACAAATTTGGCAAATAATTTTTTCTAAGCGTAGATTCGTCGGGCATTGGCATTTTAGAGATTTCTTCCAAAAAACTGCGAAATATGACGTTGTTGAGTTTGCTTAATGGAATGTCTGCGGCCACTAACGCACTAATTAATTTTTTATTAAATTCTGCAGATTTTTTAGATTCACTACTCAAATTATCAACGCAATTCGGAAACAAAAGTTGTTTTTTCGATTTTAACGCTACACACTAAGGGTATTAACGTGCTGAACTACTTGAAATCGTTTTTGGAAATTCACTTTATCCTTGCAAGCCGTGCAATATAATATTTTACTGTCTGTAGTAAACACACTAAATTCTTCCACGTAATTTTAAGTATCACAGACGTGGGGCGTTTTCTTTACCCATCTTCACTGTAGAAGATTTCAAATTGAACTGATGTGAAAATAAAATTTAATTAATAATTAAATTAATTAATAAATAATTATCTTTTTCTGTAGATGTACTAAAACCATAAGCTACAAAGAAAACAAGGGTGTCCTTGTACTTAATTGAATAACACATTAGCATTACCATTAGAGGCAAGTTTGGTATAACAATAAGCTGCTTAAGTACTAAGATAAGGCACCCCTTGTAGTTTACTGGTAAAAGGATTAACTAAGAAAAGAAGTATTACGGATCGTAAAACTATTCAGCAATTTAAGGAAATTTTACCTAAATGCTTTTAAAATGATTTTTACAACTGGAAAGAAACGTGTGATAAAACACATTCAGATTTTTTAATATATTAAATCCAAAATAGACAAAAGCTCGAAAAAATAATTTTGAAAACGTTGAAATATGCATTTATATGCACTTTCAAATTCCATATGTGGTCCACATGTGTTCAAAACATCTAAAAATTTAACTCTGCATATGTTACCTGTGTGCAGAAAAAATATGCAAATGCATACAAATCCTATCCCTATTATTACCTAGTTTGACATTTGGTTAATTGCTTTGATTGATTGTGAATGATCTGATTGTTTGATTTTTCCATTTCCGATAACGCCAGCCCTATTACAGAAAACATTCATGAGTTTTGCACTAACAACAGATTAAAGGAGATGTCGAATATAAGAGAAAAACTGTCATATGCTTTACAAAGAATAACGTAGGTAGTGTCAATGGCGAAACAGAGCAGTTTTAACTCAGTTTCAGTGTTAGCAAACTGAGTCGGTGGGCTACTGGCCTAAGTTCCACGTGATTGATTGCATCGTTCGGCAACTGCTTTACTAGCTGCCTTTTTCCACGTATAATGTTTCAATATTACTTGCATTTGAGAGCGTATCTCAAATATATAAATACTTTTGATCCTTTACAATAATGTCGTTAAGATAGGCAGTTCTAAGTCAGCATTGAGCGGGTACAGCGTGAATAAGCCGTTGGTAGGTAACAATCGAGATATATAGACCAAATACCGTTCGACTAAATTGAAAGAAAACTCAACAGGACACAGCGAAAGCAGTGCCGCGCTTGTTAATAGCATAAAACGTTTTCCTACGTTGGGATATCAATAAAAGGATACTATCACGTGATGTCTTTACGAGAGCGTAGTGAATCTGAAAGAAGTCAAATATAATATTGTTCCATGTTCCACATTTATACTGACAAAATATCGCGTACGGTAGCTGTAAAGCGAGCAAAAAACGTATAGAAAAGAAGTGCTATAACGTTAGTATATTGCATAACGCTAGTATTAGGAAATATCGTTTTTAGGAAGTAAGTGGAATGTACTTAAAGTCCTAGCGTCGAAAGGAAAAAGTAGAAAGCAAAACATTTTTCACAGTATTCAGGAATCCCACTTACATTGAGTAACTTTTCAGTAATATATATATAATTATATATATATATATATATTGTATATATATATATATATATATATATATATATATATATCTATTATTACCCAAATTTACATTTCAAGCAAGATTAACGCTCGCGCAAAGCACTCTAAAAGAAATGGCGGGAAGCTTATGTACTATTTGAAATCTAAGACACCCAGATATAAGGTAGGTTCACTAAACTCTTACTTTTAAATTCTTAAGTGCCTTAAAAAAGTGGTGTACAAAGGTTGCAGTATTAAAAGTGTTTAGGGAGTGATAGGTTGCAACGTGTCTAACCAACCACGTCACACAAAATGGTTAGGAATTAGTTATCTCGACTAGTAACTCAGGCAAACGGTCCTGAGACCGCAGAGCACTCGGATAGCGTGGGAGTTTTGAAGTGTTGATAAACAGTAAATAAATGGTTAGATTAGTTATAAAGGGAGAACGAAATTGTAGGCATAAAGATAAAAAGAACAGACAAGAAATAGGCTCCACAAGCTTTAAGGAAAGCAAAGATAAATTATTAGTTCTTGGAAGAGAGTCCTTGTAAAGCTTGAATCAGGGAAGAGACAGGAAGGACAGATAAACAACAATTCCCTTAAAAAGCGTAAATTTATTTATGAATTTACCAACAATGAATAATCTTTGTAAATTTTAATACATATAACAATAACAATACATGCATAGCAAACATGCAATTTGTCCCCACACACCCAAAGATAAGTGTAGCTTTATCTTAGTATCACAATGTGAAACACTAAAGTTTCGTAATAATCATATATTTTCAATATTATTAATGACGAGGGCGAGTCGCGAGATTTTACGGGTGGTAACAATTTAGCTAATTTAATCAAAGAACGTATTCCCCCCTCTGTTATGCTAAAGATCTTTCATAAAACGTAACACTGAAAAGGAAAATTTATATATACGTATATAACCGCAATAGTTTCCGTTAGAAAAGTAATACTCCAGCTTGCCTTTCGTTTCACAAAATCCAAACACCCCCCCCCCCCCTTAACAATGACAAATTCAAATATGTAAATAATCGGAGAAGCTTGTTTAGTTCATATCCTAACATGCATATACCATTAATTAATTAATCTCTAATTCGAGACCAATGATCTGAACGGTGACAAGACATGTCGTAATGCGACAGTTCGTAACCCCATAAATGGTAACGGACAATTCGTAACGCCGTCAATTCGTAACGGCGACACTTCGTAACATCGACAGTTCGTAACTACAATTATTCGTAACGGTATAATCAGTAACGCCAAGATTGAATGATTTTGTTTATTTTTGTTAACGTGGAAAGCAATTTATAGTTGCAATTGAAATTACGTTTATCAATTTAACGGACCAACATCAGGATAAACATTTTTAACTCATTTCATATTTTGTGGAAGAATAAATTTTGAAAATTGTATCTTAAAATAAATATAATCTACCTGTAACAGGAAATATAATTAAGGTTTGTCCCTTTTAATGTTCTTTAAATTACCATATACGTAGATAAAGTAATAACAATGTAATTAGTGAATTCTTTAAACCGATGACAATCTTTAGAAATTTCCAACTTTCTAAGTAAACATTCTGTACACGAGAGTATGGAATTAGGGATTACCAATTATTATAACAAGCCTTCTGATTGGTTATAGCTAATAAGAGGAATGTCTTCAAACATATAAATTGAGGAACATTAATGATCTTCTAACTCGTGTCTAGAGTTTTTGAATAATAATTGTAAGAAGTTTAATATGGCAAATGAACTTACGTATGGTCTTAGTTCGCGTGGAAAACGTACTCTTATATACCAAAATTTTGAGTTTGTTCAAAATCGGGTAACCGAAACTGGAATTGTGCATTGGAAGTGTCGGAACAGTTATAATTACAAGTCCAAAGCAATTGTGCATACGAAAGGTGACGATATCATAAAATGTAACGAAGAATATTCACATATTGTACAACCTTTCGCAGCAGATGAAAGAAAGATGGTAAATGAGATGAAAGCAAATATGAAAAATCCTGGAGCAACACCTAAAATTGTCTATAGTACAAAACTTCTTGAAACAAATGATAGCGTTAAATTACTACTTCCAAAAAAGACTTCAATTTCAAGAACACTTCAGCGTGCCAAACGGAGAGAAACAGATGTTGTACCTGCTACTCCCAACAACATGAATTTTGTACTTCCTGAAACTTGCTATTACATGACAGTGGATGTGATGATCCTAATAGAATGTTAATATTTGGACATGAACAGTTATTAAACTTGTTAGTGACACATCAAAATTGGTTAGTCGATGGAACTTTCAAAGTTTTACCTGAAATATTTTTCCAACTTTCCACGTTCAACTTGATGGTATAGCATTTCCTTGTGTTTTTGCGTTACTGCCAAATAAGACTGAAGAAACTTATCGAAGATTGTTACGTGTGTTAAAAACCCGACTCCCAACTTTAAATCCCGGTTCTTGCCTACTTGATTTTGAAAAGGCCGCAATCAATGCTTTTCAAGTTGAATTTCCTGGAATTGAAACAAAAGGATGTTTTTTCCATTTAAATCAATCAGTGATACGAAAGCTAGGGGAAATTGGTTTAAAACGTGAATTTAATTCTAACGTACAAAATTTTGCAATATGCGTTAAGATGCTAACTTCAATATCATTACTCCCCATAGAAGAAACAACTGATGCATATTTACAAGTCGCAGGAATGTTTTCTGAATTTGATGACAGAACTGAAGAGTTTTTGCAGTACTTTGAAAATACGTATATTAAAGGTCGCGAATTGAGAAGTGGCCGTAGGCGAGATCCAGCATTTCTTCCAAACATATGGAATCATCGTCAAAATGCAGCAGATGGTTTGGCCAGGACTACCAACAGCGTAGAAGGCTTTCACTATTCACTTCAATCTTTATTTCAATGTGCCCATCTCACAATGTGGAAATTTCTTGATGGACTTTTTGCAGAAGTTACTTTACAGCACTCATATTATTTACAATATGAAAGTGGTCAAAGAATGCCGCAACGTTTGACATATAAACAAATAAAAGAGCGCATAGTTAGAGTCGTCCAAGATTATGATGTTGAACGGCGATTGACATTTCTAAGAAATATAGCGCACATGTTTTAATTTTTATATTAAATAAATATAACTACTTTTAAAATTGTATGCCTGCTTATACTTATCGATGTTAGAAATATAAATTGTATTATTCATTATAATAAATACATTATTATTGAAGTGGTTTTAATTTTTTCATTATTATTCAGACTTAGTTTTATTACTTTAAAGTGATAATTCAGGATACAAATATTTAAAAAAACATAAATATTCTTTAGTTGGTTTATTAACAAGAGTATATGCTAAATATGTGTGAAATATGTTTAAAAAAAGTGGTTTTGAAAAAAATACCCCTATTTTTAGTGTAGGAAAGGATACAAAGTATGCAAAATGCGTTTTTGTAAATGTTGGCGTTACGAATTATACCGTTACGAATAGTTGTGGTTACTAACTGTCGATGTTACGAAGTGTCGCCGTTACGAATTATCGGCGTTACGAATCGTCTGTTACCATTTGTGGGGTTACCAACTGTCGCGTTACGATATGTCATGGATCCATTAAGTAATAGTCTGATCAAATTATAATAGTTCTGCCTTAGTGAGATCTTTACGAAAGTTAAGTGTATTCGAATATCAATATGACACCGAGGTTGTAGGAAAGGTAAGCAATTTATTAAAATTCTTTGTAATATGGTTAATTTAAATGCACTTAATCTTTTTTAGAGGCTGTAGTGATTCCTGTTGAAAGCAGCATATAATTTACAATAGGTTAGGAAATAAAATCGACAGTACAATGTTTATTAATATAGGCGATAAAGGAAAAATCTGACCTTTTGGTTGTGGAACGAATACTTGAGCTTTAGTTAGTACAGTTTTAATTCCATCCTCGTAATTGCAGCACAGCTTCCAGTAATCATTTACGAGCAGTCCCAGTTAAGAGCATATCGTGGCAAAACCAAAAGCGGGACTGAAGGTACACTAACGGGTATGCAACGACTATATAAAGTAAACGAAGAGAATGACAGACGAGAAGAAAAAGCAGCTTTAACTAAGGTAAGATATACATATAATAGCAATTTATTTCTATAACGTGTTTTTACCTCTATAGATCGAAGACGAGCTGTATGTGATAATTTACCACGAACTGGTTAAATATACATATTTTAATTTAAATATATCGTATTTCAAGCCTAAAATAAAGATTTTAGTCACAACGAGATTGAAGAAAACGCAGCTAACTTACCATGTCTGTGTAAGTAACATTTGCTTACATCCGCAATAATAGAGACTATATTACTTCACTAAATGAAGAAATATATTTTTTTTAAAGTCCTCATCCATAAACGGTGATTTTCACCGAGAAGGCAGCAACCAGAGAAATTTTCTAACATATATTTTACACCACATAAAATGGCCGTTAAGAAATCACACATTAGAAACAAGGTATTCAACAAAACTTTCGTATAAAATTTTTGGTTGTAATCAAAATGTGTTTGATGTATTTCAATAAAGCATGTTTAGTAATATGTAATTATTCAATGGTATCATCATTTAGCAAACTAACAGATCACTATAGAATGTATGAATTTAAAGCTAACCGACATATAGGTGACACTAGCAAGTTTTATTTTAAGAACTTTTATAAAATAAGAAATGTAAATACGATAAAGAAATGATTAAATCTATTGTGGATTAAAACGTACATGGTAATGTCAAAAAACTACTAAATCGATCGGAAAAGGTACGATACCGATTTTTGCACGGTAAATGGGATCCTAACTTGTTTTTCAGTACAGATAACAATGAAGAACTAGGCAGTAAAGATTAATTACAGATTTTATTCAAAACCAACCACATTTCCTAATAGAAGCTTCAGCAAACCAACAAGCACAAAATATGGGAGCTATTTATACAGGACGGTCTCTGGTCATTATGAAGAACAAGAATCATTCGTCTAGAGTATTATTTATTCACAATCTTAGATACACATGCTTTTCTGGAGTTAACCTAAAATAATGAAATCTTTTTAAGTTGTAATAAAATAAATCGGTAGTTTTTAACGCATAAGTGTAGGTAATTGAAAATTGTATATAATTTCAATCCTTCGGGTAAAACATGCTTTTTTGTAACACTATTAGAGACTGCGGTCTCAGAAATATTCTTCTTTAAATTCCTGTTAATGACTTTTTTATAAATAAATGAATAGCTATTCCCTCGATAATGTTTGCCACTAAAGTGCACAAGAACATATATATATATATATATATATATATATATATATATATATATATATATATATATATAAACTTAAAATATCTGTAGCTGTTCTTCATATTTCCGTAAGTGTTTGGTAATATTCTCTACAAGTAACTGATACATTATTAAGACACAAAAATTTCAGATACTTTCTGCAACAATAGTTGTTCTTCCTGTTCTATTTGTATTCACAGAGCTGCCATCTACCTAGTAGATTTCTGGTATTCTGTGGTAGTTTTTTTCGCGGTGGTTAGTTTGGGTAAGCTTTTACTAAATTTTCAAGAAACTTTCGTCTCACTACAGATTTTTGTGTATTCAAAAAATATAACACTTGTGAACTTATGCCTCATACTGTAAAATACAACCATATGCACCTCCTTTTTGGTCTGACTCAGTTGTTAGCGCTTAGTAGCTTTACTACATCAACACCGCATTTCGGTGAATTATAATCAATGATTTTATTTGGTTCTCTAGTTGGAGAGTGTATTTTATTATCGTCATGAAAACTTGAAATAAGGGAAACACTTTTATTTTTCTTTGGTATGTGCGATACTAATGAACAATTACTGCTATACCCAAACATACCTTCTTTCATGTTCGACAAATTCTGCTAGTATTTCTTTTTTATTGAAACGTATGGTATCTAATAAAATTAATTTTTGGCTTACTATGTTACTTGCTAAATCAATACTTGTGGACCATATGTCCATTGTGACGTTTCTATGTGATCCAGGTATTGGCTCACATAGACGTTCAACTACTGACATCGCAATATTACTTTGTCAGAACGGTTCCTCTGGTTAAATTTCTGTATCAACTTCAAAATAAAACATTTTTGCATCACTCACTGCAAAAATTTTTATACCGCACTTCTTTGGTTTTGCCGGCATATAATACCGAGAATGGCAGCGGCCATGAAAACCAAGTGTCTCATCTACTGTCACTGGTTCTGATAAAGTGCAATTTTTTTGAAATTCTATACCAATTTATTATTAAGTTCTATAATTGGCGCGAGTTTATCAATTTTCCTTCTCTCCCCACTTGTCTCAATATCATCAAAACGAGGTAAATGTACGAGAATTCGAAAACGTTGTAAAAACATACAAAGTGTTCACATTTACGATGTTTCACCATTAGGCGTGAAAACATCTTCAGCATTCAATTGGTTACCTATGTTGACACCAGGTAAAATCAAAAGACCAAGAAGAGCTATAATTTTATCAGTAGGTCTTGTATATGTATCGTCTGATGGTGTGAAGTACTATCAAATCAATAATATTGTTATCCAAAAATGTTTTCAAATTACTGAAGGTTCTGTAATATCATGAAAAGCTGCTGGCATAATAGGCACCTTACTTACTTACCCTAGTTCAATCACGAAATGGGTAAAAAATATGAGCACGCACGCCTGTAATGACTACGGTCTGAGATCGTAATCGTTGATAACGCGCGCATAAATAGATCACTGCGCACAGATACTTAAATCAGTAAGGTCTGTGAGATCTTAGCGCCAGCTTCAGTCACTACTGAAGCATTATTTTTTCTGCCTACCCGTACCGCAGGCCAATTTCTGGTGTAACTAAAGTATGTACGTAACAGTTAAAAATTATACTGGAGTTGAGTATATAATATAATTCTATAACAAGGCTAGAACAAGATACGCTATTTTCTCTAAATGTTATTTTAATAATAAATAAATGCGTTGTAATGTTTGTAGCCATTCCAAAGCGCAAGAATTTTTCAAGGTTCTACGTTATACACATGTATTTATTATGCTGTACCTAAGTACAGCTAATTAACTATATTATTTCTTCTAATAACTGTACGGAACGTGTGACAAAATGTATTCTCATAACGCATTTCTCAGTAAACTAACAATAAACCGTGTTGTTTTATATACTGTACATAAGCAGCTTAAAAAGAGAAAAAACTGATCAATTAGAGAATTGTCAAGGGAACGTTTACATACATGCAGTGTTATTATTTCGTGTAGTAACTAATTATAAGCTTTTTCACTTACTCTGCTTCATATTTACACATTAAAAGTATCATTTTAAAAATATAAAAAGTAGAATACGGGTATGTGTAAAATTGCTATTTAACTCTCTAACAATTGCGCAGTAAGCTATTGCACTAGGCATGTATGTAATTATTACATATTGTCTATGTTTTCAAAAATTAAGATATAGATATTATGAAAGACTGGATGAGAAGAGGATTTAGAAAATATTAAGATGTGCAGTTACTTTTAGTTTGAATCAAATTTTCTATACCATTAACCGTTATGTTAATACCCGGGTACCCACCGAGTTGTATTTTCATAAAAAAAACTGAAAAAAAAATTTCTATTTCAATTTGAGCTCCCGGATCGTCGTTATTTAGCTCAAGAGTAAGCAAATCGTGAATTTATTTTAATTTTTTTTTAACAAAAGATTAGTTTAAACTTCAACCATCGTTGCATTTGCACCCGCGTACCCGGGTACCCACAACAGTTTGTACCAAACACATCTAAAGTTATGTTTGTTAACGCATACATGTAAACTTTATTGTAAAAATAGCAGTTATTTGTTTACAAAAACTATTTTTTTACATTCCATACCTTTCACAATATTCGTTGAATGTTCATAACAAACCGACACTTGACGTTCAGTGCAGCTCTCGCTCTCGCGTTTTTTTTGGTTGTTAGTTTATAACACATATGACAGGATCCCGTGACTTTTTTTCTTTCCGCGGTGTCCCGCACACCAATGGACCAGAATTTTCTGTGACAGTTGCTACTTGACACCCTATGATACTTTCAATAGTAATTTTAGTTGTATAATTGCGTTTCCCTTGAGGATTCGTCATGCGTACTTCAATCACTTTCTTTCCGTTGTTTTCCTCGCAATCATCTTATTATTTTCATAATAAATTATATATGCCGTGAGGAAATGACATCCATGTTGAAGAACATTGGCATTGGCCATCTTGAACATCGCCGCTAACTTGTATATGTTCTGAGCATTTGATCAAGTTCCTTTTCTGCATCGTCACTCTCAGCCGTATCTGAACACATCGTCATTTTTTCATGAAAACCAAAAACTGTCGAGTATTGCCCTCGTGATTTATTTGATGCCATTGACTGGTGATGTATGGTTTATTTCTTTTTATTGTGCCAACAATGGTAAGATTCCACGATAGCCAGTGCTTTGAAACTCGTTTGCCGCTCTTTCTCCCTGATTTTTTCACGGGTATCATTAGGTAAATTATGCCCTGTAAAGGATACGTGTTTTCAGCATCGCAAATCCACCAGATTTTGATATCATGCTTAGCCGGCTTTGAAGGTATATATTAAGTAAATCCAGTACGACCTCGAAAAGGATATAGTTGTTAATCAATAGTTACATTTTGAGTAGGCTTATACATCTGGGATAAATTTCACGATTTGGAGCTGCCTTATCTTCTGACTTACGTTGACTGCGAGTATTACTGTCATCAAATCTTGAAAAACGTTGTCGTGCGATACAGTACATACGAGTTGGAATGCCAAACGCCACAAGTATGATTAGTATTGGAATTATTATCGCCAGCACAAATACAAACACCACAGAATGAATATATTTCCGGTATCGTAGCAGCCTTCCATTGTCACTGTGAATTTGGATTATCTGCAATGTAATTTGCATAGGTAGAAAAAGCTTTCTTATTTTCGGTGAAGACTTTAGTAAACGTTTCACTAATTGATAACGTTTCTGTGCTGCGATGAGGCCCACTTTGCTGACGTAAAACATTGTGAACTCCAACCTAATGTTGATGTGACGGCGTTTCCTTCCACACAGCTTTATCGTTCGTAATAAAATTGCGGGTCACTGTCCAAGTAATTATTAGAATATAAATTCAATACAAGGGTTCTTATTTCAATCACAATTAGCAAAAAATGTTCTGGTTTTGCAGTTTCTGCTTCATCGTTTTTCTCACTCGCACTACAGTGGAACTCAATCCGTTGCTGTCCTTCTGCACGGTCTTGGACACTTTTTCCGGTATCCTCCGAAATCCCTGTTTTTTTCCCGAACAAGCACGTTAGTATTCCACTGAAGCTCACCAGGACTTCTCAGCTTGTGTGCGATATAACCAACAACTTTATATATGCACATCCAGCTTCTGTAACGCTTTAATTGTATGAATGCTTGACAGACTATTACGCAATCTAGGGTTCTATTCTATAGGTATATAAATTTCTCTGTACATTCTCTGTTAGCCTACTTTTATTGTTTTAGTTCATGTTAGCTTAGGCCAAGCCTATATACCGATTTATGTTGTACTGCTACTTACTAATTTAGTTAATAATTTACACAAACAAGATGTTTTGTATGACATTGACAAATACGTTACCATAGCATTAAAGTAATTTAACATCATGAAAACATATTAAACGTACGCATTATGTTTTAAATATACAATAACAAGTATAATTATTAATGATTTAAAACTATTCATTTGTTAGATTTGACTAGGTCAAGATGACGTTGGAATTTTCAAATGATAAAGGCATTTCATTAATAATTTGTTGGACAACCTCTATTAGTTTCACACTCCCGCACCCTTCATGGCATGGATTCCAACAGATGATCGATTTCTTTCTGACGTATTGCATCCCAGGCAATCTGTAATTCATGCCGGACAGCTTGTAGTGTCTGTGGGGGATTGGCAAGAGTCTTCTACACATCATGTCCCACACACGTTCAATGGGTGAAATGTCGGGAGACCTGGGTGGCCATGGCAAGATATTGACGTTAGCCTCTTCGAAGCGCTCCATAGAACGCCTTGGAATGTGGGGACGGGCATTATCCTGTTGGGTCCTCCAGCTCCTGGAGGAATGGAATGATATGGGGTTCTATTACTTCGTCAACATATCGGTGGGCATTCATATTGCTTCGTATGAACACCAACTGATACCTGCTTCCATAAACAATAGCACCCCATAACATAACCCCCATAATGTGGTGCACATGCCGCTCAACAGAAAACTGCACATTGCGACGTTCCCCACGTCTACGTCTAACCCTTATGCGACCACCCTATGCCATTACAGGTCCCAATCTAGACGCATGGTACACCACTCCAAACGTTGCTGCCGATGACGAGCGGTCAACCGAAGCATAAGATGTGGCCGATAGGACTGCAAGCCAAACGCTCAAACTGTACGAAGGGTTACAGGACGTGCTTCGTTTCCAAACCATTGATCGGCTATTGATCTTGTACTCGAGAATCGGTCTCTTAATGCCATCAATCGGAGATGGCGGTCCTGGACCACATGTGTCTGTCTTGGCCATCCACTTCCTCTTCTACGACATTCTTGACCTTCTCTAGACCATGCTTGATAATACCGTAATACCGTAAGCCAACATGCGACCTCTGTCAAATTCACTCAGTTGCCGATCATTTTCCCGTTGCCGCACTCTAGGCATAATCGCAGCCCCAAAATGCAAAAGAAGAACACAAAATCAAAAGAATTTCAGCGAGAAACAATAAGGAATCGACTTAATCTCTCAAGAAATACACCCGATAATTTCGATTGTTACAACAAGGAAAACGTCAAATTTTCCATGGGTCCTCAATTATATTGAATGAAATTGTAATCAATTACTACATTTGACTAGTTAAACATTTCTGCCACGTTTGGTCCAATAAATCGACCCTATCTTTATGTGAAAGTGTATAATTTGTTACGGGTTAATTTCGACCAAAACTAATAATATTGAATACTATTTATTTATGTAGTCAAGCTTTCAATACTATCCGTATCATTATCCGGACAATTATGCGGATAGTATCGAAAGCTTGACTATATATATATATATATATATATATATATATATATATATATATATATATATATATATATATATATATATATATATATATATATATATATATATATATATATATATATATATATATACATACCTTTATTTAGACACAAGGAATATACATAAATAAGTTAACAAAGTGCACATGAGGACTTCGATGTCCAAAGGGCAAAGTTCACTTTCGGGATACAGTATCCACTTAGTCCGCAAAATTATGATTTACACTTGACGGATGGGCCTATTATGAGCAAAAGATAAAATGAATAAATGTTTCTTTAAATTTAAGTGGTGAGAGATGTTTAATACTCGGCGGAAGTAAATTATACAAACTACATATATTGTATGAAAACGATAAGCTCTAAGTTATGTTTAGGAACAGTAATTAAATCCTTCCGCCGTATATTGATATGATCAGTACGGAAGCAAATCTTATCGTATAGATATGGAGGTGATTTATACGTTATAATTCTGAGATATAATGTAGCTACGTGAAGAAGCCGACCTTGTTCCATATTAAGCCAAAGTATAGCTTTACATTTATGTGAAATTCGATCGTACCGTTTGAGACGATATGTACACACGAATTTTGGATAACCTGTACTCTCCTAACTAGTAGCTTAGATAAACAATGGCCATACACAGCATTACAAAAGGGGACATCAGACAACACAAGAGATTTACACAGTAAAATTTTTGAAGATTGGGATAGGAAATGCCTAATCCTGTATGTGTACCAAAGGTTTGCAAACAATTTTTGAGTGCAGTTTTTGATATGTTTCAAAACTAAGGTTTGGATGCAAAGTTATACCTAGATTTTTGTTTCTCTTAGAAATTCTAATTTTTCACTTCCAACTTTAATGTTTATTAACTAATAGAATTCGTTTATTCTGTTGAGTTATTCGCCGCTTCAAATAGCAATAGTTTACTCTTTTTCGGATGATTATATAGAGAATGTTGAGTAGCATAATTAATAAAATTAAGTCGTCATTAATTTTGTTGGCTATCAGAATATGTTCTTTGGAGAATGTATAAGATAACGGTGTATTGTCCGCATATAGGTGTACTTGCAAAATTTAATTTTTTTTATAATATTGTAAGCGTAGACAGAAAATAGGAGGGGACCTAGAATGGAACCTTGAGGAACTCCGTGCCGTAATTTAGTAACTCTTGAGTAGTGATTGTCATTTACAATCATCTGCCTTCTACCACACAGGTAGATGAATAATAATGTAATAGAATTTGGATCGAAACCAATCAAATGTAGCATCGATAATAGGCTATTACGGTAGATAGTGTCAAACGCTTTAGAAAAGTCTAAAAGTATCAGTATGGTATACTGGTTATTATCGATAGAAGATAACATCATCCGTGACCTTTAGTAATGCAACTATACCCAGCTCTAAACGCCAATTGACATTCAGTAAGTAAATGAAATCTATCTAAATACATTTCTATTTGTAGGTAGAGACCTTTTTCAAGGACGTTGGATATGGCGGATAAAAAATTAATAGGTCGTAGGTCAGAAAATGACTTTGTAGGATATAACAGATGCCTGAGAATTTCAACTTTCGCGCTAAGTTAAATGATATTTTATAGTTATATGGTATTTATAGAATGAGAAATGTTTATTAGTTGTTTGTATATGGGTTGATTTAATATTGATAAGAGAAGCTTGAATTTGTTTCAATGAGTTGTGTATATATTTAATTATAATGTTTTTAAATAAAAGGCGGCAATGTGCAAATGCATAAATGAATTGTAGGAGTGGCTGTGATCGCGGCACAAGTGACAAAGTGATAGCCACACTGCCCTATAAATTGAGAAAATAAAGCCTAAATTTAGTTGATATTGTAATATGGAAGTAAAAATAAGACATTACTTATTAAAAGATAAAAGATTAAAGTGAATAAAAGTGCGAATACTGTCAAATTGGTGATAACAAGAAAAGTGACGCAATAATTTAAAATAACGTGTTTGTAGTACCAGAATTCGTCACCGATTGTGTTTAATTATTGAACGAAAAATACAAATTACGGTAATCGATCCAGTGTAATAGAACAGTATATGTATGGACCAATGGCTAGGAAGTATTGGTAGTTAAAATAGAAGCACTACTGTTGGTAATTTCCTGGCACTTTGTGGTGGAACAGCAACAATTTGAAGTAATAATTAAAGCTGATAAACAATACATCCAGAGCACATTAATCGAATGCGGAAATTGGAATTGTGTTAATCAGCAACAATTGTCTAAAGAAGATATTGGGGGTACAGGAACATGTCTCCAGAGCGGCGGCATAGTCGTCAAACCTTCGGCTTTCTACAAGTGACAAGTAAGATTGATAATTATATATTACAAGAAACATGTATGTATTTTATTTTCCTTTAAATTTGTGTTTAAATATCAACACTGAATGAAGTCAATTCAATTCACTGTTGATATAGAAATTATTTATGCATGTTAGATGATAAGAATACTAAATATAATAATAAGATTGTTGTTTTTTATGTTTGATTCATTTTATTAACTATTGCGAGTATTAAAAGCTTAAATACTGAAGGGAGCGAATTCAATTAAGTTACAAATTACAAAGTGAATATAATTATTTTGATATACGATAACAATAATCATTTCATTTAATAATCGAGCAGGCCGGCGCAACTTGATAAGAGAGGAATTTGGTGAAGCAAATATTAAAGTTCATTTAAGCAAACAGAGATCTGATATCAAGCAAATTAAATTTTAATTATTGAATGATATCTTTACAAATTAAAACTACTAAAATTAAATTAAAAATAATTTCTCACAAAAACAATACAATATTTATTAAAGGATTTTGAAATTATTAAAAATTGTAAAAGGACCCTATAATTTATTCTTTTGTAGCGAGTGTAAACAAATAAAAGGAATAGGTCCATGTTTACGCCCGTTGCAAAAAGAAGCTTTCGGCAATGCATGAATAATAGATGTTTTCCAGAAGTCAGGAAAACCAGAACATTCTATGCAGTAACTCACAATGTGTGTAATGGTAGGGATGATACTGGGGCAGCATAACCTAATCATTTGTAAAGATATGCAGTCCACTTCGAAAGCATTAGAATGGAGGGATTCTAAGATATTAACTGTAACTGTTTCATCTACCGTGCTAAATGAGAAGGGCTCTGTAATTTGTTCACATGTGTGTGTATTGTAGAATTGTGATAACCAGCTATTACCACTGATATGTCCATAAGACGAAGCAATAAAAAAATCCTTGATCTGATCAACATTATTCAGACACTGAGGTAGCTGTGTGTTTGACTTGTTATGGCCCAGTCCAATGTTGGATAGCAACCTATATAAATTGCTACTTTTGAAATTATTTTTTGTATTTTGTTCAATATAGGCCCGTTTTCCCTTTATTATTTCCTTGTTGACTACATTTCTCAAACCTTTACAGTAATGCCAATGGGATTCAACTTTTGTAAGGAATAACGGCGATGAGCACTATCACGCGGTCTCATCAGAATTATTATATTGTCAGTCAACCAAGGCGCTGGCTACTGAGTTATATGGGATCGCTTTATAGGAGCATGATTATCAAATAAGTTTAATGCATGAGTAGTGAAATAATATACTTTTTCTTTTATATCGGGAAGTCTGTATAAATTGCGCCAATCTATAAGTAGGTATGGGGGCACTTGGGCCAGACAGTTGCGTGCGCAACTGCCTGAACCCAAATCCCCCCATGTGGGAGTTACATTATAGCAAGGGGGGGTTAAACAGGAATCCGTTTTGAACTGTATTTGAGCTGTATTTGAGCTGGTTTTGAGCTAGTTTGAGCTGTATTTAAGCTGGTTTGAGCTGTATTTGAGCTGGTTTTGAGCTGCTTTGAGCTGGTTTGAGCTGTATTTAAGCTGGTTTGACCTGTATTTGAGCTGGTTTGAGGTGGTTTGAGCTAGTTTGAGCCGGTTTGAGCTGTATTTAAGCTAGTTTGAGCTGTATTTGATCTGTATTTGAGCTGGTTTGAGCTGTTTTGAGCTGTTTTGAGCTGTTTTCAGCTGTAATTGAGCTGGTTTTGAGCTGTATCTAAGGTGGTTTGAGCTGTTTTTGATTTGTATTTGAACTGCTTTTTTTTTTTTTTTGATCTGTACAGATTCCTTGCTATAATGTAAGTCCCACATGGGGGGATTTGGGTTCAGGCAGTTGCGCACGCAACTGTCAAATGCATACCTACTTCTATAGGCAGTGGATCTACAACAAATATATCTACGTTTATGACTTATACAGTCTATACTCTATAAAGATAGGTTTATGAAAAGATGTGATAAGGATAACATTTGGTTCTGCAAAAATCACGCCATAGTCTGAAATAATGTGGTTTGTAACGAAAGTACAAGATTTAATCAATTAAATCAGATGTAAGAATATGGTCTATTAGTGTATTAGCCCATTAACCGCCGCACATCAAAAAAAAACATTCAAAAATGGAATTTTTTACTTAATTACGTTTTTGTATCCTAATTAAGGCATAGTTAAAAAATATAGATATATATATATATATATATATATATATATATATATATATATATATATATATATATATATATATATAATAATATAATCAGATTTCTAAAAAAATAATGTTGCGTTTTCGCATCAACAGCAGAATTAGTTAAAAAATAACAAATGCTTTAATTGTGAAAACTCTCAAAACATGCAGGATGCAAATGCATTGCACTTTTGACACATGAATACTGTTTGACTTTTACATTTTCGGCATCTTCTTCGTGTCTTTCTGGATGACGTATTACAGTATGGCCAACGTCATCTTTCCTTACTTCATCTGGCAATTCACTTTTGTTGGTCTACCTCTTCCTTGGTATACTGATGCTTCTTCCTCGTCACCTTCGTTGCTATCAACATTGTCAGTTTTGATAAGACCGGTGGTTATGTAGGATCTCAATTCTAATTGGGAAATTTTAGAATCGTTAGCTATTCTGAATAATTTCCAGACGTTGACAATGACGCTGTCTACGCAATTGATAAATAAAGGCCACCACAATTTTTACCTCTAACCCTTATGCGGTAGTTTGCAATCCCGTTGTCGTGAGATCTACTCCGCCCATAAATTTATTGTATTCTTTATAACCAAGGGCTGTTGAATGCTCACTTCCTTTTTTCTTTTCTATTATAGAGCTTGGTGGTTTGTATTGGAGTTACCGTAATATTGTTAGATATTATTGTAACAACCGCATTGTCGTTCCATCTGGTTATGCCAATTTGTGATGGAGAATCAAACCTATAGTCGTAAACCTGTCTCTTTTTTCATTTCCGACACTGGTATTATGTTGCACTTTCTTACGATTGTCGCGCACCGTACCTGTTGCAAAGATATTCTTTTCAGTAAGAAAGTAGAGTAATTTAAAAGAAGAAAAAGTTGTCAAAAAATATTCTATGATATAACGTATTTGGAACAACCTTTAGTAAATCTACTACATCTGCTCCAAGGCCCATGTCAGTTTTATTTTCGCGTGCTCTACCATATGGAATAAATTGAAATAAATAACCATCGTCAGAGCAAAGACACCACAACTTGTAACCGAAACGAATATGTTTTCCCTTTATGAACATTTTCGCCGAATGTCTTCCATAGTAAGGTACCATTTCCTCGTCGATCCCAAGATTGTGTGAGAATATACCGAACTGTAAATTTTTTTTGTTTACGGCATCAAAAAATGGACGTCATATTGACGTAATATGAAAGTATTATCAAGCTTTGAATTATCACAAAAATGAAGATTTCTTTTTATGTTTCGAAATTTGCTTCTGCTCATGCAGTTTTTCACCAATGGAACACCTTTATCTTCATCTCGACTCCAATACATTTCCAATTCAGGAAGTGTGTGATATCCGGATAATACCATTATTCCTAGGAATTTCTTTATGTCGGTTATTGTAATTGAAAATCCATGTCGGTTGTTATCTGCTGCATATTTCACGGAAAAATTTAAAATTGAATTTAAAAGTTCTTCGTCGAAATGAAGAAAAAATATTTCCAATGGTGATTTACCACCAAGAATTTCCTTTAGATTTTGTTTATGGTTAATTTCGTTGGATTCTGGTAATTTATTAAACATTGGGAGGGTTTTCTTCCACTTTGGAACATACATCTTCTGTTTCTGCTTTTTTGATGTACCTGTAGCTGCACACTGTTCAATGGGGCTTTCGGATGAAACATTATCATGCACCACAATCTCAAACGTCCCTGGTAAGTCTTGTGGAATATCATTATCTACGGAAGAAGATAATAATTGAATTAAAAAATTTAAGTTCACAAATTTTGAATGGCGGAAAATAAAACGAATAAAGCAAATTCTCATCTATATCTTCTTCGTCTGTCAACTCATCTACATCTGGTGGTATAATAACGGCATCTACGCCATAACTATTGCCAAGACTCTCTACTTCCGCCTCCAATTCTTGCAAAGTAAGGGCATGTGTGTTATAATATTTACTGTAATCCAAATTTTATCACACATAATTAGAAATAAATGTTATAAAATAACGGAACTAAATATTAAAATTTTTACAAAACCAAACGAAAATACTTAACTAGTTGACACAACTATCTCACAGCAACGATAATGAACAACTAAAACCGACTGTTATACTATTTGAGGCGCTAATTCGGGGAGACATGCCGATCTGTGATTCCGCTGATGATGCGTAAACGCAACATTATCTTTAGTTCTATATTAGAGTATGTTACTGTGTTTTAAAACAAATTTGCTTGATGTATACCTACAGTAGGTTCTCTATCTCTATTGAAAGTAAAATTTTATTTCATTTCGATAAAAAACCTCGGATTTATAGAAATAAATACCGACGTATAAATTACAGTGTCAAAACGCTGTCTTCTAATATTTGTATTTTGTATAAATAGTAATTTTTTTTCTTTAAAAAAATTATTCTATGATGCTCGTATATACGTTTTAACATAAAGTAACTTTAAAATTTACAAATCTTGAAATCAAAGGGCGAAAAAAAATTTTTAATTGAAATGTTGCGTTTTCGCATCAATAGCGGTTAATGGGTTAGTTGTATTAGTGATTATTGTGGGTTCGGTGACAACTTCAGCTATATTGAAGTTAGTTAACATGTCAACATGTTGTTGAACACCAGGATTATTTAAATACATTGCGTAAAGATTAAAATCTCCCATACATATCACATTATTAGGCAACAGCATCATAAAACAATTCAAATCCTTCAACAAACACATTAAAGTTATGAAATGAAGTCAAACGATAAAATTATTGCGACTATGTAAATAGAACCTTTTAGAGAAATTTTAGTAACTAGGTATTCAAAATGAGTGATCGTAACAGAACATTATACTCCTTAGATAATAAACTTAGAGATACCTAGTTGATCAATATCAACTTTTGAAAGTCATCACTACAAGGAATATAATTTTTTAAGCTAACCTGCGATATTTAAGTTACTCATATGCACGAAAGTATGTAAAAGAAAAAAAATAGACTAAAGTGATTTAATTCACAGCAATAGCTCAGCAGACATACGACCCTGATTAAAAGTTAAGTGTAAACGTCAGTTAAAGAGATTGGTATTGTGTACAATTGTTTATAATGTTTGGGTATTACCACTACATTTCAATAATAAATAAACAAATATAGTATCAATTTCATTTGAATAAGTTAAGAAAAATAACATAAATAAGTTTAGGTTATACCCACATTAAATTAATAAACTCAATTTTAACTGTGCGATTAAAAAGTAATGTATCAAAGTATAAATCAATTCTTTTTGAAATTAAAATAAGTTTACAATCATTGAAATGGGTTTTCGGTAGTCGCAAGTGAAGCTTGCCCTCAACGAAGTCCAATACAAAAATTAAGACTTGTTTGGGATAAAAAATAAATTTTATTCAAAGAAAAGTATAAGCTACGGTATTTGTTAGGATTCTCCTGGACGGTTGTGGACAGCGGTCGTTCGTTCCAGGGGTTAGAAAAAGGATTCGGGAGCTACGCAAAGATAAACTATCGTTCAGGCTGTCTTTGGGTCCACTTATGAACGTCTACGGCTTCCCAAACGACTGGGTTGGGTTTCCTAGTGGAGGATAAAATTCAGGGTATAATCCTTATGATAGAAGATGTACCTAAAACTTAAGTAGTACGGACGAACGGCGAATACGGTAGACAAAGGTCACAGGTCCCTTGACAGGCAAAATTCCTTCACCAATGATGGATTAAAGTGAATGACTCTTAATAAATATGAACTCTATTAATTATTCAGATTTCAATTATTACGGTTCAAGCAAAGGGGTTCTCGGTAGCAAAATAACATTTTGCTAGTTATCGAAACAAATCAACTAGGTTTCCAACTTAATTACAGAGCAGTCTTTATTAAGTTTAATTGGATTAATTAGTTGTTAAAATATTCTTTACCTCATATCAATTCACAATTGCAGCTTCGTCTATACGTAACGCAGTGAGAACGAAAAGATAAAGATTTTTGTGAAAGCAAAGAGTACGACATTTAAAAGTGGGGAACGGCTGGAAATCCCATAATTTTAAGGATGATGCGACAGCGTAATAATTTGTTTTAATTGCTATTAAATCAACTACTCAATTAATATTTCTTTTGTCGTGTTAAAATTATTCTTTATGAAGTAACAGAACGATTGATATCAAATTCGGCCAGTATCCGTTAACAAAAAGTACTTATTCTACCGAATGGTTTTATTAATAATTAATAACACTTATATCAACTAAAAATCGCGCAATTTCAGAAACTAGTTCGACATCTGTCGGGGTTCGCGTTATTTAAATACATAAAATTTTATACAATAGTAAAGGATTAGATACATTATTTTGTAGTTGGAATTCATAGAAATTATTTTAGATTTAACTTTAATTATGTATATCGAAACTGTTATTTACCAATGCAATTTTCACTGAATAAATTAACTAATTTATAAGGACGGTGTTAATTATTACTTGTATATACTAATTTAAAACTCCCATAATTAGATTGATTGGATTTTAAAGTCTAGTTGAGTGCTTTGGTTTATCATTCTCTAATACAATATAAAAGGTTTTGAATGTAATTTCCATTTAACATGTGCGTTTTAATATGAACTGAATCACTACTTATCAGGTTTTAATTTCGGAATAACAACAAGAAAACTTGTATTTATATTAACGGTTGTTTACAGTACTTGATAAGTTTTAATTTTGAAACAAAGAGAATTTCTACAACGTGATCAATCTCAAGTGTACTGTAGTGGTATGACAAAAATCCCTAGTTGTTAATATTGTTGTGTTTTGCAGTTGGCTGCTTTGAATTTTTAGTGTGGTTTTAGTCGTTTTAGTTTATATCAGTTTATGTCATATTATACCTTCGTTTTTCACTTTTGTATTTTCTTGAGTTATTTACAAACTGTCTATATCAAGACAAATTATATATTCTGAATTTCAAATTGTGATATCGAATTTAATCGTCATGCCGTTTTCAATCGAACACGACACATTCGTTGTTGTGGCTCATTTTCGTAGCGGCTTCCAAGATGGTAATGGGAAATGGCATTATTCATTGTAATCATGCATCGATCAATTTACTGTTGAGTACCCAAATGAAAATATTAGTTACGAAACATTTAGTTAACATCGTAATCGATTGATAGCTCGATTCATGGAAACTGGTAGTTTTAAAACGCAGCAAACGTGAAGCTTCGGCTACTGTCTTAACAGAGGACACCATAGCAGATATCCAAGCAAGGATGAATGCAAGCCCCAATAAATCTTTGCGAAAACTATCTGCACAAACACGTATGAAAAATTTTACCATACAAACATAATTTTACATAAATAATTTTTAGATGTATCCTATGGAAGTGTCCACACTGCAGTAAAGAAGAATTTACATTTGTACCCGTACAAGGTGTCGGTATTACAACAGTTGCGAGATAGGGATTTTCAGCTTAGAGTAAACTACTGTCAATGGTTCAACAATACGATGAACAATGATTTACTGCATGTATCTTTTTTTTCTGATGAAGCTTGGTTTCATCTGTCCGGTTACATAAATAGCCAAAATTATCGTACGTGGTCTGCAGAAAATCCACATGTATTTCGAGAAACTAGCTTACACCCTATCAAGGTCGGTGTCTGGATAGCAATGTCGCGACAACGAATTTTTGGACCAGTATTTTTCGATGGCACAATTACTGCGGCAAGATACAGGGAAATACTTTTAGAACCATTTATTAATAATTTGGATGATCGTGAATTACGAAACGGGTATTTCCAGCATGACTCCGCTACCCCACATACTGCACAGGCTACAATTAATTATTTACGAGACTTCTTTGAAGATAGAATCATTAGTGTAAATCGTTGGCCACCGAATTCACCAGACTTGACACCGTTAGACTTTTTTCTTTTTGGTTATTTAAAAAACAAAGTGTTCAGCAGAAGATTGCATACTTTTCAAGAATTGCGAGATGCTATAACTCATGAAATTCATAATATTGGTGCCGAAATGTTACAAAATGTATTTGCGAATATGAAACGTAGGGTGAACTTATGTTTACAATTTAATGGCGGTCGTTTTCAACATATGGTGTAAAGCAAGGTATGATAACTAATGTGTTCCTAAGGAGTTAAAAAAAAATTGTAAAAGACATTGTCATTCCATAAACATGTACTGTAAATTTTATTTAATTATAATGAAATTATAACATTTAAATACTTAAGATTCATTATTTTGTAATGATGTAATCCAATCATTAAATAATATTTTATTTATTTTGTTGTATTTTATAGGGATGCAGTCTAATCAAATACAAAATAGTCATTATTTAAATTAAGATAATATTTCATAATATGTATAAGTTAATGACCTTCATACAGATTTGAAACTGATCGTAGTTTTTACTCGAACCATGTTCTAGAGTAGCTAGAGCAGTACAGCTTCTTACCAACCTATCAGTGGTAGCAATTTAAATGTTTTGATCACGTGGTATACACTTGAGATTGATCACTCGTTATTTACAATTAACAGGAATCTTTTAATTTTACTCTTGTCAATGTTCAACGGTGCATAATTAATTAATTAATTAATTAATTATTGTATGATATTAGTGAAGTAAAAGGAAAAAAAACTAATCTTCACATCATAAAAGGCTCAGATATAGATAACATATCTTCAATTTATATTTTTCGAGCGTGTATTACGACCTTCATTCATGCATTGAATCGGTTTGTCGATTATCCTTGAAATTAATTCAATCAGACTATCCATTTCCTGCTTTAAATCTAATTTCCTTTTTTCATTATTTGGCAGAAGAACAATAACTTTACCATGCAACGTCCATGCATTATTTGCACCAAATTGTTCTCTTGCTATCTTCAACAAACCATATCTCTTATTAGTTAGAAAAAGGTAAGACCACGTATTTAATTCCTTTCCCAAGGGGGAGGGCCCGCTGATTGAGCTTTCCAAGTTCCTTCAGCCACAATCATGGATTACCAACATATATACATTAAGTATGTGTGCATGGTGGGATTAAGGATAGGTGCGGTCAGAATAGGATCAGAAGGAACGGAGTTAGGGTTCTGACGGGGAAGATACTACCACAGCATCAGCCTAAATAGCCGCACACGGTCGGCATATACGCAGTGACCATGCCGCTGTATGTATATGAAAAAACCCTGAAAGTCCTCAAACAGGGTAGACAGTAATGGGAATCGAACCTATTACCTCCCGAATGCTAAGCACATGGTATCACTACAACTCTACCAGCTCGGGTGTCATTAGTTAATGACTGTGATAAAAATCTTGGTACCCTTTAGCCTTTTTTTTCTTAACCAAATGTTCTGGCAGTATTTCTATCACGTAAACTTTGCTATTATAGGCCGAGGTTTACTCATTTATTTGCCAATACGATAACATCCGTCTACATGATATTTGGGTTTAATGTATGATGTAGCGTTATAGGTACGACTAAAAATTGCTAATATTTGACCGTTAATTTTCGATAACAATCGAGGAAATAGGCATCTGCTGCAGTTACAGGAACAAATTATTTCTGATATCAAGAACCCTGTTCCCCCAAATAAATGGCCCACGAGTTGGTTCCAGCAATGTGGCTGTGCGGCTCACAATACCATAAAATTAATGGAGCTCTTTAGAAACATTTTTGGCAAAAATATTATTTTCAGTAATAGCCCCATTTCTTGGTCGACGAGGTTACCAGACCTTGCACTTTTAATTTTTATTTATGGGGTTACACTGTTACGGGTAAAATGGTAGTATAGTATGGTGTAACAGATAAGAGGGTGAACTCTCATAGCTCAGTGGCTGGGAGTGGGTATGGTGTTGTTTTGCGTGTCGCTGTAACATAAATCAAGTCAAGGTAAGTTGTAAATCGAAGGGCGCCAGTTTGTTTATAATCGAAAATACTGGTATAATTAGTACACTAATAAACATTAGTGCTCCACAACAATGTTAAACACAAACAAAGAAACTGTCTTACCTTTCGCAGCATTAACCAGGTAAATCAGCCGAAGATCTCTCTATAAAAGCTTCAAAATATTCGCACGCAATCAAAACAAAACATCCTGCGACAGGACCAATTGTAAAGGTCATCAACCTTATTTGCTTTAATTCCACTTCATTTTAATTTTATTAATGAAGTTCTATCTTGATAAAAACAGCAACAAAAGTACAAGCAGTGAAGTCTTTCACTAATTAATTAACATTAAAAGCATTCGTTAAAACCATAAACAACAATAAAGGAATCGTCGTCACTGGAAGGCCGTAAATAATTAAAGCTATTGTTCCCTACTAACTTATGCTAACCATAGATGACGATAGTGCTATGGAGAATATCGCATGTACTTTTGCCTCAAATAATGTAATAATACGCCCAAAGTTCATTAATATTGTACATTATAATAATAGGAAAATAATATTCAAAGATTAAAATGTACAATTATTTTAAAGTCAAAACAAATAAACTCACTTCTAAAAGGAAGTAATACGTAATAAAAATTTAAAAGTCAAATACTCTTAGACCTTAATTTTATTTATTCCAAATATCATCAAACTGAATGCGTAAACAAATTAATTTTGACAAATACGCCTCGGTACTGACATCCGTTGGCCTGAAAGACATATGGTATTATGCAACAACAAAAAGTGATGTCTTTAAGTTGCACAGGTTTCCAATCTAATTTTTCTTTCTCAGCTCACCGCGACAAGATGCAATTCTCGTACAATTAACCCTTCGTTATTTGATCGAAAAATACCAGTTGACTATTGAATTTTGGCTTAATAACGAAATCCAGTAGTGAACAAAGCATTATTCCGTTAGGTAAACTAACTCTTATAATTTATACTCGCAAACGATAAGAGAAATATCCAAATCTAATCCAGACTTCCTTTTGACTTATAATGCTCCCCTACTTTTGGGTGCTATATTTATATTGCGCCCTTCTGGTTTGGTAACCCAACGCGGTTTTACTTTGCCTCGGCTTTGCTCAATCGGGTTTATTTTATAAACGGGGTGTGGTTCGTAGTAAGTACTGGATGGGCTTAACACTGTAACCTTAAATAAAAACCATAAAGCATTTTTAAAATGTATATTAAAGAAATATCAACAATAAATAAAATAAAAAGGTAATTAACAAAATGTATGGGGCAACTTCTTTGTCCGGGTCTGGCGGCTGGTTCTCCTGGTTGGCGACCCGTCACTGTGTGCGAAGTCGCTTCTGTGAACAAAGATAGTCTTTTTAATCTATTCCTTACCTAAGAGGTAAAATTTAGATTACGGTCCTGCATGTACAGTAGCGAGAGCGTTACTCTTGATACCGTTGTTGGTCGGGCGCCAGTGCAATGAACTCGAGTCGGTGTGGGATTGAGAAAATCGATATCGTACTTAGACTTTAGTAACTCTAGAGCGCTGAAGCAAGCATGTCCTCCTCTCGGGAAATAATACACGCGAAAGGCGCGTAGGTAAACGCGAGATCTCGGGCCGGTCTTTCTCTAATTATAACCGGTTTAATGTAGGTAATTAGATTATTTATCTAACTAAATTAATTACTGATCTCTATACTAAGTTTAATTATTTATAATTAATCAAGGGATCAAAACTACTTAATATTAAAACTACTCTAATCGGTTTACGTAAAGATAGAAAAATCTACGTACTCTCTAATTTATTTACAAACGTTCGTGCACCAGGTATTTACGATGGTTCGGTGGACGACAAATTTATTATACTATAGGTTATGGAGGTACTCTTCTGCGATTCACAGACACTGTGTATGGTTATTGTGTTTGTCTGTAGGTAGTGTATGAGTTTCGAGCGGGATTTCAGTAATGCCCAGAAGACGTAGGCGACGGCCTGTCTTTACTGGATATACTAAGAGAAAGGTCGTAGGTCTTTACAGCCCTGTAACAACCCTTCACCCTCAAGTCTTTGCGAGATACGGCGGGGGCTACCCCTGCGTGACTCTAGGTGTACTTTGTAGTGGCGAGTGACGACGGGATCTACCCTTCGTGGCACTCCAGGTGCTAGTGTACTTGGTATTACGTCGGGGGTTACCCCTGCGTGCTACTCTAGGTGCTAGTGTACTTTGTATCTGCGAGTTACGTCGGGATCTACCCTGCGTGACTCTAGGAGGCTCAGCCCGGAATTATTTACGGTCTGTAGTGTTTGAGTGTAAATTGTTAGATTGTATAACTTTACAACTTACGTGTCTATCAATAGCAGTACAGAATTGAACTTTAGGTTGCCCGGTGCGTCGTGGTGCGCGTTATCGCCAGATCGCGAAGGACTCTTCGTCGGTGAACAAAAGGTCGGTGCTTACACTAAGCAAACGGAGCGGCTGCGGCTACTGGTTTCTGGAACGGCTTGACTTGAATCTACGGAGATTCATTCATTCTTATGCGCGTCGTGAGTTTATAAAGATGCATCTGTGGGCGGCTTCGTGGCTACCGTGCGGGGAAGGCCGTTATGTGATTGGTTAAAATCGTTCTGACGTGTAGAAACTTACGGTTTCTTAGAAATACACGTCAGCGGTGATGAATAAATTATTCGTTGTGCAATATCGCGTAAACTTATGAAATCTTACATACAGGATGGTCCGCACCTAATTTATTCTAAAACACATACGTACAGGACGCTGGTTCTTTACAGACTAACGGTCCACCTGGTTATATGCACACAAATCAGTAATTTATTTACACAAAGTTCTTCATTTATACTTACAAAATATATTGGTACCCTTACTTAAAAGGTTAACTTCTTACAATATCTTCTAGGTACCACCGTGTACATTAATAGGTATACGCGTGCAATGTCTACATTACACCTAACCCAAGCGATTTCGAGTAGCTCTGTCAACTAATTCTTATAGGCTGACTACAAATAATATTAAAAAATACTTTACAACCCCCCCCCCCTTCAAAGATAAGCCATTTTTACCATTATCAAAAAATGTTCCACACAAAACTGTAAAGTGGGCCCTTTTATGAGAAAAACCACTTCAGTCACACGTGTTTCAGCCAAAACCCGATAACTGGAATTGAGATAACCAACATCCTTTACTCAAATAACATAACTCATTAATTCAATGAAGTCTTCAATAACTTTTATCCTCACAATACTACTTAAAGACAAACAGGTACGCTTTTATGTACGAAGAAATACATTAACCGTTTTGCGAGATCTGAAACATTTAGCGCCATGGCACAATAAACTCAATCCGAAGAATATTTAATATTACGTTTCTTATGTTCTTAATAGGAACCAGGCAATTTAATTCTTAAAACGCTTACATTACCTTTTAACGAAACTACGATAGCAACATTTTAAAATAGTGCACACGAAAAGCTAACATTCATTTAAAATTCTCCATCTGATATTCAAATATATTAATATACATGTGACAACGCCACTAATTGGAATCCGGTACAAGATATTTTAACCAACATCATCAGAAATACGTTAAGAACCGTTACCCATAAGGTTGGAGAAGTGTGAAAATGTGTTCAAAATAGAGGGAAGAATGTGTTGTAAATTCTATATAATTATTAGGTAATTAGACAGTTAGTGTAAGCACAATAGTAAATACTTGGTTTTTAACTAGAAATCTAAAATGTCTCTTTTTGCCTTGATGTCAATGTTTAAATAAGTAAATCTGTTTAAACTTACGGAATAGAATAATAATATGAGGCATTATTTTGTTTTATGATGGTGGCCACCCGTAATCAAAGCCTACTATGAACAAAAAACATCTTGAACTTTTAAGCTGATGGAAGCTATTAACCTAGATTTGCAATACATAATTGAACAACTTCTTCAAAAAATGTTTATGTACACAGCTCAAACACAAATGTCAAATGTAAAACTTCTTAAGGAAAAAAGGCTGCTTCTTATGTTACAATTGCATTTGCATTTGGTTCATTCGTTTTTGAGAAAATTAGGAAAAACTTAAGGGCTTTTTCGTAACCGGTAACGTTAATAAGCCATGTAAGTGTCAGGATAAATACAATAAGGAGCACAAATAAAATAAGTCTGTTATAAACAAGAAGATGATATTCTAAATAAACAAATTAATTATGAAAATTGGAAAATAAATAACAAAAAATCATCATTTCTACTATTTGATCAAGTGTTCAAATAAATCTCCGTTTTTTTCTTCAATGGTGTAATAATTCATTTTTATAAACAAATTTTTCTTTAAAAAGTAATAATCTGTCCCAAATAAAGTTTTAATGGTGAATGAATTGTTTTTGAACAATGAATGATTTACAATGACAATTAATAATTATTGTTAGCATTGTCTGTCTAAAGCAAAGCAACCTTGACCAGTTACGAAAAAGCCTTCAAGTTTTTCTTCAATTTCTCGACAACGGATGAACCAAATGTAAATGCAATTGCAACATCAGAAGCAGCCTTTTTTCCTTAAGAAGTTTCACATTTGACATTTTACTGTAAAATAATTAGGGGAGCCAATATTTACAATAGTTTATTTTAACATGGGAATTCCCTATGTCCAGAAATTCAAGAGACACAGTGTAAATACTTTCATTATTCATCGAATAATAATTATTTTAAGAATAAAAGTCCTTGTTTTTTTTCAAAACTGAATAAATCGCTTTATTGTTCTTCCAAAATCCGTGGATTATAATTTAATGTAGAACGAAAAAAGTTTGAAGTTTTTTTCAAATATAGAAAGATGTATAAATAGGAAAGGAACAGAATACAGGAAAACTCATTATCCCAACACAACATTCACATAATTTGTAACGGTCAATACGAAATTCGGCTTTACACGATCGCTATATACAATTATCCCGAATGATGTACTAATTGTGAAATCCAAATCGGCATTTAAACACAATTCTACAATACGTATGCATAACGTGCATTAGAGGAATGTTCACTCGTTGCTATAAAATATTTTTATTTTTAATAACGACCAACAGCGAGACTATATTAAAGTAGATTAGAATTACAACGCTCGTTTCTGCTATAAAATAGCTTAAGGGCACATCTGTGTAATTATATTTCTGGACCTAAATGCTAGCGTACTTTACATGTGTGCTTTATAATAGTACAAAGGTGCATAGTAAGATGTGGATATATTAAAATCTAGATGAATAACGTTTTGCGCTACTAACATAATTTAAATTTGATATAACTACAAATGGTGGTTTTCTTGTGTAGCACACTACACTAATAATCCAATAGGGTTTTTGACACCTGTACCGGGTGAGTCATTAAGGAAGGATGCCGGCTATATCCCAGAAACCGTTTATGTTATGACTTCAAAAAAAAAATTTCTTCAGTAAACGTGGCCAAGAGATAATGCTGGAAATAGTTTTGAAGTTTATAAATAGACCGCTAGGTGGCGTAACTGCTGTAGTAAATTAAAAAATGTCTAATAAGTAACAGAAACTTAAGGAAAAGGTATATTGGAAATATCGTAGTTGTATTTTTGGGACAATTTTACCCATTTTTTGTATAAGAAGTTTTTCTCTAACTTCAGTGGTTTTCCGTAGGGGGAACTGCAAAAGTTGTCAGAAAGACACGTAATTATCTTCGTAACCAGTCATCGAATCTTGAAAAGCTTTACTTCGTTCGAAAGGTCTTTTCTTGCGCTATTCGTTGATGTATTAAAAAGTTAAGTTTGATTAGCGAACAAACCGCTAGAGGACGCTTTCCAAACATTGCTGAAATTTTAGCGATTTTCTACAAAATATTAAATAGAATGGTATGTTTTTTATATTTTAGTCAGAAAGAGTGTAAAATTTCGCCTACACCCTGAAAATATATCTGTTGGCTTCAATTTTATACCTACTTTAAATTGAGATCCAAAAACGAAAAAACGTCTTTTGACATAATAGTTTATTACTTAGGCCAGCTTTTATAAACATGGGTTAACCTTTCCCCGAGAGTTAACCCCAGAAATTCGATAATACTGACAGTTATTATCATCCAGTTTCTGGGGTTAGTTTATTACCGTTGTAATTACACCAGGTGGATCATCAAAAATTAACTCGAGATGAGTAGTACGCCATTACTCAGTGGCGACCTAATGCTCAAATTATCTGCCATCATTATCAATACACAGCTACAAACGCTGTTGCGTTGACAAAACAACGGTTTCTATCTCCGCTGTGGAGACGGTGCGAATGGAATTTCTTATTCTAATGACCATATTTTCAGGCGTAGTTGGCCTGGTTGTAAAAACAAGGTCCTTTATTCTGCCGCAAAAATAAAAATCTAAACAAGTTAGATCGGGCGACCTGAAAGGTAACAATGGTAATGGTTATTAAGCTGTTAAAGTTAAGAATGAATAAGGAAATGTAGGTACCTAGCTGGCCATGGAAAAAAGCTCCCTCTTCCTATCCATGTATCAGGAAAAGTGTTACTCAAAAATTGACGCACGCGTACTGAAAAATGTGCCGGACAGCCGTCATGTTGGAAAAACATACGCTGCCTAGTAAGCAACGGCACATCTTCTAAAAGTAACGGCAAATCGTTCCTCAAGAAATTAAGGTACGTTTCACCATTAAGTGGTACGTTAAAAATGTAAGGACCAATAATTCGACCTCCTAAAATACCGCACCAAACATTGACGCTCCACTAGCCCTGATGTTGAATTTCTTGCATACGGCGAGGATTGGTTCTGGACCAATAATGCATGTTATGACGATTCACTCCACCATCACTGCGGAATGTAGCCTCGTCGGTCCACAATATTTGCGATAACAGATGTTGAATATCTATGAGCATATTCGACAGCCAATAGCAGTAGTCTAAACGTTGTTCATAATCAGCAGCGGTCAGTGATTGATGAAGGCCTACATGGTATGGATGTAATCTAGATTAATATTGAAGTTATGGTTTTTTAATAGCTATAACTTTACTACTTTTAATAGCTAACTTTTATTTAAAACTTACTTATGTTCTTTCACAATACGCTGAACAGTAGTTTGTGTTAGTCCTGAGCTATGCTATTGCTATTGTGCTACTATGTGGATTAATTTCGATATATGCTAGAACGTTTATAACATTTTCTTCCGTTCGGGATCTGCGTGCTCTGTGAGTAACTTGGGGATGAATTGTTCCTGTAGCTCTCAATTGTTGTGATAATCGAGTAAAAGGTCTCTTTTCGTAATGCCGTCTTTCTGGAAAACGAGCCGGATACAATCATTATTGCTTTCGCTGGTCGGGAAGAGATCACAAATTGCCACCACAAAATTCAATTAATTGTTTGTCTATTTTATTTAAATATATCTCAAAAAGCACACAAATACAAATATTTATTTACAATGGTTTCGGTTTGATTTAAAATATTAAATGCTAGAAAATAAAATGGTCAACCTTGTAAGATTACCAAGGGCCTTTGATTTTAAACTACGGAAATAGAGTTATCCAAATATGAATAACTTTAGAACAATATGTAACCAATTGGTCACAAAAAATCAATTTAAAAAAAAAACGACTACGTTTATTTGCTCGTCAACCAATAATTTCACCAAGTTTACAAACAAAGTTATGATAAAGCATTCACAATAACGTACAATATTGCGTTACCTTCTCCACCGGACAGCGACCAAAGCAACGGGAACGGCTCCAGAATACCTGCTGATGTACTCGCTCAGCAAAGCGTACGACAATTGCCCAGTTTTAAATTTCGATATCGATACGTTTAACTGAACTGGTCAGGACGCTATATAGTTTATGTGCACAAAATGAGTAGCTTTTACACACGAGATATTTACACACTTTAACGTTCAATTAAATCGGTAGCTTTATTTCCAAGTTTTTAATATTAAAATGAAAGAAAAAATGTCTATTTACAAAATATTTACAGTGAGACTTGGTCTATCAATGACTGTTTTCAAAAGCACAAAAACACAGGGTTCTGGCACACAATACTTCACCAAAACAATCCATCAAATCCGCAAAGGGATAAAAAACTCCATAGTTCAGGAAGCACTGGTTAAACACTGTCCTGATTAAGAAAAAGTAGGTCTAATATACCATGACACACCACATAAAGTTCTCCGACCTGGTGAATAATTAACAACGAAATCCTCACATAGCGAAACGGACTCACAGTCCACGAATCATTGTATAGAACCGGGAACATACACGGTAAAAGCGGTGCCCACCCGCATACCACATCTTCCTTCGCAGATCAAGACTGAAGAAATACATTCAAAAATTCTCCAGTTACGCCATATTCGATTTCAAAAACCACAACCAAGCATACTGCTCATACATTCGTATTATAAAACGCTCAGCAAAATAGTGATGCTTCTATAATGATAATTTTTATTTGAAAGTGAATAGGTAGACTATACTGCAATAGAATCTTGGCTCCGTTCGTGAAATAGAAGTTAACAGAAACATAATACGAAAAACAACTTGGAGGTTTATTTCTCAATAACAAACGAGTTTTTAAATATATTTTAAAGCTAACTAAGATTTATATCCTAATGTCAATTACTACTAACAAAAAAATACACTTTAAATTAAATACAACAAATTGTAATCCGAAATACAGCATAAAGCAAACGATATATCAATATATTATAAGTTTACTTATGAACGTATAAGTTCAAAGATAAATATGTAATTAAAAATTATCATTAATTTTATTAAATACATAAATAAAAAGTTTACCTCGAGTAGGATTTCAATTTATCACCTATACTTTGCTAGAGAACAGCGCTAACCACCTGCGCCATTGAAATTCAAGCCCCAATCGATGCAAATTTTGTCTCTATGTATCTAGAATTGAAGTAAATTCTAAATAAAATTACAATCAAATAACTTATATTAATGGAATGTAAGCCTGCAATATCGCAAGGATTCACACACGCCAAAGCAACTTGACTAATATTAATTTATTATAAGTTTAGTTATGAACGAATAAGTTCAATGGTAAACATGTAATTAAAAATCATTATTAATTTTATTAAATACAAAAATAAAAGGTTTACATCGAGCAGGATTTGAACCAACGACCTGCATTTCGCTAGAGTACCGCGCTAACCATTTGCGCCATCAAGATTCAAGCCCCAATCGTTGTAAATTTTGTCTTTATGTATATAGAACTAATGTAAATTCTAAATATAATAAGATTACAGTCAAATTACTTATATTAACGGAATGTGAGCCTGCAATATAGCAAGTATTCACACACATTAAAGCAACTTGACTAACATTAATTTATTATAAGCCTAGTTATTAACCAATAAGTTCAAAGATAAATATGTAATTAAAAATTATCATTAATCTTATTAAATGCGTAAATAAAAAGTTTACCTCGAGTAGGATTGCAACCTATGACCTATACTTTGCTAGAGTACAGCGCTAACCACCTGCGCCATTGAAATTTCATCCCAATCGATGAAAATTTTGTCTCTATGTATGTAGAATTGAAGTAAATTCTAAATAAAATAAGATTACAATCAAATAACTTATATTAATGGAATGTGAGCCTGCAATATCGCAAAGATTCACACACGCCAAAGCTATTTGACTAATATTAATTTATTATAAGTTTAGTTATGAACGAATAAGTTCAATGTTAAACATGTAATTAAAAATCATTATTAATTTTATTAAATACAAAAATAAATGGTTTACATCGAGCAGGATTTGAATCAACGACCTGTATTTTGCTAGAGTACCGCGCTAACCATTTTCGCCTTCAAGATTCAAGCCCCAATCGTTGCAAATTTGGCTTTATGTATATAGAACTGATGTAAATTCTAAATATAATAAGATTACAGTCAAATTACTTATATTAACGGAATGTGAGCCTGCAAAATAGCAAGTATTCACACAGATCAAAGCAACTTGACTAACATTAATTTATTATAAGCCTAGTTATGAACGAATAAGTGCAAAGGTAAATATGTAATTAAAAATTATTATTAATTAAGAGTACCGCGCTAATCAACTGCGCCATCGAGTCATTATGTATGTAGAACTGATGTAAATTCTAAATACAATAAGATTACAATCAAATTACTTATATTAATGGAATGTGAGCCTGCGATATCGCAAGGACTGACACACACTAAAGCTACTTGACCAATATTAATTTATTATGAGTTTAGTTATAAACGAATAAGTAAAGGTAAACATGTAATAACAAATTATTATTAATTTTATGATATTCATAAATAAAAAATTTACCTCGAGTGTGATTTGAACCTACGACCTGTACTTTGCTAGAGTACCGCGCTAACTACCTGCGCCATCGAGATTCAAACCCCAATCGATGCAGATTTTGTCTTAATGTATGTAGAACTGATGTATATTCTAAATATTATAAGATTGCAATCCAATTACATATAATAAGCGAATATGAGCCTGCAATATCGCAAGGATTCACACACACCAATGCAACTTGGCGAATATTAGATTATTGTAAGTTTAGCTATGAACGAATAAGGCTTACTTTAGATTAATATAAGTAATTTGATTTTAATCTAATTATATTTAAAATTTACATCGGTTCTATATACATAAAGACCAAATATGTATCGATTGGGGCTTGAATCTCGAAGGCGCAGGTGGTTAGTGAGGTACTCTAGCAAAGTACAGGTCGTAGGTTCAGAACCTACTCTGGGTAAACTTTTTATTTATGTATTTAATAAAATTAATAATAATTTTTGATTTTTCAATATAATATACCTTTATGTAGAAATGAAAATTCTAAATATAATAAGATTACAATCATATTACTTATATTAAGGGAATGTGAGCCTGCAATATCGCAAGAATTCACACACACCAAAGCAACTTGACTAATATTAATTTAGTATAACTTTAGTTATGAACGAATAAGTTCCAAGGGAAATATGTTATTAAAAAATATCATTAATTTTATTAGTTACATAAATAAAGTTTACCTCGAGTGGGATTTGAACCTACGACCTGTACTTTGCTATAGTACAGCGCTAACCATCCGCGCCATCGCGATTCAAGCCCCAATCGAAGCAGTTTTTGTATTTATGTATGTAGATCTGATTTAAATTCGAAATATAATAAGATATTATAATAATACAACAAGACTAAGACCTGTACTTTGCGAGAGTACAGCGCTAACCATCTGCACCATCAAGATTCAAGCTCCAATCATTGCAAATTTTGTCTTTATGTATGTAGAACTGATGTATGTTCTAAGTATAATAAGGTTACAATCAAATTATTTATACTAATGGATTGTGAGCCTGCAATTTAGCAAGGATTCACACACATCAAAGCAACTTCGCTAACTTATTATAAGTCTAGTTAAGAACGAATAAGTTCAAAGGTAAATATGTAATTAAAAATGATTATTAATTTTATTAAACGCATAACTAAAAAGTTTACCACGGGTAGGATTTGAACCTACGACCTGTACTTTGCTAGAGTACCGCGCTAACCATCTGCGCCATCGAGATTCAAACCCTAATCGATGCAAATTTTGTCTTTATGTACGTAGATCTGATGTTAATTCTAAATATAATACGATTACAATAAAATTGCTTATATTAATGGAATGTGAGCCTGCAATACCGCAAGGATTCACACTCACCAATGCAACTTGACTGATATTAATTTATTATACGTTTAGTTTTTAACGAATAAGTTCAAAAATAAATATGTTATTAAAAATTATTATTAATTGTATTAAATACATGAATAAAAAGTTTACCTCGAGTAGGAATTGAACCTACGACTTGTACTTTGTCAGAGTACCGCGCTAACCATCTGCGCCATCGATATTCAGGCCCCAATCGATGCAAATTTTGTCTTTATGTATGTAGAACTAATGTAAATTCTAAACATAATAATATTACAATCAAATTACTTATGTTAATGGAATGTGAGCCTGCTATATCGCAAGGACTCACACACACCATAGCTACTTGACCAATGTTAATTTATTATAAGTTTAGTTATTAACGAATAAGTTCAAAGGTAAATATGTAATCAAAAATTATTATTAATTTTATTAAATACATAAATAAAAAGGTTACCTCGAGTTGGATTTGAGCCTACGATCTGTACTTTGCTAGAGTACAGCGCTAACCATCTGCGACATTGAGATTCATGCCCCAATCGATGCAAATATTGTCTTTATGTTTGTAGAACTGATATAAATTCTAAATATAGTAAGATTACAATCAAATTATTTATATTAAGGGAGTGAAGGTGAGCCTGCAATATCGCAAGGATTCACACACACCAAAGCAGCCTGACTAATATTAATTTATTATAACTTTAGTTATGAAAGAATAAGTTCAAAGGTAATATGTAATTAAAAATTATTATTAATTTTATTAAATACATATGTAAATAGGTTACCTCGAGTAGGATTTAAACCTACGACCTGTACTTTGCTAGAGTACCGCGCTAACCATCTGCGCCAGCGAGATTCAAGCCCCAATCGATGGAAATTTTGTCTTAATGTACGTAGATCTGTTGTTAATTCTAAATATAATAAGATTGCAATCAAACTACATATATTAAGGGAATGTGAGCCTTTAATATCGCAAGGATTCACACACACCTAAGCAACTTGACTTAGTTTATTATAAGTTTAGATATGAACGAATAAGGCTTACATTCTATTAATATAAGTAATATAATTGTAATCTTTTTATATTTAGAATTCACATCGGTTCTACATACATAAAGACCAAATTTGCACCGATTGGGGCTTGAATCTCGATGGCGCAGGTGGTTAGCGGGGTACTCTAGCAAAGTACAGGTCGTAGGTTCAAATCCTACTCGAGGTAAACTTTTTATTTATGTATTTATTAAAATTAATAATAATTTTTGGTATATCAATTTAATATACCTTTATGAAGACACGTAAAAACAACAAATTTTGTTAGCGTGAAAACGAGAACTAGTAAATAGAAAAGGAAACGAAAAGGAAAAAAATTCGTATATATACAAGGTGTTCAAACACATATTACATACTTTTTAAATAATTCTTTATCAATTTTACCTCTGAAAATCATCTATCCGCCATCGCAACAGTAACCTGTAAAGTGAAAAATAGTAATATAGCAGTGCGTACCTCCGATAAACATGATGCCGCGCTCTTATTTTTTATTATTATAAGATCACCCAACTCTTTTATCGTTTTCTTCAGCTCGTTCAAGCCTTCTGTAAGAAACTCTTTCAGAGATAGAATTTGATTTGGAAATGCAGCAGATAAATCATTACTGTAATGCATTTTAGGATTGTTGGCCATAGTGTACAATTCTTCATTTTCAAATTTCAAAATATTATACGGCGAAGGAAAATTAAAACTCATAATTTCGAACCGATTCTTCAGCTGAGTAGTAATGATACCAATATTAGGTTTATACACATCTACTTCAAATATTCTTTCAGTGTTTTGCAATCTTTCGTCAGTACTTATATCTTCAAAAAATCTTTTCACTTTCCTCTTTCTTTTTTCTTCAAAATTAGGCATGTTATTCCACCTTCTAGCCAAAACGCTGGTTCTTTCCTTTGTATTTGTAAAAGTATCTCGAAAGTTTGTAACAGCAGTTAAACTTGAACATTACAGTGGCGTTATCTAAATACAGTTCTGCTGACTGTAATGTTTTGGATTTTATATTTAGACGTTCTAATATTTCATATTGGCAAATGAATAACAATATAAATTCAAACTTGTCCATTTGCTTTTAAATTACCAAGGATTGCTGCTTCACTTCTTTTTTGGTGGTAGTCAATAGAATATTCGACGGCAATTTCAGAATTGCTATAAAATTATTACAAATTGCTGACACAGAAACAAATTGAGAAGACCATCTTGTAGTGCATAAAGATTTTATAGTCAATTTGATGTCATCGCTACTCTGAACAACTTTCAAATTGTTCCACCTTTTAATGCTGTGTCCAAAAAACGAATAAATTGTGTGGCAAACGCCATAAAATTCTCTTATAAAAGGCACATTTTGCATTTATCATCCAATAAAGGTTTAAAGTATGGTGGGCACTATGAATATATTTTGCCGCTGGTTGTTTGTCTTCGATTAATTTTTGCAGTCCATCGTATGCTCCACTCATGTTAGCGAAAACGTCGTGCCCGTGTCCTCTATATTTATTCAAATCTATATCAAACTTGATAAGAAAATTGGTAACGTCCTTTCCTAAACTCTTAGCTGTCTGATCGGTTACTTCAGTGAATCCTTAAAAGGATTCATTAATTTCGGTATGACTTTTTTCTTTATCATGATTTAACTACATGCATACGTACCCTATCTGATCTTGTTAAGCTATACCTTGCGTAGTATTAAGTATTATAGTGAAAAATGGGCATTCTTTTGTATTTTTAACAATATTTTCCCTTATTTTGGAAGCAATATCATGTATTAATTCGTTTTGAATTTTAGGACTCAGATATTTGATATGGTTTTTTTGTTTCTAATAAGTGAACGTTCAGTACATGATCATATTTGACGAGTAGATATACCATGTATAAAAATTTTCCACTAGAGGAATCTCCATATTGTGTTCGCGATGACCCCTCAAAGGAAGGTTACATGATGCTACGGTCATTATAACATCTATGATCCTTCTTAAAATTTGGCGCAACTTACTGACTCCATTTTTGTATTGAGATTCTAACAACAAATCTAAAGATTTATTTGCTAGTCAAACGTCACTAGCACGTCATACTTGTATATGAATTATATGATTTTCATTCTCTTTAACTTTGTTGGACAATCCTTGCCAGTCATTAAGGCTTTTACAGCAGGCATATTTAAAATGAATGTTACTCCTGTCAGCAAAAACTCAGCACACCTGACAGTAAGCATCTTGCAAACGAGTTGAATAGCATAGCCATTTTCGTTCCACCTTCCGTCCCGTCTTGGTAGTGAAATGGTAATACGACGAAGAAAAGCTTATTCCTTTTGCATCCTTTTTGAACCCATCTTCTGGTTGACACGGACCTAATTTTAAGATTTTTTTACCTCAACGTGGTATCGATGGACATTTATGTATAAAAGGCCAAGTCGCTACTAACTTTCTCTATCCTTATTTTTTGTTTATTTTCGCAATCTACATCTGCTTCGACTTCTTTTCGAGGTTTAAAGTATGTTCACTATCACTTTCAATAATAACTGATTTTAAATCATCTCGTTCTTGTGTATCTTTAGTTGAGGATGGGGACTGTTCAGATTCAGTAAAAGTGAATGTATTTGCACTAGTTTTCCTAAAAAAGCGTCCAACTTGGCATATTTAATCAATGATACGTGCGCCATTTGAAACCTTTTTGTATGTATTGAAATCACTCATTTTTCGAAAAATTTGAGTTCGAATATTTTCTACAAAAAAAATTTAACTACTACACTACGAAAATGTAATTCAACCGATCGCTGTTCTGAAGTGAATTTAAAATAAGCTCGACTTACCAAACAAAACTTAACACTATGCAGACAATACCTCAGTTTGAGTTATTACTATTTAGTTTCGCAAAATATCAGTTACAACTCAAACTGAAGCATTGTCTGCATAGTGTTAAGTTTTGTTTGGTAAGTCGAGCTTTGTATGTTACACGAGATAAAGATGTAACTTAAGATGTAATTTATTTAACGATAGTCTAACACGATCTCTTATTATAAATATAGATAGGCCAAGAACTACATATAACTATAATTTACACTAGCAATTACAATACGAAAATACGCTCTTAAAAATTTGTATAAACGCTAGATTCACAATTTGTTTATACGCGAATATTTGGAACTCCATGCCTCCTGAATGAGTGATGTTTATATACTCTTGCTAAGATTTCCAGAAAGTTCCCTTTTGCAGATGGTACTGATCAATCACTTCATTCTTATCTACACACAAAAGATTATCAGTAAGATGACTCATCCCTAGACTTCCTGTGATACATCTTATCATGCTTCCAATAGTAGACACGTTACAATAGATATTTAGTTTCGTTACTAATAATAAATTCGTTACTAATAATCCTGCAAAATGTTACTGTAGCTGCGAGCCGGCATCGACTTTCGCGAAAAATGATCACAAGACAACGCAACCGTCGATGCACACAGTGTATTTAATGCTTGTGTGATTATATTAATTAATCTTTGAACTTTGATTATATTATTCAACTACTGTTAATTTTCAGATGAGGAACTTCATAGGCGCTTGGGCCCCTTCGATTACCGAACTCTCGCCTCGTAGGTTAAGCCTAATCAACATGCTGGGTATGTAAACTTACCGAAAATAAGATGTGCAATTCGAACTACTAAGCACAATGTTACTGGGTATTCTCCATACGTCGCTTTTGGCCAACGTGAACGTACATTATATGGCGATCTATTTCCTGATTCTGCTAATCCTACCTCTCCTCTGCTAGGTCCTGACCGTTATAAACCTCCTATTCGTACCACTATATTTTATGACTCGCTTCACTTAGGCATATTCAATCGGATAAAATATTCTACTTTGAGTATTCAGAACCGCTTCCACGATTGTTGCCCATTTATGCTCTGAAGTCGGCGATTCCGTTTGGAAAAGGAATTTTGTCTTATATGATGCTACCTGACACTTTAATGCCAAATTAGCACCAAATTTCTTTAAAAAGAGTAGTGTCTCCCTAGACTTACTAAATTCATGATTCTAAGGATAAGTCCTACGGGACTTACCCTACGATAGGTGTGAAACCAACTACTAATTTTTGTGTACCTCTTCTCTTTGGGCCGTTTGGTTGAGCATTGTAACAAAGGGAACTTTATTTGTATGGATTTTTGGAGACATGCGCTTCACATTTTACTGTCTTTGATCTAAATACACTATAGCTTCTTAGTTCACTTTATTGAATTAGTGATGATACGACGAGTGATGGCCTAAGAGGAATCGTATGGGTTTGCCTTCTTCATGCACACTTCGGTGCACATGGGATCACGGGATTCAGAATTATTGAGGTAATATTTCCACCGCAAAGGATATTTCGTCTTTCTCTTCGACTATCTCTTAATAGCACCTATACCTCTTTATTTGCGCTAGTTTAGGGGACATAAGGTCGAGATGTGGTCTATAATGGGCTCCTTTTCACACATTTTAGGAACGGGATCAAAATTAGGGCTTTCATTTTCTGTGCGTTGGGATGGGTTTCCTTCTTGGTACTTAGGCCGCCAGCCCTTAAGTTTGGATGAGGGTGGGATAGTTTTTCTGGGGTTGAGTTTCCTTCTTTATTCCTTTCTAACCTTACTTTGGACATATTTAGTGTTCGTACCATACCACATTATGAATAGGTGTTTGCTAGAGTGCATGATGAAGAGACAATCATACGTACCCGAATCGTTCCATCCATATCCACTGCGTTTCCTCAATTCCAGTATTAAACCTTTACGGTACTCCTTTTATTTTAATATTGTGTTCCATTTAAAATATGGCGCATATTTCAGTATGAATGTTCTAATTTAATTGAAAAAAAGTTAGCCCCCTGTAAAGAGGTGTTTAGTATTCAGTCAATAAATAGACTAAGGGAACAGTATTTTACTTAAACCTAGGAGTAAATTGGTTAGAGTTTATTTTATTAGGAGATATTTAATTTTTCCTAAAACCCTACATTTTCAGACAAATTGATATAACTTGAAACACACTGTATGTAGGTATAGGTAGTATGTTCAAATAATTGTTTTATGTTTTTCATTTCTTATTATGTTCTGAATTTTGTTATCTTCTTGTTTTATTTCATTGTTTTAATAAAATAGAATTTGTGTAGTTTGAATTAAGTTCATTTTATTTTTGAAAAACGTTTCAGTTTCTGTCAAAAATCACATTAAAGTAGAAAATATTAATTAACAAGAAAATTGTCGATAATAGGTATAGGTAATGTTATAGCCAAACGATGCATAACTATATGCTGCATCTATTCATCCAGTAATATACAGGGTGTCTGTCACATTTGAATTAACAAAGTTTTTCAACTTTGAAAATTGTTTAATAGTTCATCAAATTTTGAACACCATGTATGCAATAAATCAATCGTCAATGAGCATTTCAAAAGTATAGTTCTTATGCTTCTCTCTACTCCAGAAGCAGTTTCCATCAGCCAAAAATAAGTAAGACAAGGAGTGTTGAAGATAGGGTTACATCTTGCAAAATTTTTGAAAAATCAAGATATCTAAGAAACAGTTGAAAAAAGGTACAGGAAACCCTTATAAGACTTACCCTAAAATTTTGTCAAGAATCCAAAAATAAAATAATATACAGGGTATTCCGTTTAAAATAAGGAAGTTAGTGGCGACTTCCGGTACAACCGGAAGTTACATTACCTTGAAAATATTTCAGAATGAAAGAGAATCTTAAATAACCCTTAAGTCCAAAAATTCAGATTTCTAAATTGTTTCTAACCACATAAACTTCTAACGAACGCCTACCGTGGAAAACCCTTATATATATATATATATATATATATATATATATATATATATATATATATATATATATATATATATATATATATATATATATATCAAGGACTTTAGGGCTTTTTGTCCTGTGTACCGGAACTTCTTTCATTTTACCTTTCCTCCTTTCTCTTGTATCCTTTACCCAGGTCTCTGTTTTACTGGAAACAGTTGTTACACTTTGTTCTAGTTTTTAAATGTCATCGTACACATTTTTTAATTCGTTTTCAACTTTCAGTATATTCGTTTCATAATCGTGGAATCCTTTCTATATTTCGAAGTTTCTAGAAAGTAGAAGATTGTTTCTTACGTGCGACTCCTAAAGTGGAAAGTTTGATTTAAACAGGCGGGTTTCGTACTGTCAAAGATAGAGTTTGATTTCCTATTTCGCTCTCGTAAATAAAAAAAGAAAGTTTTGAATTTTCCTAATTTTATTAACTGAGTTACTCTATGTGAGATTCCTCAAAGCTATTTGATGTTTACCTTAAAGCTTTACTAATTTATACTACTTTTTAGCTTGCCATCAGTAGAGAAAGTATACATAATAAATATAACTAACTATAACTGCTAAAGCGGTTTCGAAAACCGATATATTTCGTCTACTACAAATGCTGATTTCCATACTCCCTTGTGTGAATATTAATCAGCAATTCATACTATTTTCTTTTGTATGATTAAATCAGGGTAAGCTTTGAAAGACAACCAGTGTTAATTTGATTACTTCAATAATTTCTTTCAGACCATTCTGGGAAATGCAGACTGTTTCAGAGTAAGCGCCTTATTTTTTTTAGCCACAGTATGGGTACTACTTTCAAAATATGTGGCAGTAATATGTTTCAGGACATTCTCTACACGATGGTGATCAGATTTTCAATTGGACGAATTATTTCAAAATGGTGATTTTCAACTTCCTTTTTTTAAATGGAATGCAATAATTTTTGTTTATTATTGAGATCCTAAAAACATCCTTTTCATTCCCTATCAAAATGCAAACTAACATTTTAATCTAGTAGCGCATGAATGTTTTACACTCTATGTTATTTTGTGTCCAAATATGAAGTAGCGGTAGACACAAAAGAAACAATTAAACTTTATTTTGCAATAAATACCTACTTTTTGAAACTCAAAATTAAAAATTTAAATCAAATAAAAATTAGGTATTTACAAAAATAGCTCGAAATGTTTTCCTTCTTTTTCAAAACATAAATTGAAATGTCGTCCAATAGAGCCAGCAGTTCGAAGGATAATTTCCGGAGAAATTTCGTTTATGCAAGTACGAATTCTCTCTTGCATATTTTCAATAGTTGTTGGTTCAACGATGTACACACACCTGGGATTTTAAATATATATATATATATATATATATATATATATATATATATATATATATATATATATATATATATATATATATAATGTGCTGAGCGACATCTTCTTGCCACCACAAATAATTTCTGATATTTTTCATTTTCTAATCAATTGAGGTAATTCTCTAGTTAGTCTATTAATAAATATTGGCCCAACAATGTGCTGTCCTATAACTCCATACCACACGTTTAAACTCTATCGATGTTGGCAACGTCGCTCACAGGTCCAGTGTGAATTCACATTATCGTAATAATGCATGAGTAGTATAGCTGCGCCGATCCTGGAGCACTTTTGATAATAATAATAACACCTTTCCGTACAGTGCACATCAAGGTCAATGGTTTTTCAAGGTCATCGTACCCATTACCTCTATACATATTCCTCAAGATCATCACATTGTACAAGGCCAGGAAGTGGTCAAGGTCACCAATCAATTGTCCGGTTGAGTGTTAATTTGAAAGAAATTTTCAAGGACACGCCCCCCAATTCAAGGAAGTCCATTGACCTCTGTCTCAAGCCCTGAGGTATGATACAGATTGTTGTCTAAGCATGCTTCAAGGTCATCAAGCAACGATTACTATGACCACGCCCCCAAAACAGGTAGACGTTTTCTAAAACAGGTAGCCGTTTCCTATAAACAGGTAGCCGTTTCCTATAAACAGGTAGCCGTTTCCTAAAACAGGGGTCTGTTTCAAAAACAGTCCGTTTTCCAAAACAGACGGCTGTTTCAAAACAGATAGCTGTTTCGCAACCGTTTCCAAAAAGGCGGTCTATTGTTCAGGTCGAAAATAGATTCCACATCTCAATTCCAGGAAATCAAGAATGAGGCTCATTGTTCAAAGTCTTTGCTTACAATTTTCAAGGTGTAAGAGCAAAGACGATCTATTGTTTTGGCTGAGTTATAGCTTCTGAAATTCTAGGAAATCAAGAACAAAGACGATGTATTGTTCAACGGTTCAAAGTCTATTCTTACAATTTTCAAGGTAAAAGAACAAAAGCGATTCATTCTTCTGGTCGAGTTATAAAATAGGTTCCACATCTCAATTCCAGGAAATCAAGAACAAAGACGATGTATTGTTCAACGGTTCAAAGTCTATTCTTACAATTTTCAAGGTAAAAGGACAAAGACGATTCATTGTTGAGTCTTAGCTTCTGAAATTCTGAGAATAAAGACGGTGCATTGTTTAGACTGATTAGGTCATCTAACAAGTAAAACGTCCGCATGCGCAAAACTCTCATGACTGATTCCTCATTATTAAGATGACTGAAAAATGCTTCTTTAGGAGGGAGCGTGGTTTCGTTTAATTTATCCCACGTATCAATATACTCATAAGGAAACACACCTTTGCGAACTACTAGAGAAAATTTCTCCTTATTGTTGCAACTAGCGCGGGAAATAATTTTTACTATTCTCCAAATAGTCTGACAACTTTTCAATACTACTGCTCATAAATCTGAAAGAGTCAATAAATCTAAACTTAATTTTGGTACCTTCCATTACCTTTGTGAAAGACATATATCTTTCTTTGTTTATGGGTAGTAGTGAAATCAAACCGGAAACACTAATTCTCTAATGATGAAATGAGAATCATAACCTGATAAATTATGGAACACAACTGGCAGAATGTGGAGTCTGTATAGTTTAGGTTACATGCCTGGTGTGCTGCCCCGAAATGCTCCCGTAAGATGGTTATGGTCTCTAACTTTTATATCAGAATTAGTAAATGGTTTTCGACAAATGTGACAAATCGTGGCGCTTTCAAATTGCTCAACCTGACTGAGACTTAAAGTAGCCATAGGAATTATTTGATTGATTATTCGGTAGCCCAATGTGCAATATTTTGAAGCTCGTTAACAAACCATTGAATGCAATCCTTCCTCTATAAAGACTAAATCGGGATAAAGAATCATCATATGAACACTTCAAATAGTAAGCAATGCTGAAAGGTGTGTGTTTGGAGTGAAATAGAGTATTACCTTCGATACCATTTGCACACTTCTCTAAAATACTTTCTAAATCGGCATAAATGACAAATGGCACCTTTTCTTGAATGCAAAATTTTGAACTGTAAATTCATTTCCGCTTCGGTAGGCAGCCTAGTAGAGCATTGATTAAGATGACTGCAATATGTTAAATGTTTTTCTAAAGCAACGTCAGACCAAAAATGATTCAAACACCGGTTACAAATTACTTTCTTATGACCGCTCTTTGATATCTGTTTTGAAAATAAAGCTGACATATTTTTAATCCATGTGAAATGGTATACAGTATCATCCGCGGCAGAAAGTATTAAAAGATTTATGGGTTCTTTATCGCTTTGCTGATTACTCAATACAAGGGGTGCAACTTTTTTATCATTTATACAGTACAAATTAATTGCGAGGTTGTTTAGTTTCTCAAATTTTTTTACATCATCCAGCTGAATGGGGAAGTGAATTGAATCATACTTCAAAACATCTCTAAAATGAGGATAGCTAGAAGTTCGGTTTGAGCTTTGTGAAGCAGGATGTAATGCTGAAACAACGGCCCACAGGAAGCAAAACTCATCGTTATTTTTAACATTAACAACAGCGTGTTTTACTGCTATGAAGCGAGGAACTTTAACATAGGTTGAATAACCGCCTTTAAATGGGACATAGCTATTAATATTCACTTTTAAATGTAAGACTTCAAGTACTGCCCAACCGGAATCCCTTTCGGAAAACTCCTCTAATTTTATCCGTAACTTATCATACACGTTTTCATTGTACCAGACACGTATATTGGTTGAAATATCAATACGCAATTTTTGTGGCAAAAGTCTTCAACTCAATATTATGATTTTGGGTTTGCATGAAATTACAGCCTAAGACCACATTTACCTTTAGCCTAGATTGCCTTAACATTAATTTCACCTTACGTGCAAAACTATTATATGCGTTTAGTAAAAATATCAAAGGGTCCTTAATGTTTGACATATTGATTATAATTCCTGTAAGCAGCCTACCATTAAAACATGAGTCTAGGGGTACCAACGTAATTTATGCATACCTTTTTTATTGACAATTCCACTACCAACCTTCTCTGAAGCGTTCTTTAACCGTCTCAATCTAACCAGATAGCACTTGAGCAATGCTAAATTGCTCTCAAGCTTAAGCAAGCTTTCATTGGTCTCATATAAATTTTATGTTTAATTATTCTTGCAATAGCTTGATATTGGTGTTAACTATACGGATGTGCCTGGCAAATCCTTTTTGTTTTCAATAAGGAACAATGCGCTTTGTTAAATTAACCATCTCACTACTACTTGGCATACTCATAGCTAGCAATATGAAGCACACACGTAACAATGAACTTGTAACAAAATGCTCTTCACAACGGTTCTAGTCACGATTGTAAAAATATGATGCACAAATTGGTGAGTAATAATAGTTACTCTTTACGTTTAACAAATTGCTCTTCGGTTTACAATAAAACTTTTAGTTAGGATTGTAAAATATGATGCACATACTGGTGATTAATAATAGTTGCTTTTACTTTAGGTAATTTGTTGTTGTGACGATTGTAATGTATCGACTGACGTGGACTGTTCTTTATCTTCTTATATAGAGATAAGATCGGGTAAGGTCGGATAAGTTCGGCTCACCTTTTCATAAGCTACGACTCAACAATGAATCGTCTTTATTCTTTTACCTTGAAAATTGTAAGCATAGACTTTGAAGCGTCGTCTTTGTTCTTGATTTCCTAGAATTGAAATTACAATTTATTTTATAACTCGACTAGAAGAATGAATAACTTTTGTTCTTTTACCTTGAAAATTGTAAGCATAGACTTTGAACAATGGGCCTTTTGATTTCCTGGAATTGAGATAACAATTTATTTCTAACTGAACAATGGATCGTCTTTGTTATCAGAGGTGTGACCTTGTAAGCATAAACTTTAAATCGTTGACAATGGATCGCCTTTATTCTTGATTTCTCAGAATCGAAGTGTATTTAGATAACAATCTATTTTTATAACTCATAAAACAATAGATCGTCTTTGTTCTCTCATGTGACCTTGTAAACGTAAACTTTGAAGCGTTGACAATAGACCGCCTTTGTTCTTGATTTCCTAGAATTGAGATAACAATCTATTTCTTATAACTCGACCAGAACAATGAATCGCTTTTGTTCTCTCATGTGGCCTTGAAAATTGTAAACATAGACTTTGAAGCGTTGGCAATGGATCACCTTTATTCTTGATTTCTCAGAATTGAAGTGTATTTAGATAACAATCTATTTTTATAACTCATCCAAACAATGAATCGTTTTTGTTCTCTCATGTGACCTTGAAAATGATAAATATAGACTTTGAAGCGTTGACAATGGAACGCCTTTGTTCTTGATTTCCTAGAATTGAGATGTATTTAGATAACAATCTATTTTTTATAACTCAACCAGAACAATGAATTGGCCTTGAAAATTGTAAGCATAGACTTTGAACCGTCGGCTTGAACAATGCATCGTCTTTGTTATTGATTTCCTAGAATTTCAGAAGCTATGACTCAGCCAAACAATGGATCGTCTTTGTTATCAGAGGTGTGGCCTTATAAGCATAGACTTTGAAGCGTTGACAACGCATCGCCTTTGTTATTGATTTCCTGGAATTGAGATGTGGAATCTATTTTTATAACTCGACCTGAACAATGAATCGTCTTTGTTCTTTTACATTGAAAATTGTAAGCACAGATTTTGAACAATGGATCGCCTTTATTCTTGATTTCATAGAATTTCAGAATGACTCAGCCAAACAATGAATCGTCTTTGTTATCGGAGGTGTGACCTTATAAGCATAGACTTTGAAGCGTTGACAATGGATCGCCTTTATTCTTGATTTCCTAGATTGAGATAACAATCTACTTTTATAAATCGACCAGAACAATGAATCGTGTTTGTTCATTTCTCATGTAACCTTTGAAAATTATAAGCATAGACTTTGAACCATGCATCGTCTTTGTTCTTGATTTCCTAGAATTGAGATGTATTAACTCGACCTGAACAATAGATCACCTTCTCGTAAGAAACGGTTGCGAAACAGCTATCTGTTTTGAAACGGACTGTTTTAGAAACAGGCTACCTGTTTATAGGAAACGGCTACCTGTTTTAGGAAACGTCTACCTGTTTTGGGGGCGTTGTCATAGTAATCGTTGCTTGATGACCTTGAAGCATGCTTAGAAAACAATCTGTATCATACCTCAGGGCTTGAGACAGAGGTCAATGGACTTCTTGAATTGGGGGCGTGTCCTTGAAAATTTCTTTCAAATTAACACTCAACCGGACAATTGATTGGTGACCTTGACCACTTCCTGGACTTGAAGACATACACGGAACGTGGCCTTGAAAAACCTTGTAATGATGTGATGATCTTGAGGAATATGTATAGAGGTAATGGGTACGATGACCTTGAAAACCATTGATGTGCACTGTACGGAAGGTGTATTATTATTATCAAAAGTGCTCCAGGATCGGCATAGCTATACTACTTGCATGTTGTGTCTTAGAACAGCAGCATCATTTTGAAGACTTGCTTTGTCCGAAAATAAAACGTTGTTAAAAAAGTTTCTGTTTTGTCCTATCCGTTGCAAACCCCATTGTGCAAGAATAATTCTTAACAGAAGATTATTTTCGGTTAATTCGTGGTGAAGAATCATTTTGAATGGGTGAAACTTATTTTTTTTAATTCTCCAGACCGAACTATGGGATATTCCAACCAAATTTGTATTCTCCTAGTATTGACATGGGGATTCTCAATAATGTGTAGCATTACCTGGTTTTCGTTGTTGTCATTGCAAGCAGGTGGATTTTCATGCACCGGTTTCTTATAATCCTCAATTCCCGTTTCCAGGGTCCTTTCGAATAATTCAGTAAATGTTCGATGTTCAGGGTGCCATCTGTTTGGATATTTATTTCTGTACAATCTGGCTGCTTCATAAGGATCTTCATCTGCTTTTCCAAATATTAGGAGCATATCAGTTAACTCGACTCTCGTATAACTTAACGGCATTTTAAATACGTATAAATTAATTTTAAATTAACAATTATAATCTTCAATAATACAATTGTTATTAACAAGCACTGACAACTAAATTGCATCGGTTGACGTTTTACTACTAGATTAAAATTTAATTGTTTGTTTTGTGTCTACCGCTACTAGATATTTGGACAATATAACATCGAGTGTAAACATTCATGCGCTACTAGATTAAAATGTTAGTTTGCTTCTTGATAGGGAAAGAAATGAATTTTTAAGAAAAAAGAAATGCTATCGTCAAAAAAATGTTTTTAGGATCTCAATAATAAAAAAAAATTATTGCATTCCATTTAAAAAAAAAGTTGAAAGTCGCCATTCTTATATAATTCGTCCAATTAAAAATCTGATATCAATATCGTGTAGAGAATATCCTGAAACGTATTACTGCCAAATATTTTAGGAGTAGTAACCATAGTGTGGCTAAAAAAAATAAGGCGCTTACTGTGAAACAGGATGTACATTAATTATTTGATACTGCAGTAAAGCATTATTATTCGCTACATCTTCTCTTATCTATGGAATCGATTTAAGCTGCGTGAAAATTTCCTTATCTAATGTAATTAAGAGCTACATTGTAAAGAGCTCAAGTTGTGCGATCATAAAGTACTTTACAACTAAATTGACTTCTATACTTTTAATACGTTATGCACAATATAACTACGTTATATTGAATATTTCATTGTGTTCCTCTTACGTCTAGGGTTTATTTAAACTTTTAATAGTAAAATCAAAATGGGTCTTTGTAGCATCTGTAAGCTAAAGGGGTGATCACTGTCTTACCAGGACAAATTTTGTGTTTTGCTTAATAAAAATTAGCCGATATGTTACTGACGGAGAAATCAGAGGAGCTACATGTAAACGTTTGCGTCTCTTCACATCCGTAAGGTGTGTGGCTTGCCGTTACAAATTGAAATCTGGCATTTTACTAACATTCGGTGAAATACTTTATATTTTGCAAAAACCCTTAAGCAGTATTAAATATGAAAAGGTGAACTTTCACAATTATTACATACATATATTAAAGTAAACAATAAATTATTCCTTAGCCTTAAGAACGGTGCCGTAATGCACTATAGCAATAATTAATAACTTATCAATTTGCTACTGTACCTATTGTTTACTTTTATATTCTAAATTTATGTAAATGTTAACTTTAACTATTAGCTAAACATTTGTGTTTGCTTACCAGTATGATAATATAAGTCTTAGGTATATAATAATTGGTATGTAAGTGAAAATGGGTATTGAGGATCTATTACTGTATGGTTACACCACTCACGTATTCAGTGCACTACCGCTTAGTGATCCTCACAGATCAGCTAAGCTAGACATCATTTTTAGTCTATCTGTAGCGTATATCGGGCTATATCCAAATATCATTTTGAACACGTTACGGTTTTTTAGCGCACAAATAGATTATATTCGCAGTATTTAGTTTAGTTTGTTCGTGGTGATGTAGTTGTTGCAGTACTGTTGCAATACTAAATCTAAGTTGAAATTTACAATTCAAGATGAATAAAAATAGTTGTGGAATGAAAACAAGACAGAAAGTTAAATTATTATAAGTTTTTGTTATGAACATAAACACAAAATTTACATCGATTGGGTCTTGAATCTCGATAGCTCAGTTAGTTAGAGCGCTACTCTAGCAAAGTAGATGTCGTAGATTCCAATCCTACTTGAGGTAAAATTTTTATTTATGTATTTAATAAGGTTAATAATAATTTTTAAAAAGTTAAATGCTCAGTATTTGGCGTGTCGAAAAATTTTGTGATCGCACACTACTAACCTACAAAGACGCTATGGAATTTATCCTGTTGCACAATTAATGTCCTTTTCATAATATTCAACACTACTACAAATCCTAGTGGCGTAATATTTACACAAACTGCTCAAAAAGATTCTCCTTTACAAAAGCCTTTATACCATATCAGAAATACGTCGTACGCAAACCACAACACTAAACATAACTAGTGCGTCAAAATAATCTGACACAACGAGTTTTATTTCAGATTTTTCAAACACAAAAAGTCATTCTTATTCCCAAAGGCGGCGCAGAATTTACCATTCTAAGTTCAGATTTTTCAAACACAAAACGTAATTTTTCTCGAACACGTGTCAGAATTTATCTAAAGCACCCCTGGATGATAAGCTCCATTGACTTATTCAGTATCTATCACTATTGGAAAAGCTGCCCTGTACCCTTAAAAGTAGGCGATTTAAAGGAATTATCCAGCTTTTTCCATAATACAGAAACTACCCCCTATGCAGTACCTTGACCCATAAAAAATGCCCCTAAAGTAGGTGATTTAAGCGGATTATCCAGCTTTTTCTATAATTTAAAAACTAGTCCTATCAGTACCTTGACCTACTTTAAAATTTCTCAGAATTGTACTAGGACGCAACCTTCATATTTCCAAGAATTGAGATTTCTAAGAAGATGACGCTCTTCGGAGCAATAAACTTTAACCCCTCACTGCCTTATTCTAAGTTTAGATTTCTAAGAAATGAATTTGACCTAGTTCAATTTAGCCTCGGCTACGATGAATGAGCTATCTGACTTGTTTTCTGGAGGAAGACGGTTACCTGTGTTGGGTGACGGCTCTCCTATTTTTGGAAACGGTTATCTGTCTTTAGGAACCGGATCCGGTTCTCGGCGAAACTTCCTTATCCTGGCGGTTAGGACAGTAGTATGAGCCCACGTAAGCATAATCTTTTTATTATTACAAACAACAATTTAATCAATACAAGAACCTTTATATTAGCATAGACAACAACCCCATCATTCTTCTTGTTTCCATGAACTGATTCTATTGTTAGAATTGAGCAATGGGAATGCTTATTTGCTATTTCCAAGAAATTAACCTCCATGGAATGCTAAAATTTTTGACCAACTTAAATTGTGATCACAAAATCCTTATTTTTAGTAAATGCTATACATCATATAAGCATGGTGATATTTCCATACAGTTATGTGAATTAATATTACACTTAGCATTTATAACATCTTGAATATACTTTAATTGAATCACGCAATTAGATGCCTAAGTTTCCCTTTGACGCGAACACCCCATATATTAGGTTAATTAGGCTCATTTTTACTATTCCGACGATAAATATGAAATGATTCTAGTTAAATCTTGTTTACATATGGCTGGGGACACTGCTGTTTGTTGTTTTTTCCGACTGCACCCAGAATACTCATTAACAAATCCTTTGCATATGCAAAAGAACACTATATATTCACAACAACAATAATTAAGGTCTTTCTTTTTAATTATACATCTTTTTCTAATCGAGAAAATATAATTAGTAACTGACTACTGCCTTTCATATTCCCCTTCTTCCCCCTTGTCATCTTCACTGGTATCCCCACTTTCCCCCCACTCCTTCAAATCTAGAGTGAACTCTTCTAATTGTGCCAGACTTACCTTTTGTATTAAACAAGTCAAACAATATTGACCCTTTAAATACTTTTCACGTATTTTTACGCCATTTTCATATTTCTTTGCAAGTGCATGACAGTACTCTTCCGTATAAAAGCCTCCTAAACCATATACTGCCTCATGATTAGCATCAAATGCCAATGTCGTCAATTGTTGGAGTAAACGTTCCACGGCTGTATGTGCATTAGAGCGGAGCGGCGTATAGGTGATGAAAATTCAAGTTATGATTTTCAACATGGAATAGCTTTAAAAATCTGTATACGTGCCTAATGTAAACCTGTACAAAAGCCTGTGTTTCCAACTTAATGTTTGGAGGTGCCCCAAGGGAGTAAATTTTCAAAAACAAAAGAAAATTGTTTTAAATTAAAAATATGGTCAACATTTTTTTAATAGGCCCAACAACTAACAATTATGCGATTATAAAGATGGATTTTAATCATTTAAACATGAAACTTATTTTTATTTATTTTAAAATTAACATGAATTTGTTACATTATTACATATTAAAATGGGATTTCGTCTCGAAACAAGGCATGTTACTACGGGACTCAAGTGTGGCTCTGGATTCATGACCACAAACTGCTCTGGATGCCTCTGTCAGTAGCTTAATACAACGCTCTACTGCTTGCGTGTGATTTGGAAACTTTAAAATAGGATTGTCCGGTTCAAGTTTATTTTCTACAATTTCTTTAATTTCATCTGTAGAAAATTTGGCTAGTAATGGTGGTTCGGTCACTATCGTATTTGGCTAATCTTTAATATCCATATAAGTGGAAGCGTTAAAATTGAAGGGAGGTACCACGAATTGCCGAATATTTTTCGATTTTGGTTGTGATCTTACCTACGACGATATGCTAGCTCCCTTATAGTTTTATTTTCATCTGCCAACATGCATAAAAGAATATTTTCAGGATGCCCGAAGTACCTATTCCTTTGAATAACTGGATCAATAACCTTTTTTATATCATTATCCAGAAAACGGCTCTTTCTCATTTTCATCCACAGATGGTTTGCACCTTTTGTACAACACAAATTCAGTTTTATTTCAAACCACATCGGTCCATATACTTTCATTACGAAGTTTACAAGTATTTTTAAATTTTCACTTGGATCTACTGTTGAAATACACAAACGTAAAATTCGGTTCGCTGTTGTAAGCCAACGAGAGTGAGATATTGGACCAGGTTGTCTCTTCGCCAAGTCTGGGGAACATTCTCCATTAACAACAGCTCTCATTATATGAAGTAAATATTTTTGGCCTACACTCAAGTCACTTTCATTTGTGACAGCCGGTAAATTAGTCGTAATTGCGCCAAAGTTTACTATAGGAAGTTTCTCGCAGCCTTGAAGTTTTTGTCCTATTGCAACTGCAAAAGCTCTTGATCCTATTGTTTGCCCATCCAAATGTTGCAGCAAGTGGCGCAAAGGGAGTTCATTTGAATGCAGCTGGCAAATAAATCACGGCAGGGGTCTATTTAATTCCATTTCTAAAAGACGAATAGTACCTCCCTTTCCTCCAGTGTTGACAACGGTGCCATCGCATCCTACAACTGTTAACAAAGAGAGATCTATAGATTTATCTGTAAAGTATTTGACAATGCTTGATTTTATTGCTTCTGCCGCTCCTGACAGAGAAGTTACATGGCCGTAGTAAACATGCTCCGGTTCTTTAACAGGAACATAATCTTCCTCAGATTTCGATTTCTGATAATATTTTTCACCAATTTTCTCATTTGAGAGCGTTATGTCTTTTCTGCCGTCAAAATACAACCCAAGAAACTGTTCTTGTGTATTTTTAGATTGTAAATTGCTTCGAAGTTTACACCTTTCTCGCCTAATTTTAGAACTATCCACAACATGACTCTTATCCTCTGCTGATATCATTCCAACGTCCTTTAGTACATCAGATACAATATGTGCTGCAGACCTATCGGATACACCAGTCCGATCACACGCGAGGGCTACATTAGGTAAATTATGTCTTAGTTTCTTTTTTCTCTCATCCACTGCTTCTTGGGACTCTAATTCTTTAATAGAACTTAAGTTCAATATGGATTGGGATTGAAGTGATATCTCAGCACCATCATTTCTTATAGGAATATCATAGGAACAAGATGGCTAGTCTGAATTTATAATGTTATACTTTGCAGTTTCCCTTTCTTTTCTCTCCAATCTTCGTTTTTCTGAGTTGGTTGTAATGATATCCACAGAACCAATAAACATCTTTCTTTCGCGTCTCTGATCGAGCAAAAATTCTTGTTCTCTTATTGGGACCCGACGATCTTTTTCGCATTTTCAGTTTTCAAATGCTTCACATTTACAGGCACATATATCAAATAGCACTTTTGAACCTTTGCTAGTTTTAATTTGTAATTTTCGTTACCTCGACGTTGCTTATAAGGTTTCATAATATTTCTGTATTTGTCATGGAAACCTGTGATCATTTGCAATACTCGTTTATGAATCATAGTTGGAAGAGATGCTCTTTTCCATATTTCTTCTACTTTGACAGTAGACAGTAGACAGTATACTAGTAATTACAACGTATTTTCGTTTTCGATGATATTTCTCCCAAATAATAATGTTTGTATTTGCACTTATCGAAATATAGTAAAATGTAATGTTTAACTTACCGCTTTTTTCAAATACTGTGGTAGCGATTTTGGGAATATAAAAATAAATTGTACCACAAAATTTTGCACTTTACTCAGCAACTCACTAATATTAATATCTAACGAAGATTGAAAACAAAACACTGACCTAGTTTTGTCTACGTGACTTTTACGCTGCTAAAGTGTGAGAAGGTGCCATTGGCGTAGTGATGAAATAAGAGAAACGAGTAAAAAGGTTCATTATAATTGTTTTTACAAACTATATTTTTAGTTACATAAATTATAGTAGGTACTTTAAGTTCATAAGTACATAGTTAAGTTAAAGGAAAATGACCCATTTTTATACCGCTCTGGGGCACCTCTAAATCAAGTAATACAAAAAATTGCTTTAGTAACACTACTTAATAGGTCAATTCAAACCTTATTTAAACTATCCCAACTATTTTTTTTTGTTTACTGGATAAAATTACAACTTTATTAGAAAATTAAAATTTTTATCCCACTACCCAACTTTTAAACCTCCTGGGGTACCTCCAAACCAAATGCTATAAAAAAATGCTTTTGTGGTGTTACTTATACAAACAATGCCAGATTTTCTAATGTATTCCATCTCACTTTTCGACAATTAATTTTTTCACTCCGCTCTAATGTGCATCTACCGCCTTGGTCCATGATTCAGCAGCGTAGCACATTCACACATTGAATCAATTTTATTTGCACATTACTGCTTAAAAACCTTAATCACTTCTACATCTAACCTCCTCCCTTGCTGATGACTTTCTGATTTCTATTTTTAGATTTGACCTTGAAGAGCATTTAGCTAACATAAGGCCCATTTAACCTATACCTACTTTTAGCATAGATAACAATCTATAATTCCATGACGTATGGTACCACTACAGGTGACCTTGAAAATTGATTTCCAGGAATCGTAATAACTTCTACGACCTCTACAAAAGTCAATGATTAGGAATGCCTATTCATTATTGATTAGGATTCCTATGAATACCCTGCAGGTCACCTTGAAAATTGATGCCAGTAAATTTTGACCTTGACTCCATTTAGTCATGAACCTACTTTAGCATAGAAAACAATCTATTTGAATTGTAATATTATACCCCTGCAGGTGACCTTGAAAACTGATTTCTAGGAATTGATACATGACTCTGACTCGACTAAATTCTAAGAATTGTTTGGTGAGCTTGAAAATGTCTCGTCAAAAGGGCGTTACCTTGCAAAATTTCAATCGATCACTCACACCCTTCAATGAACTTGATCAACTCTAAGAATACCCCTACGGTTAGCTGTGAGAATTGATTTCTAAGGATACGCCCGCAAGCAACCTTGATAATTGATTTCTAGGAATTGCTATAACCTCTAAGACTTATACAAAAGAATTGTTTGAACAGTGTGGCCTTGACAATTTACTTGGTGACCTAGACTCAGTCAAGAATTTTTCCCGCCAAAAGGGCGTTACCCTCAAGGATCACTCGTACCTTCAATGACAATTCTGAGAATAAACTTTGACCTTGAAGCGATGTCGGGAATTGCGTAGTGAAAATTTCCCACCAAGATTTGGCCCCGAACAAGATCGGGATACCTCTGCAGGTCCTCATTGGTTTCTAGAGATTAACACAAGGTCTTGACTTGGTCAAAATTAGCTTGACCTTGACAAATTCGTCTAGAATCACCCTACGACTTCATTGAGTCTGATTCTGGTTTTACAGACGCAGAGCCAATAAAAAAACCTTGAATAGCTTGACTTTATCACCTTTGACTATGAAAATTTTATTTTTAGATTTCTCAGAGTTGTGACTTTGACATTTAAATGGTTGGGGTAGCTGGAAACTATAGGTGACCTTGGTATTCACCCAGGAAGAACCATGCTCATTTCGCTACTTAAAGAGCGCCAATACATTTCTCGTGACTTTTCTAGTGACATAGCCGGTTAGTGTCCTGCTCGCGCCCTTGATTAGGAATGCTACTAAATCTACCTTGAACATTTCTCTACACATGGTCTCGACCAGTTTGGTGACCTGGCCCTGAAAAGTAGAATCCCCAGACCTTGAAAGGTCTATTTGAATACCTCATGCAGGTAATTTCTAGGAATTATGACCCTGATACGACCAGAATTGCTATCGCCTTTGTCCTTTTCTCAGAGGTGTGACCTTGAAGAATGTGCAGGAAAAGTGACCTTGACCTAACGCACTTGCGGGTGTCTGCTTAATAAATTACTAAGTGGATCACCGCACGTGGTCTTGAAGGATATGCGCATGCAGTGTGTGTACGCAATGGCCTTGAAAACGAGAAAGTGGATCCTATAGTATACGTGACCATGAAGAACATCCTCCTATATACATTTACCGGCTATATATCGGGATATCCCTGTAGTTTGATTTCTAGGACTTATGACCTTGACAATTGATACCAATACATTTTAACCATTGACAATATATTTGACAGCCCTACAGGTGGTCGGGTAAGGTCGGATAAGTTCGGATCAGCTTTAACCTTGAAAATAGATTTGTCGGAATTGACTTTGAAATTTGGGTTTACGGAACTGTATAATTAAAAGATTTTAGTTTGTGTTTTTGCATGTATGTTTAAGAGACGTTGATTTGTAATAAGTCTTGAACAATGTCTCAAAGAACAGGATCACATTAAACGAAAACCAGTTGAAGGAAATTGAATGTGAGAAACAAATAATAAATAAAATAGATATGATTTAACAAAGGTATTACAAAATGTTAAGTGACAGTACATCAAACTTCCCGTAATATGTATATTGACCTAAATCGATTTTTTTATTTGTATATAGATGAATATTGTGGTTAATAAATTACAAGTTTTATAAAAAATATTTTATTTGTTAGATGACCTTGAAGCGTCGGTTGAATTGCTTAAACATCGACTTTGTTCTTAAAAATTGATTTCTCAGAATTGAGCCTGAAATGGTGGGGGTATCTAGATAACAATCTATTTTTAGGAATTATGACGGACGGAACAATGGATCGCCTTTGTTCTTAAAAATTGATTTCTCAGAATTGAGCCTGAAATGGTGGGGGTAGCTGGATAACGATACAATTTTAGGAATTATGACTCTAACTCTGCCAGAACAATGGATCACCTTTGTTCTTTTTTCAGAGGCGTGACCTTGAAAAGGGTGGAAACGGCTACCTGTATTGCGAAACAGATCCCTGTTTTGGGAAACGGCCATCTGTCTTTGGGAACCGGATCCGGTTCTTAGGAAAACTACCTCATCCTGGTGGTTTAACACAGTAGTATGAGCCCACGTAAGCATAATCCTTTTATTATAATTTAGTCAATACAAAAACTTTGTATCACCTTTAACCTTGAGGTGTGTGGAATATCCTGCGCAAAACCATTTTTGACCTGAACCACAGGGGTCAATTAACTTTATTGGGGGCGTGACCTTGAAACCTATAACCTAGAAAAAGTTAATGAACTTTGACTGCTAGCAGACAATAATTTGTAATAGGATACCTAGCGGGCGACCTCGAGAATAATTGTAATAGCTAAATTAACAACTTGGCTCAGGCGAGAATTGGTAACCGTGAAAACTTGACCGTGATAAGTAGAATCCCCCATACCTTGAAAAATCTATTTAATAACCCTGACCTTGAGAATTGCAATTAACACCTCAGAACTTGAGAAACAGGTCAATGAACTTCCTAGAATTGATGGGGCGTGACCTTGAAAATGTCCTGTCAAATTAACACTCAGCAAGAGAATTGATTGGTGACCGTGAACATTTCCTGGCATTGGAGACCGATGCACGGAACGTGACCTTGAAAAACCTTGTGCTTTGGTATAGGCAATGTGAGCGACCTTGACCATGGAAACCATGTACTTAGACGTAGACACTGTGATGACCTTGAGGAATATACTTCGATGTATGCCATGGGTACGATGACCTTGACCTTTAAAACCATTGATTTTGAAGCGGTGTGTGTGTGTGTACGTTGAGAACTTAACCTTGGCAATGAGAGCGAACTCGAAGAGACTTGACAGTGTTACCAACCTTTCATGCCACGTGACCTTGCAGCGGTGACATTGAAGCAGGCAATGTTATGACCTTGAAATATAGCGACTTTTCTGGTGACTTTTTCCAAATCTGGTAGAGAAATCTAGTGACAAAAGTGAGACAGGATCACCCTAGCTCTACTACTATTGTGTGACTCTATGCTTAGATTTTTTTGATAAGAGTTATGTGTAACTTGATATTAATGTTGATTGTGGAGTTATAAATGTTAGTGTTGCATAATAATGAATAATAACGATAGCACCAGAATGTCAGCAAGAGGTGTGTATTTGCATTTCAAAATTTGGGAAAGCTGCAGAATTATAATTTAGTATCAAAAATGTGAAAAAAATCATTTATTTTTATTTGACTATGAAGCTGGAGTTGGATTTCAAACTTACTCTAAATAAACTACTGACCTCTCTCGACTTTCAGGTAAAATCCAGAGGAGCTCCTGGTTTATAATAAATTCCATAAATAGATTTACATAATTTATGAAACATTAGAAATGCCCATTCAATTAACGTTTACTTTTTACTATTATGGGTATTTATACTGAAAGGGTGTGCAATAATAATCTGAAGGAATTTAAAGTAGTTAGATAGGTTAAATAGGAAATGCCATAAGGTTAAAGATTGTGATTTATTTTGTAAATACCTGTTTTGTAAATGGGGGTCGGTACAATTAATTAAGATAATATCATAATAAAATAATTATTTGAAAGGTATTTTTTTTTGTATATGAAATATTTTTCTATAATTTTGACTTCGTAAAAGGTAATGTTCTAATCTACAACTCCACGCCCTTCTTACTAATAAATTATGAAATCAAATTCCAAGTTTGTAAATAATATACAATTAGCAGATTTCCATTCAAATAATTATATTATATAAGGTAAATAAATACTACGTGGATTATTGAGAACTTCATTTTTGAATAAAACTTAATTTTTACAATGGTATGCTTGATTTGTTTTTAATTACTAATGTACAAGATAATACATTTCAGAACGGACTACAAAACTAAAACTGATTAAATCGAGGTAATTATTTACAATAAAGGCCACCTTCCAATGACCTTGACCGTGATATATATTGTCAAAGTCATGACCCTGAACAACATTCCGAAGATTTTAGCCGTCGGTCGTTGTTCGTTAAAAAGTTATAAAAAAAGAAATTCCAAACTAGTTTAGTTCTCGGGCTATCTTTGCGAGAAACACTCGGTTCGCTCATTTACATCATCAGTATGCAGTACAAATTTCCACGTGTCGTACCAAACGGGCGCAATCCACATTTTTCTACACGGCTTCTAAACTCTGGAATGATCTTCCTAGTTCCTGCTTTCCTCTCACTTATGATATGAGAAAATTTAAGGTAGTTGTTCATAGGCATCTATTCGCAATTCATTAGCCTTCTATCCATCCTGCTAAGTGTTCCTGAGTGCTTTAACACGATAGGCCAAAAGTAGCCTCTTCAGGTCCACAATCGAATAAAAAAAGATTAGATAAACAAAACTACTGGATGGAGTGTTTCCTAAGTCCATTCAAAGGGCGTATTCACATCCCTTCATCTGACTTCGAGCCATCAGTGTATCGCCATAAGGGTTCTTTCCCGAATTCTGGGCTGCTTTTCCAACTTCCCTTTCTCGGTTCACCACTTTTTTTGTGCTTTCGTGGCTGTACTCGGTAGTCATGTATTCTGAGACCCGGTATGCTTAGTTGTTGCACTATCCCCAAGTGTTTTGCGCTTTCATGCATTCCTCCTATCTCACTGCGGAAAAATCTAATTGTTCCCATAGCTGCCTCCGTTTTTACCACTAAGTAAAGAGGAGGGAGGCCAAGCAATACCTCGATGGAAGCTGCGCGTGTTGTGCTTCTCGCTTCAGTAGTGCTAAGGCAGGTTAGCCGTTGCAGCCCGTTAAACTGAGCCTGGGGTGATTTTTCTACTTTGGACCACCATACCACAGCAAGGTAGGTCATGATAGGCCTAACTACCGTGGTATATATCCAGAAGGAAAGGCGGGGATTTAGTCTCCATTTCCTGCCCATTAGGCTTCGGTAGCTCACTAAGACTGTAGTAGCCTTGTTAACCACCTTTGTGAAGTTTATAAATTAATATCTTGTATTTTGAAGTGTACTCAAGCTCCTGAGTGACCAACCGGAGCTTTCTAAGCCTAAGACATGTTCTCTTTGCAAAGGGCATTGTTTGGGACTTGTTCGGGTGCACCAGTAGCCCCTTATCGAGACACCATTCATGTGCTGTGGCGAGGGCATATGGCTAGGTCGCAAATAATTACCTGTTTGTCTTTCCACACGATTGCTAGTTCGTCTCTATAAGCTGTACAGTCGAAGCCTAGACCATTTAAGATGATTATCAATCCGTCCATGACTAGCGACCAGAGGACGCCCGTTGTGGGCAACCCCTCTCCGGAGCCACCAGGATTGTTTCGGCCTCCATTCTAGTTTTAATCGCTCGTCTCCAACACCTAGTGCGCAGGTAGACGTCCTTAACGCTTGCTGCTTCATTAATATAATGTCACTTCAATGTCCATAAAGCAAACTAGGGCCGTTTTTTGTCCAGGATATTTTTCTCAATATTGAAGATTAGACCGTATAGGGCGGACTCAGTAGAACTAACGTTCTGCTATGAATCTTGATTGATGAAGGGAATTTTTCTTAACGAACTCTTCCCTTATGTGTTGCCCCACTACTCTCACCATCGTTTTAAGGAGGCAGGACGATAAGATAATAGGGCGGTAGCTTTTGGATAGATCCATAGGCCTCTCACCTGCCTTAGGAATAAGGACCACTTTTACCTTCGTGCGGTCTTTGGGGATATACTTATATAGTAACTCTCTCTAAAAAGTTCTACTAGTATGGGCGTTATAGTTTCGACTTCTTTGATGAGTTGAGTAGAACAGGGAGAAGTCCCTCCCCTTCGGCCGATTTGTAAGGCTTATGACAACTTATCGCCCAACGGTCCCTATTTGGTGTCAATATACGTCCACTGAGACCGCAATCAAAATTGTTTGTAGGACGTGAAGATAGAGGCCTTCTATAGTCCTGCATCTGCTGAACGGAACCCGGGAAATGAGCTGCAAAGTCTCTCTAGCTGATAGGGTGCTTTTACGTTTAGACACAATCTTCCGTAAGCGAGAGGAAGTTCCACAATCCCTTCACAGAATATTTTCTAGGAAGCCCTCTTAGTCGTCCGTATCGCCTTGTTGTACCCAGTGATGGACGCTTTATGTTCATCCCTGCACCCAGTGCGCTTGGTTTTGTGAAAGCTCTAATGGTGGCGTTCCTTAGCATTTTCATCTCGTTATTCCAACAGCGAGTGTCTCTGTTTGCCTTATCCGCTTCAATAGACAGCTCCCCTCAAAAAAGATGAGTACGGCATCGGTGAGCTTTGTGGTAAGTCGTTCTAGATCAACTTGGTTCAGAACCCCCTGCAGAGTACTGATTATTGTGTTTCAATAACTCCTCGTACAATCTGTTGTGGAGGATCTCTATATGGTCTGATAGTCAGGACTCATCAAAAAAAACCCTCCACCTTACCACCTTGCTTGCCAAAAAAGTAATATCCAGGACTCCTTTCCTATTTCTGATTAGAAAAGTACGCTCATTGCCCTGGTGAAGTATCTCTAGTTCTTCTGACATTAGAAAATCAACGACCACTGTCACCAAATCTCTTGTTAGCAACTCGCAAAAAGGGGACACTATCAGTTCCGGATTTATTAGAACCGCTGCCATGGGCCTATTATTGCCACTCTCGTAAATAAGAGCTATTATAGGGAGTTCCCTACCCCGGGTTCCTATATGAAGGTCGAATCTAACACACAATGCGCTAGTGGCCGCTTTCGCCTTCTGTTGGTTTACCTAAATGAACTTCATCTCGTAAGCCATGCAGCAAAGGGCTGTCCCCATGAGACCACCGGGATGTTGGCGTAGATGAGGGGACTGTCTTTTACTGACCCTACTGGTGTCTTTGGTTCGAGTAGACACCTTTATCTTGGTTTTAGATGAGACATGTCCAGGGCTTACTCTACCAATTGGGGCAGCAGAACATTCCTCAAATTTCATGTTCGTCTCCTTGGGGAGTCTTGCTGTGGATTTTTCTTTAGAGGCTTTTTGGGCATCGAAAACCCAGCCAACTCGGTCGATTTCCGCTGGTTGTTTTTGTCAGACCTTTCTCTGTCTACGAGTAATCAGTGCCTTCCTGAGCTTATACGCTAGTCGCGGGTTTTTATCCTAGTAACTAGCCGACACACTGTTTGCCATAAAGCTATAATCGCAGTGGAATTGCTGACCACGTTGCGATGTATCTCTTTACATGCCTTCATATTTATGTCTGTGTTCTGGTTGAGGAGGGTGTGGTCCGTAAGACTCATCCGTCTCACCATGGAGTCATCCACAAACACATGAGACTTCCGAAAATCCTTTTCCTGGCGTAGCCCGAGCTGCGCTCCCTCCCATGGTTTGACGGATCAGTCAAGCGCAATAGCGAATCCATGTATATACAGGAGAGCATTAGCATAACCGAATCATAGAAACGGGGATTCGTCTTGTTTCTCCCTGACAGCCAAATAATGCCTCAATGATAATTTTCTCAAGCTTATCATTGGGGGTAGTTTCCTAATTGGGTTCCGTAGAGAAGATCCCACTGTGATACGTCGTGTCCAGGAACGTCCTTTTTAGAGATATTGAGGCACCTACACCTTCTACGTTTGCGTGACAAGTTGAGGCTATAGGTCGGGCCATTTGAGGGCATTGCCTGTGCTCCCACCAGAGGACAGATCCATACTGCTCCGCTTTCTGCTCCGCTTCCTGCTCCGGTTCCTTCTCTTCTCCTCGTCTGGGTTTGGCCAGACACTATTAGTTTTTTGAACCGCCTGCGAGCGGCTGCACAAAACTTTATTTGTGGAATAAGCTTTAGTTTCATGGACTCCACAACTTTGTTCAGTTCCTCTGTGGCTTCCTTGGTCTCCTATGAGGCTTCGGCGGATTATTTAGTACCTGTTAAGTTTCGTAGTCCCCAAACATACCTTCAGAGGAGGGATTGATAACACTGACTAGGATATTGCCTTCATCAGATGCTAATAAGGTCCTCTGGATGTTAGATTAACCTTGGAGAGCGAATGCAAGTAGCGATTCCTCCGTTATAGCTTTTATGTTTACTGAATCTTTGTTGGACATAAAAATCCCACGACTAGCTAATCTATTAAAAGGTAAGGTCGCTGTTAACTTGCCCATACCACCAGAAGATTAGTTTAAACGGGGGGCGGAAACCAGAGTTCGCTTGCTAGCGACAATCTGTCCATTGGCCATGAAGTCCTCGGCATCAGCTGTATCATCTTGGCTTAGAGTTGCTTTGCCTTGCTGCCTTTAGCCAATCCCAGTGGGAAGATATAAAAGGGGACACCACATGCAGCAGGACAGTCAGATAGCCAGGGATTCCTAAGTGCCATAGGGAGATTCGATCTAAGCGCATGGCGGACAGGGCCTATATTGCCGAGCTTATTTCTCTAGGATACTGGGAGCATCACACCTTCTCCTTCCAGATACCTGCGCCGATTTACATTAACATTTGCCCCTCTATTCAAATTATAACCCATTTATACATATAAAATGTACATAAATATCCTTATTATAATATCAACATCATTAATTCACTCACCCTACTCATTCACAGCAATTTAACACAACATTTCTGAAAATACAGCAACCACGTAGTTGCACTCATTATCGTCAATAGGGGTTTTTCTAAAATAATAGTGCTCAAATCATTACTAAAATCTCCAATAGCATAACATTTACACCAGACGTAAGTTATGTGGACAAAAAAATTATCACACTCATGTCTACACGTTACCAAATATGCGTCCTACGTAGAACACTAAATATACCTAGCGCGTCAAAATAATATCACATACAATTAAGTAAATCTTATGTAATTTTTTATGTTATTATTCTGTGGTTTACAATTTTAGTAGACGCTTTGCATGTTTCACTGAGTTTGTTATTCGACAGTTGCATCCTACCGCGGCTAAAACTCGTTCTCGTTTAGAGAAGTCCAAATAACAAATAATTAGCTTCAACTTAATACAAATTTATTTTTAATTAATACAAATTTGTTTATAAAACGAATTAGTTCAGTCCACATGAACGTTTTTCTAATCTATCACAAATTGGTGTGCTTGAAATCAGAATTTCCATTAAACAGGCTTAATTATACGAACTATGAGTATATTAACAACATCAATTATAAGATTTACAACGCATAAGCTATAACTAAACATCAATCTATATAGGATACACCATTAAGACACGTTTGTGTTATACTTTGAACGTAGTTTCTTCATGTATAAACTTTACATTTATTATGACTTGTATTTTATTTCGTATAACAGCTTTACAAATAATATAAGGGACAAAGAATTAATATTTCACGGATATTTATTAGCTAACCGTAATCAGCGATTAACTACATAAAAGAACTAAATCCTATTCTACATCAATTTTAGAGGAAAACTCGGAAAGTCTATTAAATCAAGACGAAAGGTCATCAAGAAGAGTGATGTTGGGTTTTCAATTCACAGGTTCCTGAACTAAAGAGGCATTTTTAGTTTCAAGATGTTATCAACTGCTATACAAGGAAGAACAACTAAGAACAAGATATTTAACTACGAAAAGAAACAGAAACTGTCAGAATAAAAAACAATTCAATTTTTGTTTCGTAAAATTATCGTTGAAAGACTGAAAAGGAAGTTAATGGAAAATAAATATAATTAAGTATTTCGTCTTTCAATTTAGTGTTAATGATGTTTTCAGATTTCTGTTTCAATTGTTATTTAAGAATAAAGCTAAAGCTAATTAGTGCACAATCTTTTACAGTATGGACTCGTTTTATCTGTTTTGAGACCTTGTCGCATTTGCTCCCATGTTAATAAACTACAATCGTATTCGAAACTATACAGTTTTGCAGTTTCCACATTACTGGAGTTGTTGTTGAACACAAGATGTCATAATTAGCATCCATAGATAGAAAACATATAGAAAAAATCGAACCATAAATTTCTCACTTGACGAGGGAATTTATTAACCTCTACTCTGGCAAAGCTTACTGTATATTACAATAACTTTTATTGTGTGCTTGTTAATTGGCATATAAAATCCTTTGTGTTTTCTACTGTATGTTTATTACAACAATCTCCGAAGACCTTTCTATTTTCTAATACTATTTAATTAATTTGGTGTAAAGCGAAGTTCAGTTACGCCACTGAAAAACATTATATCACTAGGCCAGAAACGATAATTTAGCGAGTATGAGCAGAGCTGCAACCCAAATACTCAAAAAATATACTCTGGACGTGTGATTCACAAAATTTATTTGTACTGACGCCATTAACTCATTAGAAAATATTTTAAAAATTTATTTGAAGACGCCATCATGGTTTAAGTGACGTTGACAAAATTGAATGTGAAATATGGGATCAATCAAATATTCAAATTCAACATAAATAAGTAAATGAACATTTAGATTGTTAAAGGCACACAGACAAGTATTTTTTAAAAAGTTCCGCGAATTCCAATTTTAAATGACGCTCTTTTATTGATCCGAAAAAACATTTTTTTAAGGTTGAAAAATCTTTCCTCAACGCACCAGTAGTCTGTTTACATCTATCCAGTTGTTACAGGTGAAAATAGTTGTACAATTTGGTGTAACAGATAAGGGGTGATTACTGATAGTTCAGTGGTTGGTAATGGGTGTGGTGTTGCTTGCGTGTAGCGTGAACGGAATAACTAACTCAAAATCGGGAAAGCCATAAAGCAACGGGTGCCAGTTTGTTTAAAATCAAATATTAATTAGCACACAAATAAATGCTAGTACTCCACAGCAATGTTCAACACAGACAAAGACTTGCTTACCTTTCGTAGCTTTATCCGGGTAAATCAGTAAAGCTACTGGACGACGTCACTGCAAGGCCATGCCATTTAAAAAATTACTATTACACCATTTACATGATAATAATCAAAGCAGTTGCTGTCTACCAATTTGTATGTACCGTAAATACCGAGAAAGCTGTGAAATAAGGCAAAGTTCACACATAGTATTACATACAGTAATGAAATAATGCGCCCAAAGTTTATTAACACTACATATTGAACACGTAGGAAAGATAAATTCGACAAATGTTAAAAAGATATAAATATCAACAAAATATGAAAAACAATAATCAAACACAATGGCTCACAAAAGGAAGTATGATGGTTCTTCGGTAATTGATCCCTCTGGCCGTATTTTGTAACTAACTGGTTCATGTGGGTTTGTTAACACAATCAATAACTTATTTCTTCGATATATATATATATATATATATATATATATATATATATATATATATATATATATATATATATATATATATATATATATATATATATATATAATATGGCAACTTTACTTACAGTGAATGAGGACAATGCGGTGCAAGCTTCTCCAAATGAAAAATACCGTACACAGCACACTTAGAAAGCACTAAGATAAACATTTTACCTTTACAATGGAAACAGATGTTAATACCAATCGACGAATAACCACACAAAAATTATTCCGATGTGGTTGTGTTCAATCCACGGTTAGTGAAATAATTAGCTCCCTTACAATCTCTTCAGTAAAATGTAAATGGCGCTCATGGTGGCTACGTCACTCGCTCCAAGCTCTGGTCTACCTCCGTCAACAGCCTGCTACTGACTAACCACAAACAATACAAAAACCCTTTACCCCGTTATAAACGCATCATCTTTTAACAACTTTAACCATACTGACACTGCCCTATATCAAGGTTGAACGCCCTATTTCGTTTTTCATAAAAGACAATTGCCATGGGGATACATAAACAAGCTGACTTTCTTTTTCAAGTTTGATAATACACATGTGAATTGAAAGTAACATCGATTTCGTTTCGTAAGGTAGCTGTAGGAGTCTGCGTTTTATTTTACACAAAGGTTGTCATTATCACTAGACACCCACAATAATATCACTCAATTCCGGAAATACCTCTGATAAAAAGAGACCTAAATTTATAAACAAACTCGAACACACTACTTCGTTTTGGAAACGGGCAAGTACCCCGGGGGTAAACAAACAAGCTGACTTGCATTTACGATTTTGAGAATACACAGGCGTTTTGAAACTAGCAACGATTTTATTTCGTAAGGCAGCTATAGGACGATGTTTAAGTTTATCCACGCTCATCATTATCATTACACAACCATAACAACAATAATATCCCGAAAATTAACGTGTACACTATTAGCGAGTTTTGCATACGGTGATAAAAATGTGATTTTCAGTTAAATCCGTAAAAATGCCAGTTTAACAGCAAATATAATCAAACTTGAAATCAGACCTCTAGTAATTGAATAAAGTAAATAAAATAAGGGGTAAGGTTAAAATCAAAATGAGCACTTACTAGGGTTGCTGGCGATAAACGTATTGGAGGAACGCTTTGACAGGGTAAGCAGCTGCTTACAATCACAACACAGTTCACTTTAGGCGTCTTGCTAATGTAATATATAGTACTTAGAGCCTTCCAGACATAATTAATATAAAGCAATTATTTTGTGATTTCACCAGTTATGTAACTACAATAACAACCTTTCACTATTTAACCACATCGAAAAATTAGCTAATTGTGCGAAAGTTGGGCTACCCATGAAAATGGAATTATTAAACTAGCGGATGTTTTCTGTAATAGAAGTTGACCGGGTTCGTCTCTCGCGTCTCTCTCGTATCCCTCTTCTCTCTCGTTTCTCAAGTCTCTCTAGTTTCTCCTTCTCTCTATCTCCCTCGCTCTCCCCCTTCCCCCTCTATCTCTCCTCACCCTTGTATCCACCGTTTCTCACACTTCTCTCATATTTCTCGTCTCGCCCGTTTCTTCGATTTAGGTTAGCCCAATATACGCAAATATTAGGTTAGATTAATAAGTTAAGTCAATATTCACGCATTAGGTTAGGTTAACACATGCAAAATTTTGGGTTAGGCCAATGCTCGTGAGAGCCGCAATCATCTTCTATTACGGAAAACTGTTTAAAAATACAGTACTAGACGGCGTCACAAACTGAAGACCCTATTACCTTTTTATTACTGATAATAACAAGCTGTTCTGCCAGAACTAGCTTCAGTCCAATACCTCACTAGTTTTTAAAAATATACCACTAGGTATAACAAAACCAGTTGATCAGAGTCTTAGACACCATGATAGACTACCACTTTTAATTACCACTCACAATTACAATTGTCTGCGAGGGTGGTCATCAAAACAAGGTAGTTCTCCAAAAACATAAATGGCCACCAAAATGTACGCCAACAATCATAAACAGGGGAATGATCTATTCTTAGACTCTCTAACCAGTACGCGAGGTCTGGGCGTACACAAAACCAATCAGAAGACAGGGCTGCGATCTTTCCTGAACAAATTAGGGCAATGCACTGCCTAAAATGTTATATCGTACGTGTATTGACATAACCTAAAATTTTCAGTATAACAACCTAACCTAATATGCTCATATTGACAACCTAACCTAAAAACGAGAGAAACTGGAGAGAAGGGGGGCGAGAGAGTCGTGGGGTTTGATAGAGAGAGAGAAAGAGACCTGAGAAGCGTGAGAGGGGAGAGAGATACGGGAGATACGAGAGAGACGAGAAAAACGAGCAAGACGAGAGATAAACGATATAGGCGAGAGAAACGAGAGAGGCGAGGGGACGAGTGAGGGACGATGGAGAGACGAGCAAGATCGATTTTCATTACAGAAAACGTTCGCTAGTTTAAAAATGTATCGCTAGACGGCGATAAAAATACACTACTAGGTATAGTTACGATCAACCTCCATTATAGAAAACTTGCGTAGTTTAAAAATACACCACTAGGTGACGTCACAAACAAGTCCGCTTTTAAAAATAAGTGTAATCACACGCGCAAAGAATATGAACATCATATCTCCCATTTTCTTGGACAGGCCAGCTTTCGCGTAATTAGCTAATTAGGGGTTTAGATGTACTTGAATGGTGAAAGGTTGTTATTGTAGTTATATAACGTCAAATCAAAAAATAATTACTTTATGTTAATAACGGCTGGAAGGCTCCATGTACTCTCAAATTTATATAGTAATTTCAAATAAGTGTAGTTTAACAAAAATGAAAAGCATATAGATCTTTAAAACTAAGTTATGCCAAAGCATCAGTATCAGCATTTAAATGAATGACATGGATGTAATTTAAGCATTGTAGAGGCACATTTAACCGAATATTACAATGAATTTACAAGCTTATGAATACCACAGTCAATAGCACATTGCTATGAAAAATATGCAATAACACAGTTAAAACAGAAATGATCGCATGGTTTACAATTACAATCTGCTGAGCCGAATGCATCCGGTTTCACAGTTTTCTACAAAATATAGTTTAAATACAAAATTACCAATTAGCATTGTAACCATTGACTTAAAAGAATTTATCCAGAGAAACTTTAGGTAGAAGTGAAAGAAAATCTATGCAATATACACTTAAAGGTTCACTAATACCATTTAAATATGTCTATACAATCTTCTAGAATTAATCAAAGATTAAGCAAAGCATCAAGCTTAAGTAAATACACAAAACATGTATGATCAGTAACTAACTTTAGATCCTGGAATCTTGTCATAAGATCCAATTCAAGATGTTGTGCTTGGCAATATTTCACATATCTTCCCATCATCATCTCATAATCTACATCAAGTGTCTTGCTAGTATGTAATAAGTAAAACTCACTTAACAGGTCAACATGTAGGTATGAAAAACATATAACTATACACAAAGTATGTACAACATCTAAGACAGCATATACCTCAATATGTACAGGGTAACGAAACGTACCGCAGCGTACTTACATCCGCATTCGTACACCGTACGAAATGTACCGCTACAAGTAAATATATTAAACCCAAAACGAAAGCATGAATATAAGTATTACCTTCAAAGAGGTAGTTAGTTAAAGAGTATTAACAGTAACGTTAAGAAATGCATTAAATCAAGTATGAGCTCGAGAACAGCTGATAACTGTTTCAAAAGCCAATTAGTAACGAAACGTACCGCAGCGTACTTACATCCGCATTCGTACACCGTACGAAATGTACCGCTACAAGTAAATATATTAAACCCAAAACGAAAGCATTAATATAAGTATTACCTTCAAAGAGGTAGTTAGTTAAAGAGTATTAACAGTAACGTTAAGAAATGCATTAAATCAAGTATGAGCTCGAGAACAGCTGATAACTGTTTCAAAAGCCAATTAGTAATGACTTCCCGTAAAATAACATAAAACAGAGCTAACGATAGTTAAGATATGGCGTTACATCCTTACCATGCTGATTAAAATATAGAACCCATGTGTCCTTACAGACCATTTGTGAGGTTACGTATGACCCCTTTAGTTTACTAGATTTATTTATGGATTCCTTTCATTAAATTTATTTTAATCGTTAGTTATCGAATCACAGATATGTTGATTGCTAAAATCAAAACGTGGTGTAAAAGAACAGAGCGTATCGCAAAGCTCACCTGTATTTGTATTTTCTTATAAATCCAAACAAGATCGAATGTACTAAATATTTATAGCTATTCGTACATATGTAGAAAAATGAAATTACAACCGATTTACCATCGATGGGCTAAAGAAAGTCCAGAAACTTTAATTTTTCTTTAGGAAAATAACAAAACGGCTATTCTTCGTAGACAACCAGACCGGAAGTGCAAAGTCAGGATGTCAAATATATACCAGTGACTCCAAAACAATAAAGTTGAATGTAACGTATGAGTGACCGTAAATAATTTGTACCAAAATAGTACAGAAATGTATTTACTTAGAGAAAACGCAAATATATTTAAGAAAACACAGAGACGAAATTATTTAGAAAAATAGTATATTTAAGCAAATACTAGTAAAGCAGTTAATTTTTACAGGTCGAAAAATTGATTAAATTGTGCAGCGTAGGTAACGAATGTAACAATTAAATTAAAGAGGAACCATAATTATTAATATCAGGTGCAAGGAATTTTACATATTACCAAACGAGTCAAATGCTACTTTATTGTCAACACTCCAATAGGAATCCATGTTGAAGAAATTGAAAGGTTCGTAGTAACAATAAATGTTTTGGTCATTAAATGAAACAATATCTTTTGTTTTTTATAGGAATACATTTTGGGAGGATCATACGGTAAAAAAATTAGAAGAATTTTACTATAAGTCTTTATTACCGGAATTAGTGGATCCACGCAGATGTCGTTATTTAAATCTTCGAACAGCACATATGACCAATTAAATTTCAAATTGTTTTGTTTGTTCACCTCTATAATTTGTTTACAGTGTTTTAGAAAACTTTGTTTTTGTCTGATACAAAATAAATAAATAGAATAATTTTTTTTTTTTTTTTTTTATTTATTTATTTGCAAATTTACAACTGCTGTTTAAAGCTATAAGTAAATTTAATGAATGAATATATTAGAGGGAAAAGTTATCCAGTGATAATTTTCTTAGTTAGTGTTATAAGAGATTATTGACTTAAATTAACATTACTTGTTTATTGATTTAAAATATCTGTTGGCCACTGTTTCTTTAATCTTCTTCTGACTAATGGTTGAATAGGGAGTTGGTTTGCTTCATCATTAGGATGCTCTGGAAGTTTTTTAGGTAGTTTTAGTTAGTCTGATGATTTCTTCATTAATAAATGGTATGGTAGCATCTTCGTGCAGGGTTTTGTTACTTATGTACCATGGTGCGTTAAAGATCATTCTTAATGTTTTGATTGAATTCTCTGTATTATTTGCGTGTTAGATGGTTTTGCGCATCCCCATAGTTGAACTCCATAGGTCCATATAGGTTTTATTATGCATTTGTATAATAGTATTTTATTTTCGGTGGAGAGTTTTGATCTTCTTCCTATTAGCCATCCCATTTTTGTAGTTTTAGGTTAATTTGGATTTTCTTTGCTGTGATGTGGGGTTTCCAGGTGAGTTTTGATCTATTGTTAGTCCAAGGTACTTTACTTGGTTGTTAATTGGTAATTGTATGTTATTTAATGTGACTGTAGGGCACCTGATGTTTCGATTGGTGAAGGTGATTTGTGTGGATTTTGTAGAGTTGATTGTGACCTTCCATTTGTCGAGCCAGTTTTCTAAAAGGTTGAGGTGTGATTGTAAGTTTGCTGATGCTATTTGTGGGTTATCACTTATGGATATTATTGCCGCATCGTCTGCGAATATAGCAATTGTAGTTGAATTTGTGGTTGGGATGTCAGCCGTGAAGATTAAGTATAAAAGGGGTCCTAGTACACTTCCTTGAGGGACACCAGAGTTTATGGGGTAATAATTAGAGGTTTCAGTATTAAATCTGACTTGGAAGTATCGTTCCAAGAGGTATGATTTGGTAATAAGATAGTGAGGTGTAGGAAGGATCAATTTGAGTTTATAGAGGAGACCTTCGTGCCATACACGATCGAAGGCTTGTTGTACGTCCAGGAAGGCAGCTGTACATAATTTTTTTTCTTCGAGGCTTATGTGAATATTTTTAATTATCCTGTGGCATTGTTGTATAGTAGAGTGGTTCTCTCTAAAACCAAATTGATGGGTTGGTATAATTTTGTTTATATCAGTGTCTTCATAAATCCTTTTGAGTAATAGTCTTTCTAGGATTTTGGACATAATCGGTAATAAACTTATTGGTCTATACGAAGTGACAGTATTTGGGGGTTTATTTGGTTTGCTGATCATTATTATTTGTGAAAACTTCCACGTGATTGGATAGTATGTTAATCTTAAAACACTGTTGTAGATTGAAGTTAACAATACTAAAGCTTTCCTGGGTAGTTGTTTTAAAACGGATCCAGTGATTAGATCAAAGCCGGAAGCTTTATGATTGTTACATTTGAAATCTCTTGTTTTACTTCCTTTGGAGAAAAGGCTGATCGGTAGCATCATCGGACAGGAGACGTCTAAGAAGTTTTAATTTGTTCATCATTATTGTTTTTTGCCTCGTGTGCGCTGTAAACTTGTGATAAGTGTTTCGCGAAAGTAGTGGCTTTATCTTGTTCGGTTTTTGCCCAACTTCCATCCTCTTTTCTTAACGGTGGAATGTGTTGCGTCGGTTGTTTAAATGTTTTAGTGGCCTTCCATATGCTATGGTCTTCTTTAGATAGACTGGTGATATAGTATTCAAAAGTTGTATTTCGGATGTCCTGTAGTTCTGCTTTTAATTGTCTGGTTAGTCTATTATATTCAATTTTGTCAAAAGATTACGACTTCTTTGCCATGTTCGCCTAGCTCTTCTTTTGAGCAACTAGATGTTTTATGTGTACAGGGATGTTGACTATAGGTTCCTTTTCTAAGTTTATTTGAGGAGTAGCCAGTTTTGCTGCCGTGTATAATTTGAGTGAGATAGTGTCTCAATATCGATTTCTTTTGTTTTAAAGGAATGTTAACGTCAACGATTTTCCATATGTTTAAAGAAAGTCCAGAAACTTTAATTTTCTTTAGGAAAATAACAAAACGCTATTCTTCGTCGACAACCAGACCGGAAGTGCAAAGTCAGGATGTCAAATATATACCAGTGACTCAAAACAATAAAGTTGAATGTAACGTATGAGTGAGTAAATAATTTGTACCAAAATAGTACAGAAATGTATTTACTTAGAGAAAACGCAAATATATTTAAGAAAACAGAGACGAAATTATTTAGAAAAATAGTATATTTAAGCAAATACTAGTAAAGCAGTTAATTTTACAGGTCGAAAAATTGATTAAATCGATGCAGTGTAGGTAACGAATGTAACAATTAAATTAAAAGGAACCATAATTATTAATATCAGGTGCAAGGAATTTTACATATTACCAAACGAGTCAAATGCTACTTTATTGTCAACACTCAATAGGAATCCATGTTGAAGAAATTCAAGGTCGTAGTAACAATAAATGTTTTGGTCATTAAATGAAACAATATCTTTTGTTTTTATAGGAATACATTTTGGGAGGATCATACGGTAAAAAATTAGAAGAATTTTACTATAATTCTTTATTACCGGAATTAGTGGATCCACGCAGATGTCGTTATTTAAATCTTCGACATACATAGACCAATTAAATTTTAAATTGTTTTGTTTGTTCACCTCTATAATTTGTTTACAGTGTTTTAGAAAACTTTGTTTTTGTCTGATACAAAATAAATAAATAGAATAATTAATTGTTTTATTTTAATTTTTACTGATACGAATAAATTATAATTTAATAAGGTGCATACATAAAGTACATGCCATTTTCGTTATTTTAATTTAAAAAGGATTTAAAGTTAATCCGATTACGTTTATGTTTCAATAGAAATAGGTACTTGCCAAGGAATACCTGAAGATTTTTGTGCCCCCGGGTCATTTAATGAGCAGACCGTGTTGCTATATTTTCTAATGGAATTTCTACCTTATTGACATCAGAACATTTGTCGTTTTATAATGTTTTAAATAGTAAATTATAAATCTACATTTTTTTCAAAATTTTAACAGTTCATATTTCGAAAAACCTATGTCGGAATATATAGCTTTGGTTAAAAATATTATCAGTTATAAAAATATTTCAATTTAATCTCTACTAGGAAAAAAATTCAATAAAAAATTATAGAAATTAAAATTAAAAAAAAAACCTATATTCAAACATTTAGGAAGGTTTCGAGACTATTTTGACGTCTTATGCGTTTCTCTAAAGTTTCAGATAACTTCATAATAATATAAAAAGTTAGAACGTTTTTAACATTGCTGTTATGGGGTTTTATGTGTTGCCTAACTATCTATCGAGACCTCCCTTAAGGCCTTCCAAGTTTAAATGCAATAAAATACAGGGCATTCCGTAAGAAAACAATTTTGATACTCCCCACCTTTTGGGACACCCTGTATATTTCAAAATAATTTTATAATATACCCGACATTGACCCATATATGCATGAATAGACAAAATTGTTAAAATTTTTAGTGTATAGCCATTATCGACCTTACGTCAACGGTAACTCACTCTATTATGTTAAACCAGAAGGACCAAAGTTATAGAGAAAATAATGTAATTGTAAAAACTGCAATACAGCATTAAGAGAGATAATTTGAAAATTTCATTCGAATTACATACGCTTAGTTTTATAGAAAAAAGGTCGTCTTAAAGTAAGTTTTTGTTTACAACCATTACATTGTTTACATCGTATACGAAAGTTTAAAACTGTAAAAAGCGGTAAGAGCAAATTACATTTTGTACTTAACGCCTCACCAAGTTAAAATAGTTGAGATCGGATAACTACCTTGACATTTAACAAGGGATTCATCTGGTCGAGTTTCAGTAAAATATTACGCATTTTCTAAGTATTTTAGAAAAAAAGCAAATGCTAAAAAAGAAAACAATGCGACGTTCATTAATGAATTTAAATCTGATTTATTGCATTTGAGTAATTTCCGGTATAAAATTTCCATTATTTATAAAAGAATACTGAAGCGAATAAGAAATTCAATAACAAAATTTAATTTACAAAACGAGAATATTAATTTGAAATAGAGAACCAAAATTATTCATTTTGTTTATTAAAAGTAACTTAGCTTGTTTGGATTATAAACCATATTTTTGTATTATTTATTTCGAATACACCATGCAGATGTGACCTTACATATGCATTTTGCGTTTCCTATTTTCTAGAGTTGGGTCTAGTAGGGTTATTGGCATTTCAGCGTTACTATTATGTTATTGTTTTAGAAACGTCCTTTCAAATGCAGCAGGTTTTCTATAAAACTATACTAAACGAGATAATGTAGTGGTACTTTACGGGTTTCATAAATAATATGCAAATACAGTCTTGTAGTAGTCAACGTATGGATTGATTTGCAAATCTTGACATTTCTAATGAATACTTAAACGTTTTGCAGATTTTTCCAATAACCTAACTCAAGCAGTATTTACTAAATTTACATTTCCGTTTTTAAATTTACATACTAAAATTATACTCTCACCACGTTCTGAAGTAGTAATTTCCAGTTGCTGCAGTAGTGAATACAGTATGTGTTTCTAATCTTTATTTCATTATTTATTTTTCATTTTTTGTAAATTGTGCGTCAAATTAAAATTCTTAAACTACGTCTCTTGATCAAAAGCAAAATTGGTTGACGGGTACGTAATTTCGATTCTATTCAAATAAGCAGTATCACGGTAACGAAATCTAGTAGTAAAAGTGCACCATCGTAATTGTATAATAAGTATAACGTATTAAAATCGATTTCGGATCTTTTTGTATCGACTTTATACTTTTCTTTATTTATTATTTGAAAAATTACCTTTATATTGAAAACTTATGCTTGTCGATTTACTATTTATTCGTTGCTAATCTGGTGAAAGTGAAAGTTATGAAAGTTTAATGAGTTCTGAGTAACCTAAAGGTCCTTGATCATCATTATTCATTAGAATTTGTTTTTGAAGATCTCCAAACTTTCATAACAATCAAGTTCGTGCTTATTACTAATATGTTTGATTAATGACACCTCATTTACTACATGATTTTTATCAAACATATGTAGGGCTACGGCAGACTTGTCTCAAAGTTTGTATTTTATATGAGCTAAATATTCTTTAAAGCGAATTTTGATAAGTCGTTTAGTTTGCCCCACGTATATTTGTTCAAAATTTTACAATTAATCTTATAAATTCAAGACCTATCCTGCTTATCCACTTTATCTGTTGGATTGCCTAAAAGAGTTTGCAAACTATTATCTGAAGTAGTGACTGTTTTCAAATTAATTGTGGAAAAGATTTTTGGTAGACCTTTTGTATAAGCATGATAGTTTGGTAACTTTACATACTTTGTTTCTATTTGTTCTCTAACGTTATCTAATGTAGTTACGTTCTTAACCCTCTTTTTTTTGTTTTTACCTCATTCCCAAAATACAGTACCGTATAGGTCATTCACGTTCCCAACCCTGGTTCAATAAGGCTTGTGCTGATGCAATATCTTTAAAAAACAAATATTGCATTAAATTGAAACCTAATAAATCGGTCGACAGTCATGTACAGTGGCCGGCATGTAAGAAGACGAGGAGCCGGCGCATCGCGAAGAACTACGTCGCTTGCCGATTATAATAAAAATACTAAGCAGTGGCGCATCACATTTGTATGTTTAATTATATGTACATTGGAAGAATGCGTATGAAGATGAATAATTCCAATATTTCCATTGGTGACGCGTTTTTTTTAACATTTGGTTTTTCATGTTTGCATAATAGGCATCTATCCCTGGAAGTATGTAGGCATCCCTCCCATTTGTCTAATAGGTAATTTTGAATGTATTTTTAATATACACTAATAAAAATGAAATAATGAAAGCATTAGGTACCCATTAGAAAATTGTCTTAAAGACGATTAGAGGGGAAAACATACTTATCTAAATAATAAATTTATAAGCAGTTAACATAATGACAGCAATTAGAGGTTTGACATATAAATATCCGGATTCTTGGTACATATGCACATTAGTTTTTGAAAATTGATTATACGGTGTCAACATTTACTGATTTGTAATCGGTTTTAAAAAATGTCTAAGTCTGGAAAAATCTTGAACGGTCAAACGCGAGAAATAGTGCATAACGTGTTTCAATACTTTCTAACACAAGAAGAAGAAACCGAAACCTTACGGAGCATCAAGGAAAAAAACTTCAAATGCAACAAAAGTATCAGTCACAACAATAGAACGAATCATAAAGGAAGCCAAGAAATCGTCCGTACAATTATACTGAGATCTACGGAGAAGAAGCGCCAAAAAAAAACATCCAGTTACGGATGTTGCAGAATATGATCTTAACATAATAAGACACATCATTTATAACTTCCATAAAACAGAAGAGAGTCGTGTGTGCGTTAAATCCTTACGACAGAAATTAATGGAAGATTTGGGTTGGAGTGGTTCAGAAAAATCGCTGAGAATAATCCTTAAAAAACTTAACTTTAAGTGGAGGAAAACAGTGGACAACAGAAGAATTTTAATAGAGAAAAGCGATATTCGAGAAAAAAGAATAGTGTACCTTCAAAACATTAAACGTTACCGTACTGAAAACAGACCGATTGTCTTTTTGGATGAAAGCTATATCCACAGCGGACATACCAGTTCACGAAGCTGGAATGACAACGATAACGAAGGATTATTTGCTCCTATTTCAAAGGGCCAGCGAGTAATTATGGTTCACGCAGGGGGCGACATGGGTTTTATACCTAACTGTTTATTAACATTTAAATCTGGCACAAAAAGTGGAGATTACCACGACGACATGAATGGTGCCAATTATGAAAAGTGGGTCAAGGAACGTCTTCTACCGAATTTGCCAAACAACTCCGTCATTGTTATTGATAACGCCCCGTACCACAGTGTTCTACTAGATCCTGCACCAACGTCGAATAGTAGGAAAAGCGAAATGTTAGAGTGGTTACATCAAGAAGGAATTCAAGTTCCTGCGAACCTACATAAACCACAACTTTACAAAATTGTACTAGAAAATAAAAATCGGTATAATACATATAAATTTGACAAATTAATGAACGATCATGGACACATTGCGTTACGACTTCCGCCGTATCATCCGGATCTAAATCCCATAGAATTAATTTGGGCAAAGATAAAAAGCGAAGTAGCACAGAAAAACGTTACATTTAAGTTAAATGATGTCATGGAATTGGCCAGCATTTGAAACGACAACTACAGAAGATTGGAAAAGCCAATGTAATAAAGTAATTAATATAGAACACAAATATCTTGAAAGTGAACAAATTTTGGATATAGAAACTGAGAAGTTAGTTATAAATATGGGTGAAGATAGTGACAGTGATTATCAGTTTAGTGATTTGAGTGACAGTGAAAATGAAACATTTTAGACAATATTACTTTAGTAATAAGTATCAATTATGTGTAATGTAATAACATATTGATTTTATTAATTTAATTATAGTATTACTTCGAGTATAGCTTTTAATTATAATAAATTGCGTATTTACATAAAATATGGTTCTTTGAATTGCTTTTAATATACCATTAAAATATACATTATGCACCATGTGACGCCTCTGAGGTAAACGAACGCGGGAATTTGAACAACATCATAAAGTCGTCTTTCGCGCATAGGCGGGCTCGTCGTCTTACACGCCGGCCACTGTAGTATACGTTGGTGCTAGAAATATCTGCAAAAGTGACATCACTAAAACTAAAAAACTGAAAACTTTAGAACATCTTCATTTCCCCCCCTGGCATCTATTAACGGATCGGTAGTTGTTGATTTTGTAGACAAAGCCATCGTTTTTGTGGATTTGTTTGCATCAAACTCGTATCTCAATGATTCTGGAGATGTGCCCCTAGTCAACTCTTCTTCATACGCTATGAAACCAATTCACTTTCGGTACAAGCTCTTGGAGTCGATCATCAGTAGGCTTGATCTCAATAAGGAGACTGGTCCAGACGGTATTCCAGCTATTGTCTTAAAGAAAGGTTCCCCCGAACTAGTATTAGTCCTATTTAAGCTCTATACGATCTCTCTGTCTTCTAGGGAATCCCCTTCAACATGGAAGTTAGCAAATGTTCAACCTATTCCCAAAAAAGGCGATAAGACCGATCCCTCAAACTACCGACCAATTTCCATCCCTTCCATTTTGTCTAAAATCATGGAAAAAGGCATCAATCAGCAACTGCTCGCGTTCCTTGAAACTAACAAACTCCCTAGTGACCACCAATATGGGTTTAGGCAAAGTGGTTCAACAGGTGATCTTTTTTCATATGTGACCCAATTTTGGAACAATACAGTAGAGCGGTCCGGTGAAACAGTTGTAGTCGCTTTAGATATCTCAAAGGCATTTGACCAAGTTTGCCATAAGTGTTTACTTGCCAAACTCACCTTTTTTGGGTTAAATGATACGCTCATCAACTGGGTTTCTAGTTTCCTTGGTAAAAGACGAATACGTGTCGTAGTGATGGCTTTCCGTTATAGCGCCTACACTTATTCTGCTGTACATAAATGACCTTATTTCTTCAATAATTAACCCCATCCATTGCTTTGCTGACGATAGCACCCTTCACTGTAGTTCATCTCAGCCTACTCATAGATATAATCCACCGTCTATGTCAAATCAAGAAATTAAAGCTGAAATGGCAAATTCAATCAACAAAGACATTCAACGTATTCTCGAATGGGGAAGCAATAATCTAGTTAAATTTAATGCTAACAAAACTCAGTGTTGCCTTGTCAGTATGCAGTACAAATCTCCACTTGTCGTACTAAACGGGCGCAATCCACATTTTTCTACACGGCTTCTAAACTCTGCAATGATATCCCTAGTTCCTGTTTTTCTCTCACGTATGATATGAGAAAATTTAAGGTAGCTGTTCATAGGCATCTATTGGCAATTCATTATCCCTCTATCCATCCTCCTAAGTGTTCTTGAGTGCTTTAGCACGATAGGCCAAATTTAGCCTGTTCTGGTCCACAATCATAAAAAAAGCAGATAAAGGCAATCAAGAAGTCATTTTAAACAAAGAGGATTATTTTGCTTCAGTCAAAGAACTCTTAGGTTCAGAATCTTATTCAGTAAATTACCAAAGATCCTCTTCCTCTTCCTTCAACTACGAAGGTTTTATTAGCATGTAAAGAGTTGTGGATGACTCTCTTAGGTTTCTACTAACGGTATCTAATCCGGTGCTACCTAGAATGTATTGCTTGCCTAAGATTCATAAACCAGGTAATGCTATGCGGCCCATTGTTTCTGGTATTACTTCACCTACTTATCCGCTGTCCAAGTGGTTACCTAGTAAATTTCATAACCTCTCCTACCAACAACCCAACTGCAGTGTGGCAAAATCGTATGAATTTATTGATAAAATTAAAAACATTGAACTTACAGAAAATGAAGTTTTAGTCTCATTCGACCTTTGTTCACTGTTTCCGAGCGTTCCAATAGATCAAACCTTAGTTTGTTTAGAAGATGTTTTAAAAAAAAAACCATATGGACGATAGAGAACTAGAAGATTTTCTTAAATTAACAGATTTCTGTATGAAACAAACCTTTTTAAAAATTAACCGTCAATTCTTCCAGCAAGAACATGGTACGACAATGTTCAATAGCTTATCTCCGTTTATAGCCAATCTATTGATAGGTAAATTTGAGACAGACTTAAAACACGATTTGCCTTATTTTCCTAGAGTTTGGATTGTATACGTGGATGATGTGTGTTGCCATCCTTAATACTAAAATTTGTAGTGTTGAGAACTTTGCAGAAACTTTAAATTCTAAATTTCTGAAAATCAAATTTACCTATGAGATAGAGGCAAATGACAGTCCTCCTTGATACTCTGGTAAGAAGAAATGTTAGTAAACGAGATATAGATATTTATCGTAAGGAAACTAGCACTAAAAGATTCATAACTAATGACTAAAATCACTGTAGACTGCATAAACTCGCGGCTTTTTGGTTCTTCAAGTATCCAATAATTTTTCAGGGATGTTGTTATATTGAAGCTTGTACATTTATTCTCTTAAATCTAAAAAAAATATGTGACATCATAAGTCATAAAGGGATATTTACTTACTCAGCACCATCCGAATTTATTTGGAATAGGAAATTAATATCCGGCGCATTCTAATAATTTCGATATAAATATATAAAACTGTTGCAACAATGAATACCATATCACTAAAATGCAACGTGACAATCTCTTTCTGCAATATCTAAAATAAATAACGTCTAAGATGACAAGAAAAAAAACGTACTTACCATGGTAAAACTCATACAATTATTCAACTTTTTTAGTAAAATATTACTGAATACTGTATAAAGATCTCATAATATGAAAAGTTGGCGACAGAATAATTAAAACATTGAGATAGGAAACTGATATCTGGTCCATACGATAATTACAATGTTAGTAACGAATACCATATCGTTTCAGTACAGCATCACAATCTCTTTCTACAATATCTAAAAATAAATAAAGTTTAAGATGGCAAGGAAAAGTAAACACACTTACCAAGGTAAAATTAATACAATTATTTCGTATTAGCAAAATATCACTCTATTAAGAAGAAAAGTTGGCGACAGAATGATTAAAACATTGAGATAGGAAACTGATATCCGATCCATTCAGAGCTAAAGATGTTCTTTCTTTACAATGTACTTTGTATCCATAAACTACTGTAATCGTGTGTTTATTTACCCTGCATGCTATCAACCCCGCATGAGTAAACTCCTATGCACACATCCCTAAGCAATCATCCGAACACAGTCATCCCTTGCATATACCTTACCCTCCATCCGCGCACAGCCATACCCTGCTTACCCCTAATGCACACATCGGCGTGTAACTATTCACACACATCCCATATCATCCGGGACGCATGTAGGTAAGTAACATATGGTACCGCCCGCTCGGCAGATTACTCGTATTTCTTTATGTAACACGCGAAAACGTCAGCTACAACGTTGCTGTCGAGGGTTACTTACCACTTACTCTCTATTTTAGATAAGAAAAGAAGACTACCGTAACGTAATATATTAGATTAAAGTAGATTGAATAAACAAAACTACGGTAACCTAAAAATTGCTTCTTTAGATCTCACACTATTTTTATTAATTTTACAATAAACATAATCACCAGGCAAGTGAAATAAATCCATTCCGAAAACTGCCGGACGGCGATACCATATGTTACTTACCTATATGCATTCGGAACTATCCCTATGTAGACATCGGCATGCAACCACATACATACATCTTTTATGATCAGGGACCATCCCTGCTTACCCCTTATGTAGACATCGCCATGCAATCATATACACACATCTCTTATGATCCGTGACCATCCCTGCTTATCCCTTATGTAGAGATCGGTATGAAACCATATACACACATCCCTCCGGTATCAGATACCTGTAGAATCCACCTTTCTCATAAACAATGCCCGCATGGCCCCTAAGTAACCATCCCCACAGTCATCCCCTACTTACCCCTCATGCAGTATGCAACCATACACACACATCCTGATTGGCTGCGGGGACCAAAATGACCAGAACGAACCTTGGAAAACTCCCATAAGAGATACATGGGGTTTTGAGGAAAATGTGCTCGAACTCTCGTAGCTTATCTACTTACGTTCCTCTTACTCAAACAAAATTAAAATATTCAATGTAAATAAACAAAATCGTTAATTGGCCAGACGTCAGTCACTGTGATTAAATAAGTTTAGACGCATAACATAAGGAAAAACGTTTGATTTTCAAAGCAGCAAAGAAAAAGTAGGTAATATAATACTACTGCTACGGGAAATGAGTAACTGTGAAAAATAGAAGCCCAAAAATTGGATAAGCTCCCCAAAGTGACAAAGACGTGCATCTCGTGTTAGTAGTATAGTTATTAATCTTCGTTACTTCCAAAATAGGAAAAAAAATTTTGGGTGCATAACCTTTTTACTGGAATCGGCAAATCGTGTACAACGCCTAAGTTTTTATCGAACAACTGTACGTAACTGTAGCCATTTCAAACCTTCATTTTATAAGCGTTGAACCAGCAACGCACCACACCCAATGTGATTATGACGATCATACGTAACTGTTTATTTCTTCAGGGATTCTTCACGAAATATGTATATTAAAATAAAACTCACCAGTAAGTTGGTCGTATCAGGAATACCCAAAATTACTTATTTTAACCTTGGTGTTTTAGACAGAAGACGAGGCGATAGCGGGGCCAACTCATTGAATTATCTTCGAGACAAAGCTTTCGTAATCCAAAGTGCGGCACTCAATATTTAGACAAAGTAGTTTCCAGTGTATTCACAACCCTAGGACGAGAAATGTTTAGATACAGGTGAAGAAGGTCAGTATAAATCACAGAATAATAGGACATAATCGTGAACGAGGAAGAAAGAACCTATTGAAAACCACAGTTACGAGACAAATAATAATTGAAGAAACTTGACATGTTTAAGTAATGAACTGGAAAGTGTAATAAATTTTAGGAATACTCAGCTCCTGTAGCGATGAGAAAGCACGCAACTTTTAAGGAAACCTTCAAATCCGTGAAACGGAAGACTAAACTATTTTATTTAGTATTAATTTTAGTATGTTTTAGAAGTAAAACCAGTCTCAAGCTGCGTATAAATTTTCCATATAAATTTGTAAAATTACAGTAAATTTTCTCAAACGCGTAGCTTCCTAAAACACGCACTCTACAAAATGGCTTCTATTAAAAACGCAAAAGACGATCACCTAGTTAACTTTTTCTTTTTCTACCAATGAATATCCTTTCTTTTATCTGCACTTTCAAATGTGGCGGCGTGGCCATGTATTTATGACTCGCAACTAAAGTGAGGTGTGTTGCCTAATAACGGTCATGACAAGATCTCAACTTTAACAGCAAATACCAATGCTAAATTTACACGTTACAAACCTAAATTATTTCTGTTATCTATCCACTAATGAGGTTTCATTAATTGAAATGTGATTAATAGTTTATTCTTTTTCTTAAAAACACAATTGCTTTAATATTTTTATCTTTAATGATTTAAAACGAATGTAGAAATTACAAAAATACGTGCATAATTTGGATTATTATTTAAATCATTCAGAACTACGAATTGTTAAAGATCTCAGAAGTAAAAATTGTTTTTATCTCAAATCAGATAAAGAACTCTAAGATTGTTACATTCGTTACCTATATTGCAACATTAGTTGAAGTTGATCAGCCGTTAAAATCATTTCCTTATTCTGTTTCTCTAATTTCCTCCTTTAGTATTTTCTTAAATATAGTACGTTTGTAAATTAAATGAATTTCAGTATTAAATGGTTAAAATGTTGATTGTCACTCCAGGTTTAAAAAGGTCAAGTTTTGACGTTTGGATGTCAATGGCGACATTCTGTTTCCCGAAAAGAAACTGAATTTTCTTTGTTTATTTAATCTGTCGACGTGCGTCGTCTTTATAATTATTCTCAAGGCATGAAATAATTATTTGTATATAATAGTTTCATATGTTTTAAGCGGATTTGCGGTAAATAGAATGTCAGGTGAGCCTTGTGGTCTTCTTTTCTGTTCCAAAAGGATCGTCAATATTTAGCCATGAACACATCTGTCCTAAAATAATTAATGACTTTCAAAGAGAAATCCTATTAACTAGTTGGTCTACAAACATAACCTATTAACTAATACTTTTACTGTAAGGTGGTTATATGATAGTTATCTCGTCGAAACACAGACAAGTGTTCTCGAACTTGTATTTGGTTAAACTCTACATTGCCTGAATCGTTATCTCGTTAAGGTAATATCTCTTTTTGTACTTTCTCTTTTGTTTTATATGATTATTTACAGAGGTACCTAGTAACGAGTAACAGCTATACACTACCTTTGGTTCTGCTTTTCATACCACGATTGTAGAAATTTATGAAACCTCCCTAGATGCATTAGGTGGAAGTGGTGGAATGAGTATACCCTATAACATCTTTTAAAGTGCCTTTAAGATCTACAATTAAGACTATCTGGATATTGAAAGCTAAGTTACCGATATCTCCACGCTTTTGTATCACTTGTGCTTTGGTGCTTTACTTGTGCATATGTAAACGAACTACAGCTGCATTACTGCGCAGAACTGCCCTATTTTGTTTAATAAAAAGTTTATGTAGCTGTACATAACTTTTAAGTACTCAATTGTAAAGTAAATCCGTTTTATATGTACTTTCGAATAGGTCAATGTTTACAGTGCAAGATTTCATTTCGTCTGTTTAGATATTATACGTAGAAAAACATGTACGGGTGAATGCATTTAACATTGCGGCCTTAAATTTGGGAACTTACATACACTTATTAATCTTTTAGTTATTAAAAGCAATTGCCTATCTGTTGTAGTAATGTACTATTACTGCCTTGTTTCAAACTGTACTGTTTTTATACTGTTTGCTTATGTGCCGTGAGGGTGGACTATGCAATAATACAGACATTCACTCAGTATTATAAAGTAAATCCCTCCCTTTTCGATCGAATGCTGGCACTGCTGAATTAAAATAACGTAGCATTGAGTTATCCACAATTATACAGTTAACGTGTAAATTCAATTAAATTTACTCTGTTATTTTGACTGGGTATCTACTTAAGTTATTGATTTCTTTGCTGCTACATTCTAATTTAAAAGAACATTAATTTAGCCATTACTGTTTGGGGTTGATTTATTTTGTTTTGTTCAACAAATTTTAATTTACTTACCAATAATAGAAATAATACACTACCATTTTTTTCGTTCTAACTGGTAGTGTTTGTTTAAGATGCTGTCCAGATACTTACTGAAATTTTTTACTTAGCTAACAAAGTGACTAATGCTCTTTTATTATCTAAGGCTTCTTTTAATAATTCTGGCTGGCGCTCGATTTTCTATTTTGACCTTTTGATACCACCCTCTTCACTGTAAGGAGCACACTATCACAACTTTGAACGAGCTACCGGCGAACCCTAAGGCTACATTCGCCCTGTTACAGTAAGTTGAGTTACAACGTGGAGATAGGCACGTAACAAGATCCAGGTACTTATTTAGTCATTGCCAAGGATCCTCTGCCTAAAATGACTACTTCAACTAGAACTCTTAGGTTTCGACTAACCGTATCCAATCCGATACTACCCAGGATGTGTTGTTTTCTTAAGATTCAAAAACCAGGTATGCCATGGGATTAATTGTTTCTGGTATTAAAGAACCTATTTATCCGCTGTCCTAATAGTTTCCAGTAAATTTCATAATCTTTCCTATCAACAGCCCCACTTTAGTAAAATACGTAAGTAGGTAAGATTGGAGACTTTTGGAATACACCACAATTTCAAGGTTCCACATTTACAAGGTTACCACAATTCCAAGGTCCCACCAGTTCAAGGTTACGAAATAAGTAGCTCATGTTTGCACTCAACTTTCCCAAGGTCCCGCATTTATAAGATTACCACACTGTAAGGTGAAAAAATACGAAGGTCACTAACACAAAACACATTATCAAGGCTAGTTGAGCGACCTACCCACTCAGATAGACTTCTCATTTATTCAAGGCTTGCTCATGTAATTTCTTACACTTCTCTGATACCACACTTGGAACCAAATTAAAAAAAGATATTGATATGCTAATATATTTATTTGTTGAATGTACAAATATAATCAGTGTATTATTCAGATAAATGATTTTTTCTAGGAATCAACCTTTTGATTTAGTACAAGTGCAAAAGGTCCTTTACACTTCTGTATCATTACACCTGCGAGGACGTGGTGCCAGTAATTGAGCGTACGTGCAGTGTGGTGCTCATCGGAGATGTTCCTGTAGCGGAGTGTCAGATGGCGGCCATTGGTTTATTCGAACTCCACACATGAATCATTCAAATGTATCGTTTGAAGATATGGAAATGAACCCTTCTGCTGCAAGCGATGTAGGCGAGTGAACTCCAGACAATGTTCGATACGTAAGTAAACGTTTATCGAAACAATTGTAATACTGAGGATAATGAAAGGTTGATGTCACGTCGCACATCCTCTTGCCGTAGAACCCAGTAAGATATTAACAGGAAATAATTTATTATGTACAATATATACATTATAAAAAAACTAATTGTCCAAATAATACACTTCTCCGCAGAGTATACATTAATCATCTTCATATACCTCGTGCATCACTGTTAGAGGCGCTCTACACGATGAGCACCAGTGTTATTGGTGTGACATGTGAAAAATTGCGACCCATCTATCCATATGTGTATAATGGTCAATAACTCGGTATTCACTTGGTTGCAATGCTTTGTATCAGTCATAGCATAAATGCATATGGCCAACGAGATGATAACGAGTATGAAGAGCAAATGTGTGTGAATAATATCCCAAATTATCGATGAACGCATGATGGTGGAAGTAGCGAATTCCTTTATCTAGGTTGGAAAACCATTCAGTATTCCACTGCACATCTTCATATGTATTCTTTAATGCTTCTAATGCCGTAGAAGGCAGTAGCTCTTCTTTTTCAAATTGCACCAGGTTGGGAATTAGTCCACATGCTCGCCGCACACTTAGATTAGAAAGTGATAATGATTGTTAGCACTCCCTATCATCTCAATTGTTCTGTACTGGGCTAGCAGACATACTGACACTGGTGGAAATAACACGATACTATATGTGTAGTTATCCCTACTTTTAAAGAAAGGAAAGACCTTGTGAAAACATATGTATAGTTAACTTTTAAGAATAGCCTTGGAATAGTGGCAAACGTGAGAATGGGGGACATTGTAATGGAGTGAACCTGGATAATGGGAGACCTTGAAAATGTGGGGAGGGGGGCGGAAAGGTGAAGGATACATCCTTGAAGTGATTGGTGAGGTCCTGCCAACCTTGTAGAAACGGCGTGAATAAAGGCCGCAAAACGGTAGGATTGCTGAAGTAACGTGCAGTGTGGCGGGCAAGGCAAAGCAGGTAACCCTGACGGTAGAAATAGTGGGAAAATTAGGATATAAATGCAAGGGGAGTACATGTGAAACCAGTATTGTATGTAATGGAGAACATATTACGTCAAGCGGTAGAAAATGCGAAAATTGTGAATGTCATGAATTCAAGTGGATGTCATGATATTTTAATTAACAATGTGCAGTATTTTTTAAATAAAAGTAAATCGAAGTATGTAAGTTATGGCTACGTAAAGGGAAGATTGCAGAGGGAGGATGGTACCGTCTTTAACACCGCGCGGTTTGTTATTAATGGCATTGCATTTTTATTCAGTGAAATTACATAAAAATGAATGGAATAGAGGTAGATTCCGTGACGAATGTTGGATTAACGTCTACAATGAAAGGATTGTTATCATTGGCACCCAACGACACCTCTCGTCATGAAAACGGGGTTGGTTTCCTACCTCAAATAGCGTACTAACAAATGCGTTAGGCTATTTTAATGTTTGTGTCCTTTTGCGAATGCTACTTGGCTTTGCGGAAGGCTACAATAAAGTGATTTTGAACATCATACAAGAATTGGTTTTAATTCGCAGTAACATTGATACCAATACGGTAATTTCAACTGTTGCAGATGAAGCACTAAAAGTTAACATAGATAGAATATTTGGAAAGTTCGGCACATCATTCCAGCATTAGCGGAGACATTTCCGTTAATGAAGTACATTGATAAAAATGTAAATACCCCAGTAGCATTTAGAAGTTGGGAAACACATATATCCAGCAGTTCCCACAACAAATAAACATACACGGGCAATCAAAACATCGACTAGTGTAGAAAAACCTAGATACATTATTATCGGATTTCAAACGGGGCGAGAAAATAATGTTTCTCGAGATATGAGCAGATTCGACAAATGTACACTAAAGAATATTAGGGTATTCCTTAACACGGATCGTTATCGATAAATTCAAAATGTCCTATTATCAAGGAGATGGTCTACCATTACTCACACCTTATCAATTTACGACAGTCGCACCATTGAAATGGTAGATTGTTCGAATCAAAAAGAGACATTACACTCTAAAGCAGTAGTTCTTATAGAATTCGAAACAGCAGTCAACATACTCGCGAATACGACAGAATACTGTGTTATAGTCCACGATCGCTTAGTTACGTATAACGCGTTAACCAAAGCAGTAAGACAGCTGTAATACGCTGCCCGTCACAGTCGACGTACAAGGCTTTAAACTTTCAAAAGTTTTTATACCGAAAGAACTCGCAATTTTTAATGGAACACAAGTAGCCCACCACGTGTTTAAATCATCGTATACATGGCGTACGTTAGATGCGAGAGTCGCCGTCAAGCGACTTGGTTAATTCATAATAAACACTGTGTAAAATGGGAAGAAGGGCATACACCACCCCACGAATTTCGCAGAATTCTCAGACGCTTGATTCAACCTACAGGTACTGTCTACGTCAAGCGTTGAGAGAAAGCGGATTACATCAGAAAATTTGTTATACAACCCGTTATAGAACTTGAGGAACAGCCTACCTTTCCTGATTTTTTGTTATTATCATTGTGAATCATTATGTCACTGCGCTCTGTCTAATGAATACCATCTGTACGATACTCTTGTATTGCATTAAAGCTTATACACATCTTTAAATAAAAATTGTAAATATTATATATATATATATATATATATATATATATATATATATATATATATATATATATTTTTTTTTATATATCACACAATATGAGTACATTCTGTATATACATTCCCTCAATAATGAGTTATGGCATAATAATAGAATGTATTCCACTAAAAAGTTTATACATTAAGCAGCTGACCTGGAATGATGGATCGATATTGTAGATATTAACATGTATGGTTATACATGTTCATAGCTTCATTATGGAGATAACATATACACTCCTAAAACTAACAAGCATCAGTACCCAAACTATTAGCTACTAACTGGATTATACAACCCCATTTGCCTAGCTACCTCTAGTAGACCACTCAAAGGATTGACGATCTCCAATTTCGGAATTCGCCAATGCCCCCATGCCAATTTTGTACACGTGCCACGCAATCGATACTGTTTGTTAATCCTGTAACCGAAAGGAGATTTTGTTTAACATCTCAGTGTATATATCATGCAAAGCTGATCTAAACGCGAACATTTTAGACGTTACCTTTTCACCAGACTTCTCCGCAACAGATTTGTAGTCTACCTCCGTCAGCACTTTTTGAATAACGATTTTCTTAACAGCTTTCGTTTTCTTAAGCACTTGACCATCAGCAAGCCTTACACAATAAGATTTTGATCCTACTCCATAAAAATATTGAATAGCTTTCCCTGCATACTCCTCTTTCGTTTTTCCGACGACGGATGTATTCGTTGTAACACCATGCAGACCGTTTTGATAGTTGGATGCGTCATATTCATCAACATTATTCCTCATATGGCAAAACACATCATCAGTTGTTATTTCAACAATTAAAGAATATGTGTCTCTATAGAGCAACGTTAGATTATAACCGTAATGAAAATCGATAAATTATAATTTTGGAAAGATCTAAAACACTAAATCCAACATATACGGGTTTGTAATAAGTAACAACCAGTTTGGAGAATTCCACTGCAACTAATTTATCAGTAAATTGAATAAAATTCTTAAATTGCGGTTTTGCGACGTACCGTGCTAGACCCAAGCGATGTCCGTTATATTCCCATCGTGTTAATAACTTTATTACTCTTCTTTTGTGGACATCTCCATTATTTTACCAAATACATCATTGATCATGCATTTAAAGGAATCCTTTTCGAATTTGTTCTTGGCTTGGTTTCGAAGAGTTGTATTAAGGTCTATATATGGTACTAGCCAAGAACTTTGACGAAACCGTACAACTCTATGAATATGAGTAACAATTTACCCATGCTGTATACATTGCTTTAAATATCGGTAATGTATAACATAGTTGGTCTTATCACATGAGTTAGGAATTTCTCCTCCTTGGAATGGGGTGCGCAGATCATTTCGGGACAAAAAGGATAATCATTGTGTTCATCATGCAGGTGGTGCGGATATTGCATATCTACCTCTAGCACATACCTAATATCAGCATCATCATTAATCTTCAGTATATCAAAGTTTTGAATTTCCTCTTCAGTTAACCACATAAACCCATTATGAGGTAGGTGTTGCCGCATACTCCATCCGTATAAATTCGTGACATCTAAATACTGTAAAATGACTTTTGGACGATTAGGATCATAATTTGGGACAAACTCGTTAGCAATACTTCTTCGCTTAACATAAGTACTCACTCTACCACGAATACCTAAAAGTGATACGTATCCACATTAGTCAATAATTGTAATTCTACTTTAGTATATTTTAACATGGCAACCCACGCCAATCCAGGTATTGTAACATACTGCGCTGGTTCTAATCCATACATGTCTGTACATAGCCGCCTAAAACTTTCGAACACGTCAGCCAACAGCAACACGTCTGATTTTAAATATATGTCAGCATAATCCCCGAGTGTATGACACTTAAAGTGATCGCACACCAGTAGGACGCAACATTATTCTTCATCGGATATATTTTCATCACGCATTTTATCGTAGAATTTGTCATAGGGAGGTACTGTGACATCGTCTAATTTATTAAAATTGTCCACATAAGCGTAGGGGAAATTACCTTTCTTTCAAACTAAGTTAAAGTCATTATCATCAACAAAATATTTTCTTGCCTCTCTACATTGATCATCTGATAAATTATGAGATAGGGTATCTAAGGATGCCGCCATGAACCTATCGCAAATTTATGTACTTCTTTTCCCTATGTCCGCGACCATTAATGAATTCGTCTACATAAACATGCTTACCGAACGTTATATATTTCTCACTATTAACAGAGAGCACGATAATTTCTTCAGTTTCACTCGCTATCTGTTTGATGAACAGGTGGATATCATAACCACTGAGATTATGGAAAAAAAACTATGATAAATGTAGGTAATTTCTTGTTTAAATTGCAATTTGAATGTGGCGAACCACGATATTTACCAGTGACATGGCAGTGATCTCGTACTTTCGAATTTGTAAGATCATTGTAGAAAGCTTGTCGAATGTATAACAATTACGACTTTGCTCATGTATCACCAATTGTTCATCAGTTAATATAATAACTGAATGAGTATGGATTATGTTTACACGTTTTCAACGTGAACGCTTGTACGGGATCGGGTTCAGCTGTGTTTACAGGTACTAATAGCGCTTCAAAATCTGCATACATTACGAACGGTAGAAACATCCGTTTTTGATAGCTTCGAAACGCAAGTATATTTTCCGCATAGGACTCACCGATTCTGTCTTTTCTTTGCATTACGCCAGGTAATTTAGTGTATACGAAATTACAGTCATGAGACACGTGTCGAGTTAATTGCTCCTGCGTTCTAAAGTAATGGATGCATGAACCACAAAAATACTTTGCACCATTACGTCGACTTACTTGGTTGCTAAGTGAACCAGAAAAATTTTTTATCCATACATAATGCTGATTATCCGTTTGATTACTGATTAATAGCAACAAATTAACATGAATAGGTTGTTTAGCTCTTGTATAGTAGAGAGGACCCACTACCTCAGGAATACGATGACCATCACGATACATATCCTCCAGTCCATAAAAATTGATGGAGCTATTATTATTGACACAAACGTTGAGATGTTGGTCAGCTTAACAGGAAATTCTACACCGTTCCAGTTGAATAACGTTCTGAAATCAGAGTAAGAAGTCGTCCGTTGTGGTAACCCCGTCGGTGTCACTAATTCTGATACAATAGCCCACGCAAAGCAGCAATTATCAATATTCTTCACATTGACTATGGCATGTTTATGCGAAATTTCAGGCGGGACATTCATATAGGATGAACTCGTAGTAGGAGAAAATTTCAACATGTTTACTTCTAAATATACGAAATTCCACCTTACGAAGCAAAATAATATATCATATTAATAATGTGCTAATTCACACTTACCAGAATCTTTATGCTGAAATTGTGATTGCTTAGCATCCAAGATTTCCACTACTCTTTGAAAATACTCTTACAACACCATCCCGACACTCAATATATCATATTTCGTTTGAAACGACTTTAATTCGGTACTTTCTCTACTGTTCAGAAAGTACAACCCAAACAACTCAACATTAAATTTCAACGAAATGTGTTTCTGCAACTGCATTTGTTTAAAAACATTTACTGTAACGTCACCCATAAACGTCTGTACATTCGTATGGGTATTGAATGGTGATAGTCTATATGAAACAATGCGTTGTTTAAAAGTATTGCGAATCACTTCAACCCCAGCATCAACGAGTAGGCACACATTTGATTCGTGCATATTGCTTCTAAGGTGTCCTTGATAAGCATATCGAGGAACGTTAATCGAACAATCAGTGCATTGCACAATTTCAACACTTTTGCTACTTTTATTTTGTACTGGTTCACTGCCTTGGTCTGACACGCTTCCGTGACTTGATCAAACCCGATGGTCCTGGTTCTGCAAAGGAATCATCAGCATGTCTGTGTTGCACATTATTCTTTAAGTTGTTTAACCCTGATGGTCCAGGATCTGCAAGACGTACAACAATATGGCTACGTTCCGTTCTGTTGGCATCGGAAGTAGTTGTTAGCACCACATTCCTAAGTGCGGTTCGATTTTGCGGTACAGCCTCAAGCAGCTCTGAAGGTGGGGTAGTTGGAATCCTTATCCAACACGCAGTTTTTTGATGTCACAGTGGAGAGTCTTTTCTTGAAAATTTCTTCAGACATTCACATTGAAACGTTTTATTACGATTTGTAACAGAGATAATGGATAAACAATGTATAAGTGAACGGGTAGAGTTACGTGTTTTGTTATAATATCCAGTTTATTGCTCTTTATTAGTTTGCAGCATTACTATCATATATTACAACTGTTAAGAAAAGAAGTTATATCGAGCGATGCGAACGAGGACGCCACGTAACATATCGCCAGGGATAGTATAATATGTATGATGGATATATCAGGTTGAGGGATAGAGTAGTGTACGGTTAAGGAAATAATAATAATGATAGTCTGGATAGAGTGTTGCTGAGCACACATATTCTACTCAGCATTGTATCTCATCCTGCCATGTGCTTTGGGCATGTAGGGCTCAATGCACTCTGGGGAGAAGTTACTGCATTTTACACTATATCCCTCACCGGTGATTGCGCAGGTAGGTATTGTATGGGTGTTACAGGACCCATTTAGCGACCAATCATTATCTATAAAATGAGCAGCACACACAGGACTGAGGATACTCTCTGATGAATCATCCATTCGCTCACTTGTATCGAAGAGTTCATAGAACTCCACTTTTCAGCGAAGTCTGCAATGCAAGTGGGGCTTAGGGTACTATCAGAACTGGGTTCCCTGACTTCTCCTCCTACCGGAGAACTACTGTACGGCCACTCGTCCATAAATTCTACGGTTGAAGCAGGGCTCAGCAGCAAACCTTCAAATGGATACCCTATTATTCTGCCCGCTGCGTATGTTGCAGATGTGGACGATTTCCCATCTACAACGCATGCAGTTGTCAAAATACCTAAAAGCAAAAAAATTTAAATTACTCATCTGTGGCAGTAATACATGAAAGCGCTTTCTTACCTCTGTTTACGGTTGACGTAGTATTCTCTACTACGGTGACGGCTACAGATTTTATTAAAAATTATTAGTTCAAAAAATAACTTTTGAAAAATTTTCCAAGTCTGTAAAGATTTTACTAAAAATTGTTGTAAATTCACAAAATAACTTTTGAAAATTGTCCGTAAAGATTTTATTGGAAATTACATATTTAGCGAAACGAAACTGATTCCATAGTCGACACTATTGAACATATAATGACTTTAAGTGCAAGCTCCCCACCATCTCCCCAGGTAAAAACCACCAAATTTTATGTTTTTAAAATTGGTAAACATGGTTGGTACATTTCTAACGTTTTATTTCTTTTTTATAGGTTTCTGTTTCCCCCCGTTCTCCAAGGCCTGGGGAACCCCTGTATCCCTTCAACTGTATCCCGCTAGCGTCCTCAACTCCTCTCCCCGATGTCCCGCCAACTCCTCCTCCTCAGGTTTCCTATCCAATTGACGTTCACCTCCCTTCAACGCCCACAACTCGGGATTACTTCCGCTCTTCCCCTGAGGTTCTGTATATACCGCCCTGTGCATCATCTCTTATTATCGCGGACACCCAACCCAGCGACGATAAAATTTATGAACTGACGACCGTAGTCCTGGACTCTCTACAAGATTATAATCCTGATTCGGACACAGTGCTGCTTGACATGACCAATGCCGAAATCATTGCTATCGGTGACAAGGACACACCACTACCTATTGACATAGACGAACATAACGATGATAGTAATGACTTCGTCAGCATATCATCCAGCGTTGAGGGAGTACGTTCTTCCTGTGCTGGGAACGATTACCTCAACACTGGTGACTACGACTCCGACATAGACATGGACCCTGTCTACAGCTATGATTCCGACGACTATGACAATGACGCATTACGACAACAGCGACTACTTTGCGAAACACGTACTGACTTTTGTAACGAAATCATCGTTGAAGAGAGTAGCGATGAGGAGAACTTTATGAACACTCTCACTATCAGCATGCAACAACTGAAACGTCACGCTCACGAACTGTCAGACGTAGTATAACTAAGTGCACAGGAACAGTCCGCAGGTCCAGAGTCACGAAAATAACGAAAACACTGACGACATGCAAGACAATGACGACGAAGGGCTTGACGATGACTGGTTTTGGGCTACACATATCCCTATGACCATTGGTTGCATTATGCTTCCACCTCTCTACAACGTTATGTGTGCAATGGCGTCGGGAGACAAGGCCACTCAACGCAATTCTGCGTTTCTAATTATTTCCGTGTGGTACTGGCAATTCTACGCACATCAAATAATCGCATGGGACTGTTCCACGTTCACGGTGTGTATTGTCTTGATACTACTTTAATTATATTTATAATTCTTTCTTTCATTGCAGCTGGCAACCATAGTGCCATTCGTCCGGAATTATGATTTCGTGATTACGGAGAGCTCTCTAGAATAGCACCTCGACCGGGTCCACACTAGGCTTGCAACATTATACCTAAGTGGGATCACGCCATTGTACGTCTGGAGATGATACTGGAAACTGTCGAAGAGATTGGTTGACATTACAAATTCATCCGAGTTCGTAATGCGGCTCTTCGGCAAGTGGTATTTGCAAGTGGTATTTGCAAGTGATCTAGACAGGCATAGTAAGTATAACTGATAGAGCACTCCTTCTACTTATGATTTATTTCCAGAAAAACGTTGACCCCAATTGTGCGACCCCAGACCTTACAGACCGACACTAACTGGCTGAGCGCGGCGTCTACTATACAGACAGACAAAAGAGAGGTAGACATACAGACAGACTCTATTACTTGAACCACATCCTCGCAGGTGTAATAATACAGAAGTGGGAAGGACCTTTTGCACTTGTACCAAATCCGAATGTTTTATTCCTAGAGAAAATCATATATCTGCATAATACACTGATTACATTTATACATACAACAAATAAATATATTAGCATGTCATTATCTTTTTTTTTAATTTGGTTCTAAGTGTGGTATCAGAAAAGTGCTTTTTTCACCTTGCAGTGTGGTAATCTTATAAATAAATGTGGGACCCTGGGAAAGTTGAGTGCAAACATGACCTACTTCTTTCATAACCTTGAACTGGTGGGACCCTGGTATTGTGGTAACCTTGGAAATGTGGACCTTGGAATTGTGGTTTGTTCCGAAAGTCTCCAATCTTACCTACTTACTTATCTTTTTTGGGTTTTTAATGGTGTATTTTAAATTATATAATCTAAACGTTTCGATAACACTTACAGTTATCTTTACCTACTCTTTAAACGTAATGAAAATATAATAACATTAAAATCAGGTAAAGGTAATGCAAATGTTATATTAAATATGAACGATTATAACACTAAAATAGAACAATTGTTGGCAATTTATGGTGAAATACCAAAGGATCCAACCAAACAGTTTCTTTTAAAAACTAAAGAACTTTTTAAATTATCATTTATTCATGAAGAAATAAAAAAGATACTAACTAACTCTGAAGCAGTTTCACCAAAACTATATGGTTTACCAAAACTCCATAAACCTAATATTCTTTTAACACCTATTCTTACATTTTTATTACAACCTCATATAGGTAAAACACCCCATTAGATTAAAAATTATGCCGACTTTGTTGAAGAAATGCATAGTTTCCAAATTGAAGAGGGTGATATAATGGTTAGTTTTGATGTTGTTTCACTTTTGACAAAAATCGCTCTAAAACAAACTATTGAATACATTGATCATTTTTTCCAAAGGATATCATTCTTTTTCATCACTGTCTTACTGAAACTTATTTTCAGTGGAATAGTAAATTTTATGAACAGTCCCCTTAGTCCTGTTATAGCTAATTTTTACATGGAAAAGTTTGAATCATTAGCGTTACAATATACACCTAAAAATCCTTCAGGTTGGTATAGATATGTTGATGACACATTTGTTATTTGGAGACATGGAGAAGAGACATTGCATGAGTTTTTGGTTTTTATAAATAGTATACATAATAGCATCCAGTTTACCATGATGAAAGAAAATAATGGAAGTTTACCATTTATTTTCATTTTAATATCTAAAACAATAATTCACTATCTTTTAAAGTTTACAGAAAGCCGACACGACACACAGATACATGCGAATTTGTGATCCTGAATTTTTGAAAGATGAATATAAATGTTTAACAAAATCATTACAAGATAATGGATATGGATATATTACACCTTCTAGACGTAACCTTCAAGAAAAACTAGTTCTTAATCTTGGTACTGATTTTCTTCCTTTTATAGCTAATGTTACAGATATAATTGAAAAAAATCCTAATTAAATCTGACATTAGGACTATTTTCAAACCTACAAGAAAAATTAAAGAACATTTAAGATCATCTAAAGATGTTTCAAACCCATTATCATTATCATCTTCCTGAGTGCATAAATTATCTTGTTCATGCAGAAAAGTATACATTTGAACCACAAAACGTAGCTTTGATACAAGAACATACGAGATTTTGTAGATGAGGCCAACCAGAGAAGTATGTGGTAGCTGACCATGATTTAAATAATTTAAATCATGACATTCAATTTGACAATATGGAAATATTGTCAAGCCAAACTCATAATTACGTTCGTTTACAACGTGAACCTATTGAGATACACAAACACCCTATTAAAAACACATCTTGATTTTGATTTTAGTTTTGACTCTTGGTATGTCTAGGTTTATTGCTGTGCTTTTCCTAGACCTTGAAACAAATGCTTTACCAATTATATATTAAATTACCATACCACTGTAATTTAACATAAGTAGTTGAAATTAAAATCAAAATTAAAAAATTTCATAAAACGTTTTGCATTATGCTTTTCATTGTTAATAACATTTGCATTTATAGCTGGATTATTTTATTTGATGTCGTGTTTATGTTTGTCAATGCTTCTGTCATTTTCAAAGTTTTTCACAACTTTATACTTACATCATAACTTGATTAAATTTTGTTGAATGTGTTTTTTGGCCGACACTTTTTATTGTTAGCCTTCGACCGTTAGAGGGTGTTCTGATCTGTCATCCTTACGACAGTTTAACAATATTTAATTTTTAATGATTTAGTTATTCTTTAGTAAAGTTTAATTCTATAGTTGGCTTTATAGGTTTCTCAAAATGTTATATTAATTGCAGGCTGATGTTTATGTTTTAATTTTTCAACTTTGACAAAACTGTTTCAACATCTTAAACAACTTTAATACATATTACTACTGACGAAGATAACTGTAAGTGTTATAGAAACGTTTAGATTGTATAATTTAAAATACACCATTAAAAACCCAAAAAAGATAAGTATTTCACTGTGTGTAATAATGGTGAAAGTTTACATTTTCATATGCCCTACATTAGTGTTTCAAATTCGTATAAACTTGCTGATAAAATTGAAAACATTGAACTTGAAGTTGAAATTTTATTCTCACTCGACGTTTGTTCATTGTTACCGAGCGTTCCAATTAGATTGAACTTTAGTTTACTTAGAACAAAACCATTTGCAGAAGTAGAAATGTTTTTCAAATTAGCAGAGTTGTGTATGAAGCAAACCTTTTTTCAAAATTAACCATCGATGTTTTAAACAAGGACATGGTACCACAATGGGTAATAGCCTATCTCCGTTTATGGAGAATCTAATCATGGGTAAATTTTATACAGACTTGATTTGCATGACATGATTATCATATTTTTCTAGAGTTAAGATTCGATACCTGGATAATATGTTTCCAATTCTTAATGCTAAAATTTGTAGTGTTGGGAACTTTGTAGAAACTTTAAATTTTAGATTGCCAACTATAAAATTTTTCTATGTGATGGAAACTAAAGAAATTACTACATAGAATGTGGTTATGAATATAGTTAGGAAACCTACACGTAGGATGAGGGCTAAGAATGTAATTACATTAGGTAACGCTACGCAACAAACAGAAGCAAAGTATGTACAATTCTAATGAACGACGACGATGAATAACCGTTCACTTCCACCAGATAGTTAACGAGAGGTTATTCGCTGATGGTATATATTAGAAATTCCTTTAATTCATCCCAGTCGAGCGCTGATGATAATAGCTTAGCAATTGAAACGGGTTCGTTGTTTTTAATTTTTGTGGCACGTAGGCGTATTTTGTTTGTAATAGATAAGGAACAATCAGAGGATTACTTTAATTAAAGTAGGGAGAAGGATGGACTCTCACGGATTGCGGTTATGGAATCAGAGAAGAAGTGGGTTTTAGTACATCAATGAGATAGAAATACGGAAAATAAGTAATCCGCCGCAAACTTAGACGACAGGGAAATTACGCTGTAAGTAAAGCCTATCGATCCCGCGTCTGGGATATCGGGGTTTTGTGAACTGATTTTCGAGATAATTATTCTGAACGGAAAATCAGACAAAGTAAAGTCAAAGTAAGGTTCACTTTTCGTAATTTTACAACATGAATTTTACATTGTAGGTGTGTCGGTGTGTGTAACGGAAACCATTCACAAGACCAGGGCAACTATCCCGTCTTACTAGCTACTTTGTATATTTCTGTGTGTGTCGGCAAACTATGCTTACTTCCCGTCCGGCTAACGATTTTATGAACCGGTTCCGGGCTTACTTTCTGTCTTCAGACTTCCGTACTTGTATAGTCTGGTGTAGATGCTACTAAAAAAACTTATGCGTGGTCTACATCGTGCACCAAGTAAACGGCAGGGAGCGGGTCCGGTCACTACTGGAGACGCACCAGCTGAGAGATTCAAAATAAATGAGAAGAAAAGAAATAAATAAACAAATCGGAGTCATAATATATAAGCTGTCGCGGAATGAAACCTAACCCGGAAGCGGAATGAAAGATCTGACTATTGGCAGGAAAAGAAAGAAAAGGGCTACGTATTTCATTCCCTCCCCAAGGAGGAGGACGGGCTGCTCGAACTTTCCGAGCTGCTTCAGCCACAACCATGGATTCTCAGCATGCATACATACATTACGTATATATGCATGGTGGGATTAAGGATGGGTGTGGTCAGGATAGGATCGGAAGGAAAGGAGTTAGAGTTCTGTAGTACCCCGGCATTCGCCTAAGTAGCCGAACATGGTGTGCATATACGCAGTGACCATGCCGCTACATGTATATGAGGAAAACCCCCTGAAAAACCTCATACAAGGTAGACGGTAACGGGAATCGAACCCATTACCTCCCGAATGCTAAGCAGGTCGTGTCCGACTGCTGGCAGCGGAAATCGCGTTTTCGTACATATTCATTGGTACGAGTTGGTAGCTACCGTTGTGACGTAAACGTCTTTGATTGGTGTCCTCGGGGGCGGTCCATAGCTAGTGGAGAGCTCTGTTGCTGAAAGCTTTCGACAGTTCCCATTGACAATAGAGGAGATTAAAGAAATTAATTATTGATAAAAAATACTAATTCTTAAATAATTAATTTCAATTTTATACATAAAGGATTTTAATTCTTTACCCTGTAATTAATTAAAATTACAGCTCTTTGATAAAGCCTTCAAATTTCCACTAAGTTGTTGAACATAAATTTCTTTTTAAGTAAAATCTTCTCATTATCCACTCCTTAATCAGATTTCCTTTTATTTAAAATAAATATTATTTCTCAAAAATTTCTTTTTGAATAATATCTAAAAACTCTATCCATAATCTATTTTCCACTGAAACAACCTTTTCTTTCTTTTTCTTCATTTGTATTAGTCGTTTTAACTTTTATGATTAAACATTAATATGGAAATTAAAAAAGTCTCCTTAATTTTGATTATAAATTCTGCAAAAGGACCAATTAGGGGATTCTGTACCTACGTTATTATTCGATGCAAATAATTGCGTGGGCAGAATTTTATGCTTTGTATATTTCCACTTTCGTTATATACTTTATTTTCTGTAAATGTAGAAATTTGTTTTTCTTAGAATTACAATTTTAGACGTTTTCCTTTTGGCAAACATTTTTGGTAAAACATTCAAATTTCCACTATATTTTTAAACATAAATTTATTTTTGAATAAACTCTAAACTATTTCCCATTTTCTAATGAATTCTTTTTATTTGAAATGAATAACGTATTTGTCCTGATCAAGACTCATTTGTATTAGTATGTTTAACATTTGTAATTTAAGGTAAAGATCGGAATTATAAAAGTTTGTTTAACTTTGTTTTTAAATTATGGAATTTATAAACAGAATCTTTGACGTTTTTTGTTTGTAATTTTTTTCATAAAACATTCAAACTTCCAGTATATTTTTAAACATAAATTTCTTCTTGAATAAACCCTAAACCATTTCTGTTATTTTCCTTCATTGAAATGAATAGTTTACATTTCTTCTTCAAACCACATTTGTGTTAAAATAACTATGCAAATTATAAAAGTTTGCTTACTCTTGAATATAAATTCTGAAAAAAGATAAATTAGAGAATTTTCTATCTTCGATAAAATTCGCTGTACACCGAGGGCATCATACCAGAGGGGCGTACGAAGTAAGACTTAAATTTTGCAAGAAATGAAAAAAACGGTGTAAAAATCAAGATTTAAAATAAAATTGTCGATTTTGCTAATATAATATCAAAACGCTATAGTTCATTGGAAATGTTAGCATTTTGTATAATGCCAAGAGGTTAGTGATTTCCGGTTCATGCGCCGTTCTGATACTAGAATGTTCGAGGAACGTGTATTATTTAAATAATAGGTGTACATACAAAGAATACGGTTTATTGAAGTAGTAATTGTGTTAATACTAACTAGTATCTGTTATATTTAATTGAGGTGCGTTATTCTTATACTACTCTACACAGAGAAGTCTCGTCATCGAATTTTTCATGGTCAGATTATTGGTAACTATTGATTTACTGGTAAAGAAACATAAAAATCTTTATATTCTGGAGGAATGACAGTATCCTTACCTTGGCACACAGAAAATATGTTATTATACTTGAATTTATTCATAACAAGCTTTTCAATATATAGCAATGTTGTAACAGTGACCGTGCCTTAAGATTTGCACGCTTTCCATGCAGTAATAAAAATTGAAAAGTCTTTCTCCCAATATTCGTTTTTATGCAACAGCTGATGAGGTTCGGATTTTTCTACTAGAATCCATTTAACTTTTACAATTTAAATTATTTTGTTTTAGGTGCCAGGGTCTTTATAATCATTGTTTTTTCTGAAGTTCTTTGTAATTTGTGAATGATGTATGGTCAAGTGTCTTTACCGTTAAAGGTCTTTTTTTATCCGGTCATTTGGACAATACATTTTGGCATATTCCTCTACGTGATCAATACACTGCATCGCACTGCATGTGCGTGTGTCCAGACTCAAGAAATTTTATATTAATAATTTCAATATTATTCGTGCTTTGAACTGCTTGGTGGAGGATATACAATGTGTTCCAAATTCGCTTTTCTATAAAGTGATCTCGGCTCCTGTTATACTTACGGCAAAGGTTAAATGGGGAAAGTTTTAGAGGAAGCTTAGAGCATTCGATATGCGGTTTCAGATTTACGATCGGTGAATTGGTTTTGAAAATATCGGCGAAATACCGAAAATGGCGGATTTCGTTTTTCGCCAGTAAATCCGAAATGGTTGATTTCACAGCTGTTACAATATGAGATTATTCGGAGAATTTTTTAAGACGAATAAGATGGCGTGTATGATATGTCACAATCGTCTTATGTTATCCCACAATCTGCCTTAACTTTCATTTTTCTTATGGCCGCCATATTGTATTTTTTGAATTTTGGAAAGAGCGCAATATATCCAGTTCAGTGATGTCTCACAAGTGCATAAAAGTTTAGAGTTTCATCGAAATATCACACTTTCTAAAGTTAGGTCTTATTTATTATTATTAGTAGGACATGATTTATTTGTCAGTAAAATTGGGTTTCATTTTTTCCATATAAGGTGGCTCTGACTTTGACGTTAAATAATTCAAAGTAGTGTTTTCATAAGTAGTACGCTTTTCTGTCATTAAAATCATAAACGTGACACACAAATTGTAAAAGCCTGTTGAAAATGGCCGGGATTCCCTATTCAAATGAAGAAAAGTTTGACATGTTAGCGCTTTACTTGCAGTCAAACAGAAACGCCGACATTACCTCAGCGAGGTATTTGTAGATGTACCCCGAACGACGGCAGCCTCATAAAACCCACTTCAGAAAAATAGTAATTAATTTAATTAACTATGGGGCCTTCGAACAACCTAAAAGCGGATACAATATTGATAATGAAAATCGTGACAGAAACATTTTACAAGCTGTCAACGAAAACCCCAGTGCATCGGTAAGAACGGTAGAACGGGAAATTCGTGTTTCAAAATCAACGGTACAAAGAGTGTTAAAAAAGAATAACTACTATCCATACAAACCCACAATAGTTCAAGGACTTAAGGAAACTGATTTTCTAAGACGAATGCGCTTCTGCGAGTGGTATACTAGAATGTGTAATGAAAATCCCGATTTTGTTAATCATGTCTTGTGGTCTGATGGGAGTAGGTTTACGAATTGTGGAGTTTTTAATAAGCACAACGTTCATCATTGGGCTGTAGAAAACCCTCACGAAGTGGCAGAGAGACGTCTACAGACCAGATTTGGGAGTAACGTTTGGTGTGGGATTATTGGTAATTTAATCCAACTTACGTAATTTAATTGGGCACCTATGTATTATAAATTATTAATCATTGCAAGAAATCGAATTATAGGACCATTTTTGTTTGACTATAACTTAAACGGACAGAGGTACCCAGAGCTTTTGCGAAACCAGGTTATGCCGGCTTTACGAGCTACTCTCACCGAAGATGAGTTCAGAAGAACCTGGTTTCAACAGGATGGATGTGCGGCACACAACACCATTCAAGTCAGGAACTTCTTAAGGGAGCAGTTTGAAAGAATTATTGCATTAAATGGTCCAATATCTTGGCCTCCTAGATCCCCTGACCTTTCGTCCTTGGATTTCTACCTCTGGGGTCACACAAAGAATGAGGTCAACGAGTTTGATCCTCCTGCGACCATAGAAATCCTGAGACAGAGTTTTGGATACATTTAGAAATAGTGTTAGCGGAAATACACTTGCTAGGGTTGTACGAAAAACAGTCACCAATTGTCAAAAATGTCTCGATGTAAATGGACGTCATTTTGCAAATCTGTAAATTAATTGTAATTGTAATTTTATTGTAGGTTGTTCAAAGGTTCAAGTATTAATTAAATTAATGACGATTTTTCTGGCTTTATTTTAACACACTCATAGCTGGGAATTTGTCCCAAAACATCTGGCTTGTTGAGAGGTCGTTATTTAATTTCATGTTTTATTGAAATTTCAAAGAATTTTATACATTAGTTATTAATGTTATTTTGCGACAAATAAATCATGGCCTACTAATAATAATAAGACCTAACTTTAGAAAGTGTGATATTTCGGTGAAACTCTAATCTTTTATGCAGTTGTGAGACATCACTAAACTGGAAATATTGCGCTCTTTCAAAAAATCGAAAAACCCAATATGGCGGCAATAAGAAAAATGAAAGTTGAGGCAGATTGTGGGATAACAAAAGACGATTGTGACATGCCATAAACGCCATCTTATTCGTCTTAAAAAAGTGTCCGAATAATCTCACATTGTGACAGCTGTCAAATTAACCATTTCGGATTTACTGGCGAAAAACGAAATCCACCATTCTCGGTTTTTCGCCGATATTTTCAAAACCAATTGACCGCTCGTAAATCAGTAACCGGATATCGAATGCTCTAAGCGTCCTCTAAAACTTTCTCCATTTAACCTTTGCCGTAAGTATAACAGAAGCCGAGATCCCTTTATGGAAAAGCGAATTTGGGACACATTGTATATATTTTGTCCTGGACAACAATCAGGATGTAAAACAAAATGTTTAGGTTTTGCCGGTAGCTACTTAAGAAACATGCTTATCAGATAGCCATTTTATTTGCTCCTCCTTTCTCGGGCCAAACATAGCAGTAGCTCTATTCACGACACATCAAAAACAATGAATTTAATTGTTGCTAGTTTTCGTTTAAAAAAAATAGGTTTGGCATGGAATAACGGGCTATACAGAACTGCTTCAAAATTATAGACTGCCGAGAGGTACTACTACCTTCATTTCCTCTTTTTGTATCCTTAAACTTCTCATAGTTTGCTACTCTACTCTTCTATGCATGTGCAATTGATATTCCTGAATCATTCTGGAGCTTTGTTAGCTTCTGATAACAACTCGAAGTAGTGGAATTAGCATTGGTCTTTTAGTGGAATGTGAAAGGCGTTTATTAGGAGTGCCTTATAGAGTGCAAATAAAATTTTCAGCGCTCTTTGTACAGATTATACATTTTTTGTCTGTTAAGCATGGCTTCAAAATATTCTTTTTTGTATTTTTTCGACACCAATGTGCTCTACGGAAGGGCTTTATGTGTTCGGTTGCAAATCAGAGGTTTTCTTCAGATATATTTTTTAGCCACTTCTACTTATACTTGATTTTTCAAGAGATATTCTTCAGATATATCTAAAGTAATCTGCAAAAAAAAAACCGGTTAGGCACATTGCTTAATACCACTAGCAACGAAAGGAAAATTTTCGACGTGAATTACCTTTTCGGTTTCTTGCAGCTTCTTTACGAGTAACATCAGAAATAATTTAGTCCGTTGACCCTATTTCCCAAAATTTCTTACATAAAATCTACTTGAAGTCATCTGATATGTTAACGCAACATTTAATAAACATGGGCAGACAGTCTGTAAATTTTTCGGTTTTCTTCCTTCGCGAATTCTTCCTGTAGTAATATTGTAGCTATTTCCAAAATCTGTGTTTCGTTCTCTGATATTTAATGCCCATGTTTTAGAATTTTTTCCGTTTAGATCTTTTTCGTCGGACTAATTCACCACCGGTATCAAGTTCAGTCATAGCAGCAGTAGGGTGTTTACTTTCACTAGATAAATTTTCATTGCCATGTGTTTTGTTTTCAGACCTGGTTTGTATTCTGGATCCCTGTCGCTATCATAATGCTCATCTTCCGACTCTGGAAAAAAGACAACTTGGGCAGCAACTAAAAAAGATCAGGTGTGGAACATCATACGACCTTCCAACCTGTAAAGTGGAAATTAAAAGAAATGAAATAATTATAATAATAATTTTTTTATTGCGTATTAGAAAATACGCAATAAAATAGGCAACATTGGAAAAACAGATACAATAATCTATGTCAGATAGACGATTAGATCTTCATTCCAAATAGAGGTTAATGGATATATCTCTTTTTTTCTATTTGTGGGCCGAGATCTAGACACAAACGGAAATGTTAGGCACCTCTATACACATCAACTACTAATGGCTGTTAGCACTACCCGTCACTAGAATTTTGACCTACTAAAGGAATTCCACCTTTAGTAAGGGATCCTTGACGAGTCTTGCCACAGGGCTCAAGTTTTACTTCCTATCCGAGAAGGGGTTCTTTGGTTTCTCTCCATTTTAAAAAACGACTACCTCGACTGGGTATGAACCCGCGCCGCTGGGGTGAAAGGCAAGCACTCCCAACCTTTCCACCACCAAGGCAGCTAATAGACATATTGATGCAAACTTAAAAAAAATTCCAAGCCCGCTCGCTTCTATCACATAATAATAATACAATTTAATCGTTTTCAATCCTGAAAATGTAAAATTTCACCATTATCACACATAATAAAATACTTATCTTTTTTAGGTTTTTAATGGTGTATTTTAAATTATACAATCTAAACGTTTCGATAACATGTTCAGTTATCTTCGTCAGTAGTAATATCTGTTAAAATTGCTAAAGATGTAAACAATTTGGTCAAAGTTGAAAAATTAAAACATAAACATCAGCCTGATATCAACATAATAGTTTGAGAAACGTATAAAGCCACCTATATATTTAAACTTTAGTAAAGAATAACTAGGTCATTAAAAATTAAATAATGTTAAACTGTCTTAAAGATGACAAATCAGAACACGCTCTAACACCGAAAGCTACCAACGAAAAATGTCAGCCAAAAAACATATTTAACAAAATTTAATCAAGTTATGGTGTAAGTGTAAAGTTGTGAAAAACTTCAATTTCAAAGTGATAGAAGCATTCACAAATATAAACAAGTGCTATTAACAATGGAGAGCATAATGCAGAACGTTTTTTGTAATTTTTTAATTTTAATCTTAGTTTCAACTAGTTATGTTAAATTATAGTGCTGAGGTAATGTAACATATAATTCTAAAGCATTTACTTTAAGGTCTAAGAAAAACACAGCAAAAAACCTAGACATACCAGAAGTCAAAACTAAAATCAAAATTAAGACGTATCGTTATGCTTTTTTTAACTATAAGTAGCCAAAACCTATTTAAACGGAGATTTTCTTCTTGTCTACTAAATTATTAATAGCTTCATGTTGTAAACGAACATAATAATGAGTTTCTCTTGACAATATTTCCATATTGTCAAATTGAATGTCATGTTTTAGATTATTCAAGGCACGTTTCTGGTTGACCTAATCTACAAAATCTCATATATTCTTTACGTCTTGTATCAAAGCTACATTTTGTGGTTCCGATGTATACTTTTTCACATTAACAAGATAACTTATATACCCCGGAAGATGATAAAGGGTTTGACACATATTTAGGTGGTCTTAAATGTTCTTCAATTTTTCTTGTAGGTTTAAGAATAGTCCTAATGCCATATTTAATTAGGATTTTTTCAATTCTATCTGTAACATTAGCCATAAAAGGAAGAAAAGCAGTACCAACATTAAGAATTGGTTTTTCTTTAAGGTTACGTCTAGAAGGTGTAATAACATTATTAATATCTGTAAGTGAATATCCATTATCTTGCAAGGATTTTGTTAAATATTCGTCCTTCAAAAATTCATGGTCACAAATTCGTTTTGCTCGATCTACTAAAGATTTAATTACACCAATTTTTTGATGTGGATGGTGGTTGGATAATATATGAAGGTATCTATCAGTGTGTGTCGGCTTTCTGTAAACCTTAAAAGGTAGTGAATTATTATTTTTAGATATTAATATGTCAAGAAATGGTAAACTTCCATTTTTTTTTCCATGGTAAACTGAATACTAGGATGTATACCATTTATAGAAACCAAAAACTCATGCAGTGCCTCTTTTCCACGTCTCCAAATAACAAATGTATCATCCACTTGTCTATACCAAACTGAAGGCTTTTTAGGTGTGTTTTTAACGCTAATGTTACAAATTGTACCGTGTAAAGATTAGCTATAACAGGACAACGGGGACTACCCATTGATGCACCATCAGTCTGTTCATAAAATTTACTATTCTACTGAAAATAAGTTGTAGTAAGACGGTGCTGAAAAAGAATGGTTATGTCCTTTGGAAAAAGATGATTAATGTATTCAATAGTTTCTTTTAAAGGCACTTTTGTGAAAAGTAAAACAACATCAAAAATAACCATTATATCACCTTCTTCCATTTTGAAACTATGCATTTTTTCAACAAAGTCCTCAGAATTTTTAATGTAATAGTGTGTTTTTTCTATATGAGGTTGTAACAAAAATGTAAGATATTTTGCAATGCTATATGCAGGAGAACCAATTGCACTAACAATAGGCTTTAAAGGAATATTACGTTTATGAATTTTTGGGAAAACCAGATAGTTTTGGTGAAATAGCTTCAGAGTTTTCTATTTCTTCAGGTATAGATGATAATTTAATTAGTTATTTAGCTTTTAAAAGAAACTTTTTTTGTTGAATCTTTTGGTATTTCACCATAAGTTTCTGGTCCCAACAACTGTTCTATCTTAATGTTATAATCGTTCACATTTAATATAACAGTTGCATTACCTTTATCTGATTTTAGTATTATTATACTTTCATTGCGTTTAAGATAAAGCAAAGCACGTCATTGACGAAAGGATAAGTTTTGTTTTAGGTAATATGTTAACGGTATCATATCTAACTTCATTAGCAGCATCAAATGAAGTTTTTGATATTGGAAACTATATCCTCAAAAGGTATTACTCTTGGTGTTATCGCAAAATTTCCTCCTTTAGATTTGTCATCTTTAAGATAGTTTAACAATATTTAATTTTTAATGACCTAGTCATTCTTTACTAATATTTAATTCTATAGTTGGCTTTATACCTTTCTCGAACTGTTATGTTGATAGCAGGCTGATGTCTATTTTTTAATTTTTCAACTTTGACCAAATTAACAATTTTAGCAGATATTACTACTGACGAAAATAACTGTAAGTGTTATCGAAACGTTTAGATTGTATAACTTAAAATACACCATTAAAAAAACCAAAAAAGATAAGTGTTTTATTTTCAATCCTATTTAAATAATCTTTGGGCTTACTTTGCTTTATACTAAGAGGCTTACTGAAGAAAAGTTATGTAAAATTAAATTTTCTTTAAAAAAATATATCAAACTTTTCTCATAAAATTAATCGTTATTGAGATATTGAAAATCTTAACCTAAACTTAAATTCTACTCTAGGAATTTTTTTGTGGCTGAATTACGCGTATCAAAAAATTGCATACAACTAATCGACATGTTTAAGGTCTATATGATGGTAATCTTATATCTTTTAAATACACAGCTACTCCTCTGTTAACTCTCTCCCAAAATTTAATCAGTTCCAGGGGAAATGAAGACAAGCTTAAATGTGAAATTTGAAGTACATATGTGTTCTGAAGTTGTCGTGGATACTAACATACGCACTCGCACGTGCACGAAAATACGCACATGCACAACCACCCACCCCCGACACAGACACACGCGCATGCATGTGCGCACAAACACACACAAACAAACACACACACACATAAGCTCACATACGCACACGCGCGCGCGCACACACACACACACACACACACACACACACACACACACACACACACACAACACGCACACACACATCATGGCCGATTTTGGCGAAAATTTGTCAAAGGTTATAAAATGAGTTAACAGGTAGAGTTATGGTTAGTGGAAAAATAGTCGATTTCATGGCTTCTATACCTACCTATGTAAATGTAGGTTGTAAGGTACGCATACACGTACAACCAAATGTGAGTTTATGTGCAATTTACCAAATAAGCTGCAGGCATATAAGCCAATAGTGTAACAGTGTAGCACGCGTAGGAGAACCAAATGAGTATTAGAAGGTGATATTACAGTTTTGCAAAGTTGGTTCTTATGCTTAAGTAAAATGAGTTATAATATAGTGTTGATGTTTGTTAATCTATAAGCCCTTATCAGCGAATGGATTAAATGTAATAATACGTTCTAAAACCCAAAAGCCGTCTATAGTGGCACTTACGCCCTTCTGATATGACCTCTCGAAGGAATTCCTAGGGTAGAATTTTATGATTTTTATATCCCTTACTTTCTGTTAATCTAAAAATTTTCTTTTAGATAAAATTAAAATTTTAAAATCGTTTTGGTACAATCTTTTTATAAAGCCTTCAAATTTCTAGATTTTTGAAAAAAATTTTTTTGTGTATTTTAATCATTATCCATTTTCTAACGAAATATCCCCAATTGAAGTGAATAGTTTATTTTTCTTCTTGAACGCATTTGTAGCTATGGAAATTACAAATGTTTGTTTAATTTTGATTATGAATTCTGGAAAAGTTAAATTAAGAAATTTTGTATCTTCGTTAAAGTTCGATGTACATATTTACTATATTTGCACTTTTATTACATTTCTTATGTTTCATTAATCTAGAAATTTTCTTTTTCCGTTTGCAGATTCGTTTAATTTCATTTTACTTACTAATTTTTTTGCCATTTTGTCAAATCTCATTGAAAACCGCTTCTATTTGGTTTCTCTTCTATCCGTATTTTGCTAATTGGATTTGTTGTTTTTGTGGTAAAGTTTTTATACTTGATGATATATTCATTCTCAAACATCTTCGTTTGACCAATATTAAAATAATATGTTGACTTTGATAGAATTTCCATTAATTTATTAAACATAAATCTCAATAATTTTTTTAAATGATTAATTCTAGAGGAATTTTTTGTAATGTAAGACATGTATCGGGCAATTTAACAAGGCGTTGTTTTGTAAAGAGTAGGAACTGAGATAGGTTTAAGTTAGTTAGTAATTAAAACATGTGTAACGCTATAAAATTACAAATATATGAGCGACAACAATTGTATTAAATAAAAACGTCCTTGGCTTTGTTATTCCCACGTTCCAAACGGAATTAATTGAAGCCAGCAATATCTTCTCTCGAAGTAAACTAATCGTGTAATTATTATGTAAAAATATAAATAGATAACATATATTTATCCGTGACGCCAAATTTAGAAACACGCACTGTCGCCAAAAAGTTTTCAATATAAACTTGGCTATTTTTATATTATCATAAGTATAGGATCAGTTGAAAAGTTTATGCGTTGAGCGATGTCAAAATAATTGTGGGAGGTGTTTTCATGTAAAAATTATCCTTTTTAGTGTAGAATCTTTATGTATGGAAGTGATAAGCAAAAAAATGCAGCTGGTGCACCTGCAGCAGTTTGATCAATGATACGGTTGGCGAAGCGGGCGGACGCATAGCGCGCCGCGGCTACCGGTGGATATGAATCCGCAGCCATCAGTCGCTTTCCACGCGTAACTGTGAACGTAGCGAGGGTTGGAAAATTTCAACACACGCTTACTTGATCTCGCAGATTTGTGCGGCATCGACCAATAGGATGTCTATTTTTAAATTTGTGATTTGATTCAGTGAAGTTGTAGTTGTGATTTCCGAAATAGAAAGTACTGCTTCGGTACGTATTCACTTCACTACATTTCTTGACTTTATGAAGTATTAATTTTGGAGGTTTAAAAGCAAGAATGGCGATAAAATTGAAATTTGTAAAAGTCTAGCGAGATGTCAAAAAAAGTCATGACAGAAATTTAATAAAAGAAACTTACCTTTACGTAGCGAGAGATTTCTCGAAGGAAACAAATAAAAATAAATAAAAAACCGAGAGGGTTTTAGCTTTTAGAAAAACTGAAATTGAAAATATTGCTTCGTGTCAAAGCTGAAATAGTCGAAACAATTGAAGATCGAAATGAGGTTAATGGGGATGGGGGTTATAAAATTTTTGCAATTTGTTTTTGTATGCGCGTTAGACAAAAAAAAAGGTAAAGAAAAACGCCAATCAAAAATAATTGAGCGAATTTCTCGCGTACAAATTAACGGAGTACATGTTCAATCAATGACATAGTGAAACGACTTCGTGTCACACTCATTGTTATTGCATTGATAGCTCCCTAGCCGATTAATGAAGGTAATGAACGAGTTGATATAACGGACGAACAAATTTTGCCAGGAAGAATTTTATATCCCTTTGCACATTTTTCACTCAATGTCAGATATAATTACTTTTATGATCAAGGCCAATTGTGTTGTTCTATTAAAAAATTACATAAATAGAACTTCTATTGTTTGTTTATCAGCAGTACTTAAAGAAGCCCAAGCCAGTCATAAATACCCCTTACATAACTGGGTTTAATGTTTATAGCTTTTATACAAATAAACCAACAGAAGGCTTTCCCTTATATATATATTAAAATGTAATGGGGTGATAGCGATGAAAAACTGAAGGTGAAAACCTGCGCCAACACATAATTTTGTTTTAATGAACTGGAAGAAACAGCGTTCTCAGTATACGTCATAATTAAACAGTAAAAATGAAACACGTACAATTTTTCAAATTTTAAATACTAATTTTTATGGTTAATAAAAATGATAGTTAACAATATAGATTTATTTTATTACTCATAATAACAAAATAATTACTTTGAGCCTTGAACCTTGTGGATATTTTTCCGTTTCGCTTCACAATTCTTGACAAGTAAATTTTATGGTAAGGTGCTAAATCCGTCTACTTATTTTCTCAACATTTTTTTTCGGATTTAGAGATTAAGCCAATACTATAACCCATTCGCAATTTGTGTCATTTAACTTTGCAAAAACAACCAAATTGTTTTATTTAATAGTACGTATTTAAGATAAATGAGATTACATGTAAGTAACTCTTATTGAGGCAAAAGCAGAATTGAATAAGGTGAAAGTATATAATTTACTATAACAACGTGGTTTAATATAAGTAATTTTGGGTCCCCATACTTTTATTCGACTGTTATTAACGATTGACAAATTGCACAATTTATCAAACCAAATCAAAGATAGTTTTAGTTAATCAATGGCCGTTAATGTTTTCACAAACATACGTTTATAGTTAAATTCTTCATAGTTTTATGCACCGATTCTAAAATTACAAAGCGCTAATTTTTTAAATTAAACAAAAATTTTACAATAATCATTTTGCCATCAATTTTGGTATTAAAAAAAGAAATTTACGAAATACCACAACGCAAAGAACCAGCTGAGATAATAATTAGAAATTTTATAATTTTTCTAGACTAGATAGATCATTAAAGTCAAGTTTTAATCGTACATGATTTTACCACTTGTATCCAACTTCCTTTACAATTATGTACAGATATCTTCATGAATTTTGTTACATTGGTTTTCTCATTGTCGCATTTTTCACTGGTTAGCTTTCATTTCGCGTTAAGGGTGTCCTAAAATGTTATTTTCAAGGTAGCTTACTATTCAGTCTACAAACATCACTAATCTTTACTAATAATAAAGTGATGTTTCAAATACACGCAATTACTACAATAGACTTGTTCTTGGTGTTTGTGCATTTTTACAGCTAGGCCTTTATTACGCATTGAGCTTGCTCTGTAATGTCGTTTTCAAGGCGTCTTACCTAAATTTAATATATTAAAGATCATTAATAATTACGTAAAATAGCATTACATAGTAGTATTTGAAATACACGCAATAGTTATTATAACGGACTTAATTTTCGTGTTTCTTTATTTTTACTATTAGCCTTTATTCCACGTTGAGGGTGTTATGTAATGTCATCCTTAGGACGGTTTATTTATATTCAATCTATATCTATTCTATTATCATTATGCAAAGTAACAAAGTAACATTTAACAGTGAAATTTCAAATACATACAGTTATTATAACAGGCTTACTCTTGGCGTTTCTATATTTTCCCTGCATTTCGCATTGAGGGTATTCTGGAATACCATATATATATATATATATATATATATATATATATATATATATATATATATATATATATATACATACATTATATATTTAAATAAGCAATTTCATTTAAACTTAGTGTAAATATTTAACAGTTTTAAATACAAGTTTATTTATATACATGAATATTGGAAATCTAAATAGAAATATATATATATATATTAATATATATATATATATATATATATATATATATATATATATATATATATATATATATATTACTACAAATTTAGGTCATTGTGAGCCTGTAGGCGTTATAAAGTCCGGATGCGGGCTTCCTAAGTACCCATGTGTATATCATCAAAATGATTGTACATATGGCAATACGCGTAAATACGAATTTTAGGGTGGGTTCCATAATATACCTTTTATATGTGGAGTATATACAGATTGGTTCGTCTTATCACGCCTCAGAGGTCGCTTTTACATACAGCTTGTCTGAATATACTTAACGTAACCTTGTGTTCAAATAGTGGCAGCTATGTTCGGGCTCTGCTACTTCGTATATACCTAATGAGTGCGGTAAACAAAAATAAAGATTTTCTTAAGAAAGATATCTAAAAATTAAATATTGAAATGTAAATTGTTAATTGTTAGTTTAAACTATTCTTTTGTAACTGTGAGATGCAATAAAATATAGATAACAATCAGTTTGAAATCACTTAGCGTAGAAATAATATAAGAATATTGAATATTCCACACAATGAATTTAAATATACGTGTCTACCTGCGTAAGACGATAAAACAAACGATGTTTGTCTAATGATTCAATTATTTCGATTGTATAGGATTGGGGGAATATTTAATTATTCGCAAAACTAATATACAAAACAGGAAACTAGTATCAGATTTTCAGGATTATTTTTTTTCAGTTTGAAATGCAGAAAAACGAACAATATTAAATTTTATACTAATTTTATTTTGTATCTTCACTTACATGTGAAATAAGTTCCACGTAAATGCTACATTTTATATTGTAGTTGTCAACATTTCAATTTTAATGTTAGAACTCAATGTACCTCTTAAAATTAAATTTTGCGTGAATTACTAATATTGTATACGCAATAATCTTTGGCTTTTAGGTTAACATAAGATGTGATTTCGTTAAATTAACTTTTACAATCCAGACAACACATAAATGGTTTCTACTAGCTTAATTTTAATAAAAAATCTCTTATTTACGAACATAATATATTATTGTAACACCTGTGTAGGTATAACATGTAAAACTATCTACTACAGATTACTACTTTTCTTGTTGAAGGTTACAAATTTAAAAGTATCTGCACTACCTTCAACGCTACAATTAATGTTATCCCTGATTCGTCAACTACTTGGCCTGGTATTGTTAACGGAGAGTTTATTTAAAATTTCATTAAAGATTATTACAACTTAAATAAACACTTACCCAATTTACAGTGTCTAAAAATCGCCCTTTTAATTTAAATGTGACAAACTCCGTTATATCTGTTATAGGAGATACCAAAAAAAGTTATTTACAAAAAAAAGAGGTACATCTAAGCTTCACATTTTTAAACTAGTTACAAATATACAGGGTCTTCCATAACACTGTACCGCTTCAAAGATATGTTTTTTTTAATGAAACACCCTGTATTTTATTTTAAATTTAAAATCCGCTTCACTTCCTCGTTACAAGAATACAAAGTTGTTCAAAAGGGGTAAAAGAGCAATGCGTGCATTTACTGAATTCTCAACGCTAGCAGCTAAGCTAAAGAAATACGCAAAAATGTCTTATAGTAACTGCATATATTTGAAATCGAACTCTTAAATGTTAGTTTGCGAAATGATTAATGTTCTGTGATAGATTAAATATAAGTAAGCAACCTCGAAAATGGCATTAAAGGAGGTCCTCAGCGCGAAATGAAGTATACCAATGAGAATAGAGAAACACCAAGAATAAGTCAGTTATAATAATTGCGTGCATTTGTTATTATACAGCTGAATGTTAGCTTACATAATGATTAATGATCTTAGTTAAATTCACGATACGTTAGCTGCCTTGAAAATGACGTTAAAGAACGTCCTCAACGCCAAATGAAGGCCATCAGAGAAAATATGGCAACACTAAGAATAAGTCTGTATTTCAAATCATACTACTAAATTTTAGTTTACGTAATGATGAATGATGTTTAATAGACTGACTATATATAAGCCGCCTTGAGAATAACATTACAGAAAGCGCCAGAACATGAAATAAAATCTACCAGTGATAATACAGAAACACCAAGAAGCGTTATTATAATTATTCGATGTATTTGAAATCCCACTACTAAATTTTATTTTACATAATGACTACTAACCTCTAATAGATTAAATATGGATAGACCGCCATGAAGGTGACATTACGGAACACCATTAACTCGAAATGAATGCTACCTGTGAAAATACAGAAACACAATTTTAACACACTCTGGATAAGTCTGTTTTATATATACAGGGTGATCAACTTTTGTGACAAACTCCGTTATATTTGTCATTATAGGAGATACGAAAAAAAGTTATCCACAAAAATAGGAGGTAGCAGTAAGCTTTATTTTAAAATTAGTTACAAATAGACAGGGTTTTCCATAACACTGTACGGCATCAAAGATATGTTTTTGTTTAATGAAACACCCTGTATTTTATTTTAAATTTAAAATCCGCTTTGCTTCCACATTGCAAGAATACAAACTTGTTATGTGTTATTCAGGGTTTTTAAAAAGTTATGATCAAACTTCAATGAAAATCGAAACAAGTTCAACGTCCTGTATAATTCAAAAGGGATACAAGAGCAATGATCTGTTGGAGCCATAGTTTTTAAATGATTGTCAAAATTCATAAAAATGATTAATTTTGCTAATACTCTTTAAATCTAATACAGGGTAAGTCAAAACACAAATTGTTTATTTGCTCAGTATTTTATATATATTATATATATATATATATATATATATATATATATATATATATATAACATTAAATAAAAAATTGTTATTTTATTGTAGAAGGTGTTCAAACGAGTCTATATTATTAAAATCAATATGCTATGAATATGTTTCACAAATTAAATTCAGTTTTAAATCAAACTGTTTTGACATTGTCTTGAATTTTGATTATTTTACAAAGTACAATAATTTTAAAAAAGAATGTAATTGTGATATAGTAATGTAATATTGTTTACTTGCAACAAGGGTCTATCATGAGCGATATCCCGGCAACCGATTAAGAGGTCATTTCAAATTAAGGATAGATTTTATGGTATAAATTTTGTTAACAATGATTGGTCTAATTATTAAAATATTTGAATATGAAATTAAATTTTGGTATCAAAAACTGATACTCAAAATTAAGTTTATAATTCAAATATTTAATAATTAACAATTGAATTTTAATATATTGATTAAATCTATCCATATAATTGTTGAAGTAAACAATTCTTATTACATTCACTACTATCCAACATGTGTACAGTTCATTCCCTTTTAAAATTCATTAACAGAAAATTTTATACGTATTTCCTTGTTGTTAATCGTTATAGTTACAGTTTTAGTTGTCATAATTATATTACATTTCAATAATATTTAATTTTTTGTGTTTGCCAATCTCATTACAATCTAACATGCAGTAAGCAATAATGTTATATTTATTTATTATTGTATTTATCATTTTAGTTTTGACTGAAGAAGGAGTGAATATTTCCGAAAGCTTTCAAATTGATGTATAAATAGTTGTCAATTTAATTTAGGCTGCATCCCTGTATAATAAAAAAAAAAGATTACGTTAAACTTATACAGCCGTTATTAACTTCATATATATATATATATATATATATATATATATATATATATATATATATATACAGGTGATCAGCTTTTGTGACAAACTCGTTATATCATATATATATATATATATATATATATATATATATATATATATATATATATATATATATATATATACAGTGTCAGTTTAAGATGAAATGCATGGGGATATTGGAAACCGTTAGAGATACGAAGATGGTTAAATGAGAAAAGTTGCGTCATTATATGCCCAAGAAGTAACCATGGTTACATGTCAAAAATCCTTCCATTTACTAGACACAGGGTGATAACTGAAATATGCGTTTTCTAAAATCGCTATATCTTGTTTCTTGCAAGAGATACATCCACGATTTTTGCAGGATGGGGTAACAGGTAGCGAGGATTTCAAAATGATTTTGAAAAATCTAGGCCTACTAGATTTTGAGATAATGCACGCAACTTTCGATTTTCTTATGGACGCCATATTGATTTTTGCATTTTGAATTCTTCATAAAAATGCTTTTCAACCATATATCATATGTTTATAATCTGCCAATGAGAAAGTGTCAAATTACACAATTAAATTTATATCAAAGCAACCTTGAGAATAACATTACAGAACGCGCAGAACATGAAATAAAATCTACCAGTGATAATACAGAAACACCAAGAAGCGTTATTATAATTATTCGATGTATTTGAAATCCCACTACTAAATTTTATTTTACATAATGACTACTAACCTCTAATAGATTAAATATGGATAGACCGCCATGAAGGTGACATTACGGAACACCATTAACTCGAAATGAATGCTACCTGTGAAAATACAGAAACACAATTTTAACACACTCTGGATAAGTCTGTTTTATATATACAGGGTGATCAACTTTTGTGACAAACTCCGTTATATTTGTCATTATAGGAGATACGAAAAAAAGTTATCCACAAAAATAGGAGGTAGCAGTAAGCTTTATTTTAAAATTAGTTACAAATAGACAGGGTTTTCCATAACACTGTACGGCATCAAAGATGTTTTTTTAATGAAACATCCTGTATTTTATTTTAAATATAAAATCCGCTTTACTTCCACGTTGCAAGAATACAAACTTGTTATGTGTTATACAGGGTTTTAAAAGTTATGATCAAATTTCAATGAAAATCGAAACAAATTCAACGTCCTGTATAATTCAAAAGGGCTACAGAGCAATGATCTGTTGGAGCCATAGTTTTTAAATGATTGTCAAAATTCATAAAATGATTGATTTTGCTAATACCCTTTAAATCTAATACGGGTAAGTCAAAACACAAATTCATTATATATGTATGTATTATATATATATATATATATATATATATATATATATATATATATATATATATATATATATATATATATATATTTATACAGGGTGATCAACTAAATTAATCAATTATTAATAATTAATAAATCAATTAAATGATTGTCAAAATTCATAAAATGATTGATTTTGCTAATACTCTTTAAATCTAATACAGGGTAAGTCAAAACACAAATTGTTTATTTGCTCAGTATTTTATTTTTATCTTAAAGTAACACACAAGAAACAATTTAAAAAAACATTAAATAAAGAAATTGTTATTTTTATTGTAGAAGGTGTTCGAAACGAGCTCCTATATTATTAAAATCAAGGTTGCTATGAAGGTATGTTTCACAAATTAGCAATTCAGTTTTAAATCAAACTGTTTTGACATTGTCTTGAATTTTGATTATTTTACAACAGTCAACAATGAATTTTAAAAGGGAAGAACTGGTACACATGGTGTGGATAGTAGGTGAATGTAATAAGAATTGTTTACTTGCAACAAGGGTCTATCATGAGCGATATCCCGGCAACCGATTAAGAGGTCATTTCAAAATGTAATGGATAGATTTAATCGCAATGGTTCAGTGTTATATGAGACTAAAGAAAAACAAAAACGGTTACAACAGAAGAAGCCGAATTAAGCGTTTTACTGGCCGTTACTGAGGATCCTCATCAAGTATTCGAAATATTTCAAGAGAGCAAGACATTAGTTATGGATCTGTTCAGAAAACTATCTCGAGACACCACATGCACCCATATCACATCCAGGTACATCAAGAACTGACTGCGAATGATTTTGAAAGAAGGGTACTTTTTGTGAATGGGCACAAAACAAATAATTGTATAAAGAATTTTTCGATTTTGTTTTATTCGGAGATGAATTCACAAAAACAGATGTCAATCGGCATAACACTATTACTCCATCAACATTCGTCAACAGTTATGGTATTTACATGGCGGAGCTCCTTCTTCTATGTGGGGCTGTATTAAAGATCTGGTGTACTGTGAACCTCCAACAACAATTGATGATATGAAGGTCAGAATTAGAAACGAGTTTCATAATGTTACGCCACAAATGCTTACAAACGTTAGTAGTTCATTCGAAAACGGTCTTCAAGCCTGTTTTGACGTTATGGGAGCTCATTTCGAGCACCATATACAATAAAAATAACAATTTCTTTATTTAATGTTTTTGTTTTTGTGAGTTACTTTAAGTTATTTGTAAATAGTAAAGTAAATAAAATAATAAATTTAATTCATGAAATAGCCATTTTTCTAATACAATTTAAAATATCTCCAAAACTATTAAGATTAGGTATAGGAAATACTTACGATAAATTAAACTAAATTAACTGTAGTTGATGCTTTTAAAATACTGAGCAAATACCGAATTTGTTTTGACTTACCCTGTATTAGATTTAAAGGGTATTAGCAAAATCAATCATTTTATGAATTTTGACAATCATTTAAAACTGGTATAACAGAGCATTGCTCTTGTACCCATTTTGAATTGTACAGGACGTTGAACTTGTTTCGATTTTCATTGAAATTTGGTCATAACTTTTAAATACCCTGTATAGCACATAACAACTGTGTATTCTTGCAACGAGGAGCGGATTTTAAATTTAAAATAAAATACAGGGTGTTTCATTTAAAAACATATCTTTGATACCGTACAGTGTTGTATGGAAAACCCTGTATATTTGTAACTAATTTTAAAATGTGAAACTTACATGTACCTCCTGTTTTTGTAAATATATATATATATATATATATATATATATAATGAATTTGTGTTTTGACTTACCCCGTATTAGATTTAAAGGGTATTAGCAAAATCAATCATTTTTATGAACTTTGACAATCATTTAAAAACTATGGCTCCAACAGATCATTGCTCTTGTACCCCTTTTGATTTATACAGGACGTTGAACTTGTTTCGATTTTCATTGAAATTTGGTCATAACTTTTTAAAAACCCTGTATAACACATAACAAGTTTGTATTCTTGTAACGTGGAAGTAAAGCGGATTTTAAATTTAAAATAAAATACAGGGTGTTTCATTTTAAAAAAACATATCTTTGATGCCGTACAGTGTTATGGAAAACCCTGTATATTTTTAACTAATTTTAAAATGTGAAGCTTACTGCTACCTCCTATTTTTGTAAATAACTATATTTCGCTCCTATAATAACAGATATAACGGAGTTTGTCACAAAAGTTGACCACCCAGTATATATAAAACAGACTTATTCAGAGTGTGTTAAAATTGTGTTTCTGTATTTTCACAGGTAACATTCATTTCGAGTTAATGGTGTTCCGTAATGTCACCTTCAAGGCGGTCTATCCATATTTAATCTATTAGAGGTTAATAGTCATTATGTAAAATAAAATTTAGTAGTGGGATTTCAAATACATCCAATAATTATAATAACGCTTCTTGGTGTTGCTGGATTATCACTGGTAGATTTTATTTCATGTTCTGGCGCGTTCTGTAATGTTATTCTCAAGGCGGCTTATATATAGTCAATCTATTAAACATCATTCATCATTACGTAAACTAAAATTTAGCAGTATTATTTGAAATACAGACTTATTCTTAGTGATGCCATATTTTCTCTGATGGCCTTCATTTGGAGTTGAGGACGTTCTTTAATGTCATTTTCAAGGCAGCTAACGTATCGTGAATTTAACTAAGATCATTATTCATTATGTAAGCTAACATTCAGCTGTATAATATCAAATGCACGCAATTATTACAACTAACTTATTCTTGGTGTTTCTCTATTCTCATTGGTATACTTCCTTTCGCGTTGAAGACCTTCTTTAATGTCATTTTGAAGGTTCCTTACTTATATTTAATCTATCAGAGAACATTAATCATTTCGTAAACTAACATTTAACAGTTCGATTTCAAATATATGCAGTTACTATCAGACATTTTTTTGGTATTTCGTTAGCTTAGCTGCTATCCTTCAAATCGCGTTGAGAATTCAGTAAATGCACTCATTTACTATAACAGATTTATTCATGGTGTTTTTATATTTTTATTGGTAGCCTCTGTCTCGCGTTGAATGTGTTCTCTAATGAGAATTTCAAGGCGGTTTATATCTACATTTAACCTATTAAAGATCATTATTAATTACGTGAAATAGCATTTAATAGCAGATTTTCAAATACATGCAATAATTATTCGTATTTCTATATTTTCACTGGTAGCTTTCTTTTCTCGTCGAAGATGTCCTTTAATGTCCTTTTCAAAGTGGATTATTTATAAGCAATCTATTGGATACTGTCCATCATTATGTAAAATAACATTTAATGGTGATTTATACTTGATGCTTCAATATTTTCAGTAGCAGTCTATTTTGCACGTTGAGGGTGTTAGGTAATGTCATTTTCAAAGTGATTTGTATATTGTATGTACTTAATTCATTGGATATCATTAATCATTATGTAAAATATTAATTAATAGTGGGATTTCAAATACAAGCAATTATCATAGCAGATTTGTTATTGGTGTTGTTATATTTCGCTTGCTCAACGCATTTTACATTTAGGGTATTCCGTAATGCAATTTTCTAGACGGCGTATTTATATCAATATATTAAAGATCATTAAGCATTGTGTAAAATTAAACTCTACAGTGAAACTTGAAATACATACAATTATTAAAATGGAGTTTCTGCATTTTTCCCCATACTTTTCATTTCGTGCTGTGGAATTTATTTATTAAAGATCATTAATCATTATGTAAACTAATATTCAACAGTGGAATTTCAAATACACGCATTTACTATAGCAGACTTGTTGGTGATGTTTTTTATATTTTCACTGGTAGCCTTCATTTCGCATTAAGGTTGTGCTGTAACGTTATCTATATAGATGAAGCATAGCTTTCAGAATCAAACCAACAAATTCTGTCTAAAAAACGAAAATTACAATATGAAAGTAGGCTTACTTCTTACTTATGTGACTTCCATTATCTTCATCGCAATTTTGAACAAGTTCCGGTTGACAACCCTCTCGAAACAGTCTTTGAAGGGGTGCGTTTTAAATAATAAACCCGCTTTTAAGTTGTACAAAGGTCTAATATCTTCCTCAAAGTACTAATCTGATCGAACATTCACGTTGCGTTATTTACAGATCATATTTAACCTTTTTATACTAACTTTATGACGGTTCCCTTTAATTTTGCATTCAATTTTAATTATCTCCACGTATTTGCCTTTGATTGATAGTGAAATTTTTATAACTCATTCAAAACGTAATTTCTACGAAAAGAACATTTTTGTTTGTTCTGAAAGTGTTCTGATTAGTATGAAACTTGAAACTTTGGTGCGTTGTTATACGTACGTCTATTAAGGTTTTTGCGTTACCAAGTTTGTAATTTAAAAAAATAGTGGAGGGGATAGGATAAACAAATCTTAATGACCTTGGAATGCAGAGGCTCTCCTTAGCTAGGAGTATATTTAAGGTATCTAATTTTTTATCTGAAAAAACGTAGGGGTAGATATCGATATACCGATAGGGGGTTAACCAATTTTAATGAAAATTGCTCTACAGGGTATTTCGGGTACGGGCAGTATTTTTACGTTATCTATTATTTGAATGTAGTGGAGGGGTTATGGACAAACAGAAAGGGAGAAAGCCAAGCGACAGATCCTGCCATTGTATGAATGGGCGCCATTGGTTGTCCATTTTACCTTATTTGTTAGTACTTCAAGTTCTACATTCTTTAGCGTGTTGCGCGTGTGCATGCACATGAGCGTGTGCGTGTGTGTGTATGTGCATGTACATTTGCGTGTACGTGTGTGTTCATGTGTGTGTGTGTGTGTGTGTGTGTGTGTGTGTGTGTGTGTATGTGTGTGTGAGTGCGCGCGCGCACGTGTGTGTGTGTGTAGGAGGGTGTACGTGTGCTTGTGGGTATTCGTGTGCGTATTTTCGTACGCGTGGGAGTGCATATGTGTGTGCTAATTGATGTATGTTACTATCGACAATCTCGAGAACGATAGAACTTTCGTTCTTGTGATTTAGTTTCTCCTGGATATGGTTAGATTCCGAGAGAGATCCAGCTGCGGAGAAGGGAAACTTATTAGGCGCAGTTTTTGGCATCTATCAAATATTATTAAAATAAAATTATTTTTCAATTATATAAGAATACGACACGGTCTTAATATTGTGAATTAATCATGCTCTATGCAATTTTTGATACGATGTATAATTTTGCTGCAAAAATTCCTAAGTTGGAAATGAAGAGTTAGCTTAATTTTTTCATCTCTGAGTAAGGATTATAGGAAAATGTGTGAACATATTTTTAAAAATAACTTGTCTTGTGTAACTTTTCTATAAAAATTTCTTAACACAAAGCCAAATTAGTCTGAAAATTAACGAAATTGGAAGGTCATTGAAACGAATTATTTTATTGTTCACGTGTGAGTAATTTAAATGATAAACAAACGTGTTCGAAAGTGTAAGTTGTAAAAGAGGAAAGAATATCCGATACTAAAACTTTTGATGGATCCCATATCTATATTATGACAATTACAGTATAACGCTGTACGAAGTCTCACTATAAGTTGAGAATAGTGAATATGTAACATTAGACATGTAACCTTTATATACGTATCAATTTACAAAAATTACCCTGTTATTATCCTAAATTATACAAAAAATACATTCTCGTCAAATTCTTTTTATTATACATGTACAGTGACCGCCAAAGAGTTTGTAACAAATGGACATTTTTTATAATTAAAAAAATGTTGTTGGGATCGATTCACCATAACCAATAACAAAAACATTACTTTGACATGTCACTTGATCATTGCCAGGGCGGCAAATTAAAAATTCGCCTTGAATACATAAAAAGTGTTAGATGACGAAATATCGAAAAGTTTTAAAGAGGAATATTGACCAGAATGATTCTACGCCATGTCAATTTTCAAAAAATTCAAGGACATTAGAAAATATCAATTTTTTGGTGTTTTCTGAAATTAAGTAAAAATTTTTGTTGGATTTACTTGTACAACAAACAAAAATTTTATAAAAAGAATGCCAGTGCATTTTCATACTTTCTTCCTTACTGCAGTCATCTATAGAAAACAAAATTCATTGATTTATTTGGGCGGTATGGAATGTCTTAAATAAAAAGGATCACATAGTTACGTCACACTAGAATTTTCATGTTATTATTAAAACCTGTCAACATTTCGATTTTTACTCTTGTATTATTGAGTTTTTACCGTTTTTTTATTTTGTTTTGTTTGCGTTTACTTTTTATCTTTACTGTTGTTGCTTGTTTATATTGTTGGTTGTAATTACTGTTAAGTGTCAAAAATGCCTCCAGTCCTGTCAGTTGCCGAAAAGAGCGAAATAGTACTGATTTACGGAGATAAGTACAAGACGGCCAGGGTGGCAGCGGAAGTATTCAATGCAAGACATCCAGACAAAATGGCCCATTATTCCAGACTGTCGCGCATAATATCAAAATTAAAAAAAACAGGCTCTGTGGAAAACCGGTACAAAATTTGTCACGAAAGGCCGTTAACTAGGGATGAAGGTACTTTAGATGTACTCTTAACGCTTTTAGAAACACCACAGATATCGGTGAGTAATATTTCCAATACTACTGCTATTTAAAACCGGTCAGTCAGAAGGATTTTAAAAAGAAATAAGTTCCATCCTTATAAACCAAAGTTTGTTCATGTCTTAAAGGATCGTGATTACGATGCCCGTTTGGACTGTTGTGCAGAACTGTCGTTGTTGGGCGATTAAAAATCCGGAATTTGTAATAGAAAGTAAAGATCTATACAGTTGTAAAGTGAAGGTATGGTGCGGTATCTACAACCTTTCGATAATAGGACCTTTTTTTTTTCATGAACATTTATATTCGGAAAGGTATTTTCAATTTCTGCATTCAGGACTCTCAAACGTTTTGGACAATATGTCATTACTGCAAAGAAGAAACCTGTACTTTCAACAAGACGGAGAAAGTATTCATTCTACACTGGATATAAGAACGTGGTTAGATAAAACGTGTCATCAAAGGTGGATAGGTCGATTTTCTCAAAATACTTGACCGGATAAGTCACCCGATCTTACGCCGTTACGATTTTTTTATGGGGGTGTTTAAAAAAATATGGTATAGAAACATCGGTTATTCAGAAATGATGAAATCTTACAAAACGTCATTCGAGATTACTTATCTCAAATAACTTCCCACATGTTGAACAACGTGTATAAGTAACTGTGCAGAAAAGCAATGTTATGCATTGCACGGAACGGGGTTTAATAAGTAGTCTACTTACTACTTGCTTTCTACGTTTTATTGTGTTTGCGATGTTTTTTAGTGATATTTGGTAGCTTTAGTATGCTTCATCCTGATTAATTAAACTATGGTCGTAACTATTTTGGAGGGGCTTGGAGGAAAGTATGAAAATCTTGAATAAAATTCACTTGCATCATTTTTTTTATAAAATTTTTGTTATTAAAACTTATCAAGAAAAAAAAATTGGATTAGTTTAGAACAGAAGAATGGATAATTTAGAAGGAATTGAAAATTATTCTAAATTTCTTGCTTAAAGTTTTTTTCTAGGTATAGGTTATCGCAATAAGGTCAGAGGTCTGAACATTAATATTTTTAGTTTTTTCCAATTGCTTGGGAGTCAATAAAGTGAAATTATTGCACTGGGATAATTTTTTGTAACTCTTACCCTGTTTTATGTAAATCAAGCGAAAATTTTTTTTTTTTAATTTCCAGAAAACAGACTCAAAAATTCATATTTTTGAAATGTCCTTGAATCTCTTTGAAAATTGACATATAGACGTAAAATCGGATTCTCAACAACTTTTATATTTCAATAGATCGATAAGTTGCCATATTTAAGGCGAATTGTTTAAATTTGCCGCCATGACGGACGTGAAGTGACATGTCAAAGTAATTTTTTTTTGTTATTGGGTATGCTGGATCTGTCCCAAGTAACATTTTTTTTTAGATCTTAATAATAAATATTTCCCATTTGTTGCAGATTCTTTGCCGGTCACTGTGTATTCCGAAATATTAGGTAACAAGAAAGACCTATTTATTTGTTAAGTATGTGAATTACGTACCGGGTGGCCAGATAAGAATGCAAAGTGCTGTATCTCGGAAACTATTCGTCGTAGAGATTTGCGGTAAAAAATTTTATTACTAAAGTGGCCAAAAAGATACCGTGGAAAATTTGTCCAAATTGCAGGATGTCTGCCAGGGGGCGTAACCGCCATCCTAAGCTTTCAAAGTGATTTTTTACTGAAATCCATCTACCAAGAAATTATATGCTTTATTCGAGTAATTTTGTTTGACGTATCTGTTAAAATAAAGTGAAAACTTTTCTTATTTAAAAATTATGAAATGATGAAATTTTTCATTGAATCTTGAAAACAAATAAATAAGAATAAATACCGGTGTAATATCGACTTTTTCAAATTTTATAATAACTAAATATTCTTTCTTCGATATTTTAGGGTATGAATAAGATATAGGGATGCGGTTTTCACTAACCTATTTAGAGATGATTGCATCTCATTTTTATGAAAAAAAAAGTCATATTGTTGCAGTTAATTTTTTAGAGAATTTTGCAATTTTCTGATATTATATCGAAAAAAAGCGCTCTAGAGGCATCACTATAAATTAGACATATTACAGGTAAGATGTATTTGATGGAGCAATAAATGCTCTTTCCAACGAGATTAAGTTTGTTAAAATCAGTTCAGTCGTTTAGGAGTTACAGCTGTTTATTTAAAAATCACTTTATTTTAATAGATACGTCAAACAAAAATTACTCGAATAAAACTGAGCTTTAAAAAGCATATAATTATTTGATAAATTTACTAGGTGGATTTCAGTAAAAATTCACTTTAAAAGTTTAGGTTGGCGGTTACGCTCCCTGGCGGTCATCTTTCAAATTTGAAAATATTTTCCGTGGTCTTTTTTTGGTCACTTTAGTAATAAAATAGTTACCGCAACTCTCTACGACGAATAGTTTCCGAGAAACAGGACTTTGCATTTTTATCTGGCCACCCGGTACACACGTAAGTATAATATCAGGATACATTCGTTAATGTTTAATGCATTATTATCTTTATAAAGTTTTTTTTGTGCTATTCGTTATGCTTTGTTTGTCTGTATATTGTCATGAAAAATTAAATGTTAAAAAGTAATATAATATAAATTATCTAGTGCCAATCAGCGCAGTAACTATCGTTCTGCGAACAGATTTTTTACTTGTACAATTGCTGTAGCGAGTAACCCTGAATGATCTTTAGTTTTTGTTGTTGTCATAATCATCGACGCTGCAGCTTGTTGATATCTTGCCAATCAATCAAAACAATAGCTCCGTATTCGGGACATTGGTTGCTGTGACCTTCATTGATTTGTGCAGTAGTGGATACTTGTATATTTCATAGTTTGTTGTTGAATAACGCTTTGCACTACAGTTGTGTTTGATTTTTTCTTCAGTTACTTCATTTGTCATCGTACTTGTTAGTTTATTAAATTTTGGACAGTCTTTAATAAGATACTGCTCCTTACTTTTTTTATTGTTTTGATTGCTGCTTTACCAGCTGGTTCTAGACGTAACTTGTTCTCAGGTTCATTTTTCCTGTATTGACTGTAACCTTATCTTACGGAGTTCCAATACATCTTGTATCACTGGGGTTTCGGTTAACCGTTTTAAGGGTTATGCAAACAGCCTTTTTGTCTCTTAAACCCATTTCCTTGGTTCGTTATAGATTCTAGATACTCATGCGTACTGTCACGTAGCCTTTTCACTTGTTGAGATCTTTCTCAGCCTATGAAAGATCTCAAAGTTTGCCAGTGGTTTGAACGACATAAGCGTTAAATTATTATAACGTTAGATTAATATTTCCCTTGCTATTCTATAACTCAGTTATGTTGCGACAATTCGGCCATCGCTGGTTACTTGCTGCCGTTTATCATTTTAAAGGCGTGAAGAATTATTAACAATCAAGAGTTATAAGCGGGGTGTGTGAGATTGATCAAAGATATATGCACTATACTGTACATAAAGGAAATATCTAGATTAGCCAAAGACAAATAAATATTCTTGACCCAGAAGAGGAATCCTTGTGATCGTTCTGAATGTGAAATGTGCTGACAACGGAGATGTTTCTCAAAATCGACATTAATCTAGGCTTAACCAAGATTTTATTCTCGCGCGATGATTCTGCAGAATTTAGAGCGAAGAATATGTAGATGGAAATCTGAAGAGAATTTGATTGTTTATATTAAGTGCTATGCATTATCTAGTGCCTTATATGTTAAGGCAACAATGCCAGATTTCGCTTTGAAATCAGTTAAATCTGTTCCTGACGTCCGAAGCCACCATGCATTCACGATAGCGTGTGTCTATTAAAAGTATGAGTATTGTGATTTATTAACTCACTAAGTAGAGCAGTAGATTAGAATTGGGTTATGGAAATTTAACGTTAATTGTAGTGCGAGTTAAAAGTTATTTGGAAACCAAATAAAAATAAATTATGGTTATATATAATAGATAATTATTATTATACTTTAATTTAGGATTTTGATAAAATTTTTGTGTAAATAATATTTTGTTGTAATATCTTATAAAAACACGTAATGTGTGTTACTAAAAAATGTTGATTTGTGTACTTTAATCGTAACCGTTATTAAATGTTATATGCGTCAAGGGGATCTTTGACTTGCTTACGTTCGTTTATCATTAACATATACATAATATTTACATTTATTATTCAAATGCCCGTCCTTTCACAAGTTTAGTACTAACCAAAAATATTCAAAAAAAAAATTTACAAATTTTGTAATTGCCGAGAACTTCAATACAGCTTTAGTTTGAAGGGTTTTTACAGATATTTTAACCCCATTTGAGTGATTGAAAATTTCTTCCTCAAAAATTTGTGGTGAATGAATCCCGACGAACCAAAAAAAGGAAAAGGAAAAGGCCACGTATTTCATTCCCTCCCCAAGGGGTAGGGCGGGCTGCTCGAGCTTTCCGAACTCCTTCAGCCACAATCATGGATTCCCAGCATACGTACATACATTACGTATATATGGATGGTGAGATTAAGGATGGGTGTGATCAGGATAGGATTAGAAGAAACGGAGTTAGGGTTCTGAGGGGGAAAATACTACCCCAGCATTCGCCTAAGCAGCCGCACATGGTGTGCATATACGCAGTGACCATGCCTCTACATGTGTATGAGGAAACCCCCCTGAAAAAACCTCATACGAGGTAGACGGTAACGGGAATCGAACCAATTACCTCCCGAATGCTAAGCAGATCGTGTCACCACTACGCTACCAGCTCGGTCTGACGAACCAAGACAAATACATCAAATCGTTTATCGAGTATATTCCAAAGAAGCGGTGCAACTGATGATGTACTATATAGGGGTGGTGTTGGGGTTCTTTATTAGTTCATCTTAAACACTTGTCTAAGTAAAACAATTTATTATATATCAAAAAAAGTAGATGAGGTACTAAAGTGTTGTAGTTCGAAGCCGAAGTAAGCCTGTTGAAGAAATTTTAAAGATTACAAGGGAAGTACAGTGATAAAATGTAGTAATCTAATCAAAAGATTAACAATTAAAAGGGGGAAAAAAAAACTTACTGCTAATGAATTTATAAAATGTAAATTGATAATAGAATTAAGAAATTGAAAATTAAAAATTGACGTTAATGAAAATCAAAAATTTTAAAATTAGCTTGATTGATTATTATAATCTAAAGAAATTAAAAAAGAATACATTTTGCTTAAATTATCAATATCAGATTTTTTATTAATATTATTTTTTTCTTTTTGAATTCCTACCATCTCAAGGAACAATCTATTATGTAAGTTCTTTTCAAAATTTTTGTTCGTCCAATATAATGTTTATTGCAACCAAAACAGGGAATTTTGTACACAACATTAGAAAAAAATAATATTGAATAATATTTTAATTTTGTATAAAGCATTTTTAACCGTTTGATATTTTTAAATTCTGTTCATTTATGAAAACTTTTGTTAATTTCTGAGTTAATTCGGGAATAAATGGAAGTGACCCGAAAATAAAATTTGGTATTGTACCATTTAAATTAGAGATGATGAATCCTGAGCTTCCTCATTCTCTGTAAGGAGTTTTCCAATTGCAAGTGAAGCTTCCACTGGAATTTTTTTTTACTTAAATATCATTAATTGTATTCTATTTAATCAAGGTGCTCTATTATAACTCCTGGGCGAAATACGGGTAACGCTCTATCGGTCCCAAGATATGGGACGGGTTAAAAGTGTCTCTGACGCCATCCAAGGATATATATGGCAATCCAGATTGTCTTTGGCTCAACACTGAACTTTAATACAGCATTCAAACGAAATGCTCTAGGTCCTTCCGTGAGGATAACAGGGTCTAAACAGGGGTTGAAAATGTTGCTAAAACTAAATTATTTTGAGAGGAAGGAGTTACACAATTGTTACAGTTTCCTCTTTACTAGCACAAGCTTTCTTTAATTCCATCAAGCTCACGCCGTCAAAATCTACACGGACGACTTTACAGTAGCACTTAATTTTCACTAGAAGTATTGATTTAAATTACTTTGAAAATTACTTTTGGAGCAAGTATCCACTAAAGCGAAATTAATTAAGTAATTAAAACTACTATTTTACCTCATAATTGACACAGTCTCTCACCGTACGTTTAAAAATAAACCCATTAAAGATGGAGGAATCCTATTCATATAACCTCAGCTACATTAGAGGCGAGGCAATTTAGAATTTTTAATTCTCCCTGTATTTAGACGGTAGCGTTGTATCGCCCTTTTTGGCTTACGTTAATTTTTAATTTATGCACCGCGGTTTTAGCTCTATTTGGAGGTTAAAGGGGTTAGTTCGTTAATTAGGGCTGATCGCTTGCTACCAAATTTTTTTCCACACTGATCAATGAACGCTAAAAGGGTTTTATACATACATTTTCCCTGTATTAGTACAATAGCTAAATATTACACTCTTAAACTGATTTATATTTTATATATTTACAAAACAAAGTAAATACTCCAAATAAAACAAAAATCAACTATACACCAAGGGGGACCTGCGATTGTATTGTTGTTCTCCTTTTAGTGGAGGCGACTCGACTAGGTGTATTCGGGAACAGCGGACCCCTAGCACTCTCATTAGGTTGGCTGCGAAAATAATATTAACCGTGTGTTTAAACTACAGAATGCCTCTATATGAAGTGAATACAGAAATAAAAGAACTGTTAAACAAAAATAGGAGAATATTTTTGTCCGTTCCTGACCAGCAAAAGTATGTTATTTCGAGCTAGAAATATTTGCAGCGAGATAAGAAGGAGGAGAATGGTTTTAACCCTCTATTGCATATTGTGCCCAAATTGGAACACAAACTTTACAAATTATTATTGATTCTGATATGTTATACCGCTTCACTGTATTCATCAAGATCCCTTACGGGAACATAATAAAATGAACCGGCAATGGCGCGCTCCGCATTGGAAGAAATTTAGCGCTCCGTATGTGATTCATTTGTTCGTTTGTCGATGTGAGGTTAAGAATTGTTAACGCTCTGACATTTTTACTTTGTTATTAGCAGATAAAGGTAAGATTTCGACTAATAAAAATATAGATTAGGTACATATATCTATGTAATGTGTGTATACAATTTGAAAGGACTATTATTACATGAATGTATGTGAAAAATGTTACCATAAGTATATGTGTCCGATTGGGAACAATATGCATTAAAAGAAATAGATGAGTACAATTGGTGTTGGTGAACAGGCTCGTATTTTTTCAGGATATGGATCCAAAAATATTTTATGCACTTCAAATCTCTACGGACAACTTTCGACTTCGAGGAATTCCTACTGAGAGTGAAGATTGTGAGCTGTAAGGCGGAGAGACTTGGGCTGTGGAAATATTGATTCTAGGATCTTCCAATAATCTACGCAGCGAAAATGATGAGTCCATTGAAGGTGATTCGTCTTCCGACGATGAAAATACTTCGACATATTTGAAAACCCAAACACAGCGAAGGATCCAAGCGTATCGAAAAACCCAAGCTCCGAAAAAGAATCAAGCATGTCGTAGAAGACAACTAATATAGTTAAGCTAAAATGGAAAAAGTCAATAACGGAAAGGGTTGAGGCAGAGTATACTTTCAGAAGTTACTTTCGGAAGAAGTTTTGAAGTTGAATACTCCCTATAAGTTATTTTCATACTTTTTTCGAATGAATTTTTTACTGAAGTTGTTCGTCAAACTTGCATATACAGTGCTCAGATACGCCCCAATAGACCAATGTGCATTAGTGTCGTAGAAATTCAAAGATTTGTAGGAGTGATTCTTTGGATGTCATTTAATGCAATCTGGCTGTGTTCTTGGATATTAAGCAAGCATTTGACAGGGTCTGGCACGCCGGTCTCCTTCAAAAAATCCGAAACCTGAACATTCCCGAAACCTTCTCCAGACTCCTGCTTTCCTACCTGACCAATCGTTCGGTCAGGGTGAAAGTAGGGAAAAACCTCTCAGATCCTTTCCAACCCTCAGCGGGCGTTCCGCAAGGTTCTGCCTTAGCCCCCATCCTTTACACCATCTTCGCTTCAGACATCCCTCAAGTCACCCAACCCGGAGTAGCCGTCGCGCAGTTTGCAGATGACACCGCCTTCTGGTCGGTTAATCAGAACAGCGAAACGGCCTCCAACCGCATTTCCAAAACCCTTCAGAACTTTTCCAACTGGGCCAACCGGTGGAGAGTCTCTATTAACCCCTCCAAAACCCAAGCCATCCTTTTCCACCACCCCTAACTAGGTCGAAGATAAATTCCCAAACCTATCCTCCAGAAATGTCTCGATCACCATAAACCAAGAGAGAATCCCCCTTCAAGACCAAATTACATATCTAGGCATCCTATTCACGAGAACACTCAATTGGCCCCCCGATGTCAGGAAAATACTAAACAGAATTAGAAACCGTGCAAACCTACTGGGCGCCCTCCGGGGTCGAATCAGAGGTTGCCACCCCAAAACACTCCCAACACACATACAAAACCTACATCCGCCCTGTTATGGATTTCCGAGCACCAATTTATACAAACATAAACCCTAACCACCTCTCCGATATAGCATCCTGTGAACGCCGAATCTTTAGACGTATACACGGGCTACCCTTCAGGTACCCCAGCGACCTCACAACACAACACGCAAACATACCATCAATCACACACAGAATCCAAACACTCCAGAAAAACTTTACACACAAAAGAATTTTCGGCGACACCATCCCAACCAAAGAAATCCTCACAACTTCCTACACCTACCAACCTCCCAAATTCCCGCGCAAAAAACCCAAGCGCAAATTTAAACACCCCCCCGCGATCCTAACCCAATTACTGGACGACATCCCAGAGGAGATAGAAGAGGCCCTCGACAATACCCCATACGCACTCCGCATCCCCCCGTCAATTGGATAACGACCACGCAAGGACACCGGCCAACGAATCAATCACACTTCACCCTATACACTTAACCACACGCAAACCTAAACCTAACTATTCAAACTAATATTAATCCTTTTTTTGTACACCAATAACACATGAAGAATAATTAATTCTCTTTTTTTTACACCAAAAACAATACATTCATGATTGTCAACCACACAATTACAAAAACAGCGCAACACCAACAACAATGGAATGACCAGGGCTGAAGAGGAGGAATCCTGAGCAGTCTACGATAAGAATATAAGCAAAGAATAATAAGCATACTAACCATAAGCATGAGCATACTAACAAAAAAAAAAAAAAAAAAGATGTCATTGATTAGACAACCCACTACTAGGCGCTTTTCGTCTCCACAAACCAGAATTCTACAAGTTGCCGATGTTATGCCAGTAAATCGTTTTGAGGTTGATTAAAAGTTTTTTACATTTTACACTGAAAATAAAAACAGCTTGGATAAAATTATGCCAGTGATAGAAACTGTCAGTAAAGCTTGCTTGTCTCTGCCTTTCGAAGAACACTTTTAATGTAATGAACAAATAATTCCCTTTACGGGTTTCAGAACAAGTTTATAGGCTTATAATAACTCTAAAAAAAAACATAAATGGGGTTATAAGATGTGGGTTCTTAGTATGTCGTATGTCGTATAATTTCGAGTTAGTTGCCAGAAAACAAGGCTATATAGTGGACGAAAATGAACCTGATTTGGGTGCTGCAAGTAATGTGGTTCTTCGATTGAGTAGACCTATTCCATCTGACAGACACGATAAACTCTTCATTGGCATTTATGTGACACCTGGCAAAACGTTTCACTTGACATTTACGAATGCTATCGCAATTTACTGGAACTGGGCGGCCGATGGAATGGTCTAATTGTAGGCGGCGTTGTTACTTTCAACTCGCAGACACCCTGCACGTTATTTAGGTAGTTTGGGGCGGCGTGTTTGTGAGTTGTGTAAAGTATGTGCTGAGTATCGATTAACATCTTGGGGGCTGCGACCCGTTGCGCTTCTTAATCAATACTCTAGGGTGGGTAGAACTTAGGCCGGCAGTCTTTGTATCTGACGATGTAAGTGAAAAGCTACGTCGGGAATAACACCCGGCGTTACGTTGTCCACGAATGTATGTAAAGTTGTAGAATAAAACTTACATGCAGGTGACCACAGATTTAAGTAACAGCAGATCTAGATGGACAGAAATATTCTATGGCAAGCGAAGTTGAAGGCACGTCTAAAGTGTCGCCATGAGAATAAGAATTGAGATAATGAGAATGAACGCAGGAATAAGAATGAGAGGGTCTGTAGCGCGTCTCGCCGTTTTAGCGAAATCCACTGTAGGTACAGACGGCTTCTGGTGGTGATGCTACTTCAGAGATTGGTAGTGGGACTGAAGGGAACTCTGACGTAGAAAAATTTTTAACATTTTTTAAACAACGTCGTAGAGGATAAAGAATCATTATGTGGGATTTCTGTAACCTAATTAAAATTATTTAATTGCCAAACAATTAATTAAAAAATTTTGGTACAGGATTATTTAAAATTAATCCTTTACTTTAAGATTAATTAAAACTAAAATAATTATTCAATTTTTAATTATCTGACTACGCTAAAATTATCTCATAGCGGAGGAATTGGTATAAAAAAAATTACTACATAACACATTTACACAATGGCAGAATTGCTAATTACTGCTAAGTCTGTGAAGTTAGAAATCAAAATTACAGTCTATTGCAATATAACATTTAAATTACATTATATTTTATGTAATAGCGAGTAGACTAACAGAAAAATTTTGCTTGTACTACCTTAGAGTTATTTTTTTATACTGTATATAAGTGATTCAACATTTAAACTAGGTAGTTAATAATGAAAATCATTGGTCGAAACTTGTTTTGTTTGTATTGACAATATACGTCGACTACACAATTATTTCATTTACTCCTAACGGTAAATAAAAAAAATTTTATTGTTGTCTTTGAAATTGACATGTGTTTTCTTTTAAATGAAACACATTCCCAAAGACGTATTTCACGGTCCAACCTCTATTATACACAATACAATTTTTGCAATATTGTTACAGTATAATTATTTATACGGATGGTTCTAGATTTAATTATTTTCCCAATTGAGTATTGACTTATATTTGTGGGGATCAAAATTCTATTTATTTGAATGCTGATGTTTACCCATTTCTAAATTGAGTGAATATAAAAGGATTGTTTCCACCTTTTACAATTAAGCTATATATTATAATACAAAATACGTTATCGCTTGCTAGCATTTGTCATACTTTTAATTGAGAGATAATAAAACAAAATCGGTATATATACTTTACCGTGTAATATTTTGAATCTTTTAAGTTCCTTTATCACGAAAACAACTTTGTTTGAAACACAAAGAATAGCTGAAATTACTTTTCTTTCGCAATTCCTTACGTAAGATTTTACGGGTTAATTATTTGTATTCTCTTATGCAATGCCGTATCAACGTGTAAACTAATTTAGAGACTCGATTTCGGATTAATTCTTTTAAGTGGATAAATTTATTTCTGTAGATTGGTTTTAATACTAAATATCAACGTTTGCAAATTTTCTCATTGATGCGTTTTAAATCTCAGTTTACGAAATGTTGAGGATATCACAGAATTAATGCTAGAAATGTAATGCTAGCTACCGGCCACCTTCCCTACGGGAAGTCGGTCTTCAGGTTGTTAGAATTTATTATTTTTTATAATACATCAGTTTAGAGTCGATTTTTTAAAGGTTTTAATTAACGAAAACGGCTCCTGTTACCATGGTATTTGTAGCAAAGTGGATTGATGCTATGACGTTATTTTCCCGATTAGTTCTTCCGAAATTCATCTCGTTTTTACCGCACTGATAACTTGAAGGAATGGTAATTTATGATTGGTAATTTGAAGTGAGATGAATTACGGCTGAAACTGAAAGATGCATACGGGTGTCTAGGCGTGGCTGCTGAAGTGGAAGTCTAAGCTTGCGCAATCGTTCGCAGTAGTGAAATTGCGTATCATTACCGGGGTTAATGAAGCTTCGTATGGAATGGTTTCCTATTTACCCTTAGGGGGGTATTTGGAGAATACTCGGCCATCTCGGTAACATAGGTGGAAGGCATGTCTACCCCATGCCGCCAAGTGCAATACCACCACCTTTACCACGGGCTCCTTAATATTGGTGATCCAATTTTCTGAGTTCGGTAAGGGCTGCCGGTCACTTTATCCTTTATTCGTTATGTACTCGCCAAAACGCACAAGCCAAGCATGGCGTTTTAACGGTTAAACCCTTAAAATGAGTTCTAAAACAGACGCTATAGACCAGGTGAGTAGGGCGAGACGCCCATACTCTCACATCGATTCGCCGATCCGTCCAAACGATTCTGGGGGAAGGGACAAAAATTAGTCAATGCCAAAATTAAGACTAAGAAGAGCAAGATCTGCCAGAATTAAAATTCTGCCTCATTCCGATGCCCGGGAGGGCAGGACTTAAGCGACCTCGGTCATCGAAAGTACCAACATTCGGATTCATTACTGCAATATACGTGGTGTCTGGTCGAATCTTAATGCTGTTCACCAACACCTCAAAAAGTGGAACCGGAAATTCTGTTTCTATCAGAAACACAAGTCTCCCCTGGAAGCACTGATTCGCCTGACCTGCATTTTCCCAGATACAACCACCACTCTAACTTTCACCTTTAAGGTGGGGCATGTGCGTACATCAAGGAAAACGTAGGTTGTAAGAGGGTTTGGAAAACAACAAATTTGACGCGATGCAGTTCAAACATTCTGGGCCCCAGTTTGTGAAATTATACTGTTATTTGTGTAGGTCCCCCAAACATAAAAACTTCCGAAATCTTTTTGATTACCTTAGTCTGAAAATAGACGACCTCTTATTACAGTTTCCATCTTGCGATATTTTAATTTTGGGAGATTTTAATGCAGACAACTCCAATTGACTTCAACTTTCATCTACCACTAATCACGCAGGTCATGGTGCAGAAGCATTTTCTGCATCCTGTGATCTCACAAATTATTCCGGAATCCACCAGAAAACCTGACAACCCCTAACCATACTCCACATCTCCTGGACATATTGCTTACGTCTAACCCACGTGTCTATAAAACAAGAATCCTTTCCCCACGTGGCCAATTAGACCATTTAATCGAAATAACTTCCTCATACCAAATCCCACTGTTATTCGAAACACAGGTAAAACTATGTGTTGTTTCAAATTAGCTAACTGGAGTTATACATTCCCAAACAACATAATCGCGTAGGTCATGCTCGTTGCCAACCCCGGTTTTATAGGCCGTGCACTGATACATTATCGCAAAAGCATAAACTATATACCAAATGGAAATAAAATAAATCTATCGAAAATCACGCCGACTACATTGTCGCAAGGAATAGTTGCAAAAGCGTCTTCACCAAGGCCAAAGAGGTGTTTGAATAACGTGAAGGCAAAGAATTAGTATCGTATCCTTAAGGTGGTCGTAACTTTTGGTCATTAGCTAAAGCCATCAGAAAAAACTTTGGTACATCTCCTTTCCTCCCATGACTTCTCGTGACGGAGCTGTAGTAGCTGAAAAAGCGAACCTCTTTGCCGATTACTTTGCAGCAAATTCATGTCTCAATGATTCTGGTAAAAATGTGCCGTCCACCAAATCTACCCCATACACTATTACACCAATCCACTTTCGTTACAAGCTCCTAGAATCAATTACCCTGACGGTATTCCAGTTATCGTCCTTAAAAAATGCTACCCCGAGCTAGTACCTGTATTGTCCAAACTCCGTTCGATCTCCATGTTATCTGGAGAGTTTCCCTTATCGTAGAAGTTGGAAAATATCCAACCTATTCCTACAAAGGACGACAAAACCGATCCCTCAAACTATAAACCAACAGCTATCACATCCATTTTGTCGAAAATCATGGAAAAAACCATCATTCACCAAATACTTTCGTCCCTCGAGTCCAATAAACTTCTAAACGACCATCAGTATGGATTCAGACAGTGTGATCTTCTTTTATATGTCACCTAGATTTGTAATAACACATTAGAGAGGTCCGGTGAAACAGTCGTAGTAGCTTTAGATATTTCAAAGGTTTTTAACCGGGTTTGGCAAAAGCTCACTTAGTTTGGCTTATCCGATACACTCATCAATTGGATATCCAGATTTCTTGACAAAAGACGTATACGCGTTTTCGTCGATGACTTCCTTTCGAAAGATACTACTATTAACGCGGGAGTACCCCAAGGATCAGTGATAGCTCCCACACTTTTCCTGCTATACATAAATGACCTCATTTCCTCAACAACGAACCCGATCAATTGCTTTGCAGACGGCAGTACTCTACAGTGTAGTTTTTCACAGTTTTCCCACAATAATAAGTCTAGTCAGGACGTTAAGGTGAAAATGGCAGCCTCAATCAACAGTGACTTAGAACATGTCCTTGATTGGGGAAGGAGTAATCATCAATTCATTTCCTGCTGCAAATATGGATGGCTTCGAACTTGAGTTTTTAAACTCCATTTCTATATTAGCGATGCCCTTATCGAATCTTTCATGGGTTGGCCACCTTTTGTCAGGCAGCAAAACAGCTGCCCATAAACTGGGATTTCTATACAGATCTAAATACGTACTTCACATCTCAACAACTCCTTTTACTATGTAAGGCTCAAATTCTACCACATCTGGAATACAATTCCCACCTCTGGGTCAGTGCTCCCCAATACGCCATTGATATGGTAAACCAGATCCAAAAAAAGCTATAAGACTTAAAAATGACCCTGCTCTGACTTCTAACCTACAGTTTCTTGAACGTAGAAGAATAGTTTTGGTTCTTTCCTTGTTCTATCGCTATTTCAATGGCAAGTATGCCTCCGAAATACACTCCTTAATACCTTCGCAGGCCATTTTCGCTAGAGACATTCGGTTTGCCCATTCACACCATAATTGCGCACTCAAAACTCTATAGTGTTACACTAAACGGGCGCAATCTACATTTTTCCACACGGCGATCAAATTGTGGAATGAACTACTTAGTTCCTGTTTTCCTCCAAACTTTGATTTAAGTTAATTTAAGGTAGCCATTCATAAACATTTCTCGCTCGCCTAACAATATCCCTAAACCTCCCAGTGTTTGCGTGTTTTTTTAGGACGTCAGGCAAGTCTTAGCCTGTTTGGAAATACTATAAGGAAAAAAAAAAGTGACATTGTTCACGGATCCCGAGAAAGGGGTCTAGTGTTAAAAGTAGTGCTAACCGTTAGGTTATAATCGCGAATTTCCCGAATGCAGGTTTGCAAATTCAATACTATTAGTGCTATCACGTTCACGGCTAGTGAGATAAACAGAGATCGCTGTAAATAAAAATCACCTTGATAAGTTCTGAGTAAATATAAATTTCGCTTTAATAAATTGGTATATTTGTATAAAGGACAAAGAAAGTTGTCTAAATAATATTCACGTGCAGTTATATTAAACCAGCTTATACATTAGTCAATCATATTGTTTTGGTGTACTCAACTTTCACTAATTAACTCGCTTAATTACGAATTGTATAGCTGCGATAGGAGAGAGCTACATCGGGAGCTTATGCAGGCGGGTTTTGACCGAAGCGTTTGCTGGAGGCTCAATCACCGGTTATCTACCTTATACCGCAGAACAAAGGAAAAGGAAGGGCCCAGGGTAGTCAATTGAGGTGTAGGGTTGTGCATATCAAGGTAAAGCACCTACATACATTTGTTTTTGTTTTAATAACGCATGTTTTTTCTTTTAATTGTGTTTGTCGAGAGGATGAATACACTTCTCGTTTATCAGTTTGCTTGGTAGGCTTTCAGACGCTTAAATTTATTTCTCTAAAGTATATTCACGCGCATTAGTTATAGCATATTGTATGTTATTTCCGATTTTGCAATCATCAGTTTGTTAAATTTATATGTGGACGTTATCAATATTCATGTTGGTGTTATTTAAAAGTAAGATACAATATATTATTTTAGGAATCTGAACCTTGCAAGCATCAATCCATATTAGGTACATGAAGTTGAGTGTTATTTTAACTTCTGCTACAACACACCGATTGTTGATTTTAATTTTGTGTATTTTGATGATAATATGTGAATGGTGCTAAGGAACCTGGTATTACTTTCTCTACAGTGTATAATATTTTTGCAACTGCATGCCATTACTGCTGCGTAATTACTATTTATATGAGATCAAAATTTAAAAGATTTGATTTTTGTTTACATTCAGGTTACCGAATAATTTATTTATTTTATGAGAATTTTGGATTTATAAAATTTTAAAAGTGACGACGTTCGATTACTTTTCATTACTTTATTGCAAACCTTAATGTAACAATTTGAGAGAAATTTCTTTATTAGATAATTAGACATATTGATTTGGTTGATATATAATTTGGTGCTAAGTTTTGACATATAACATAACGTAACTTAAAGTAAACAAGATCGTTGACCGATTAGCTGGGTTATTTGCCCGCAAGTGTTTACGGGTATTTGCAAATATTTTGAAGTTTTATAGGGATCAACGTATCAGCCGTAATTCACTGATTCACCTGTAATGCAACAAAAGGAAAGCGAGTTCTTTGGTTCTCTGGACTAGCTGTAAACCTTTGCATTCAGGTACTGGGACCTCTGATTGACATTTATAAATACCCTGGCGTTCAGTTGATTTATGACAAATCCCTATTGTATCTCACGTATTAGAAGCTATCCTAAACACATAAATTAGTAACACGCCTACGCCCTTTATAACACTGCGCATCCGGCACGCCTTTTTCCTTATCTTTTACTTCCGTTCGATAGCTATTTTCGACCTTAACAAGTAATTGTTAACTACTTATTAATATCAATAGTAATATATTGTAAGAAAGAACAGTTAAAATAGGGAATTCGAAATTATTGGCTTAGTTAGCCACTCTAGGGACAGAGTAACCCTCCACCTTTCAATGTATAAAGTTATTTTGCCTTTCCAGGTTTTCTAACTCAAAGTAATCTCTTTTAATAAACTCATGGACGACTACCTATGTTATCGACGAAAACACTACACACTCATTTCCTATGGCTATTCATAATAAGTGGTTTCTTTGTAAAATAACTTAATAATTTATAAAATGAGACATAACCAAACAGCTAGAATGGGTTTTTGTTATGAACGAATAAGTTCAAAGTACAAGTCGTAGGTTCAAGTCCTACTCGACGTAAACTTTTTATTTATGTATTTAATAAAATTAGTAATAATTTTTAACTACAATGGGCTCTCTCTAGGATTTTTGGTGAGCGGCAGATGTTAAATTATCTGTGGATTATAATGATTACTGCTAAAAATAAATAAGGTAAGTAGTACTGTAACTATCTCAGAATTAATTCCATTTACATCTATTTTCAAATGGTTTAAGATTGGTATAAACGATTTAGCTAGTGCGCATATGTTACAAAGAGAATAAGTATCAAATTTATTCTGCCAATGGTTGGTATAACAAATCTAATATTTATTCCGTATTTTAGTGCTATTCTCGGGAATAACGGAGTGCATTGGTTATCTTAGCTTTATTTAGAATACGAAGTACATTCAACGTAATCGTTTATTACTTAACCAAGACTTTGTGGATATAATTATGCGATTTTTTGCAGCTTTGGGCCAACTTGTGTGTATATACTATGCGTACGGACTGGATAATTCAGTTACACAAACGGGTATGCTCTATTTGGTTAATTAGAAGGACACTGTACTGAACAGACATATGATTATACAAATATCCAAACAGGTATTTGACCATCCGAACAGTGCCCTCAAAATTTTCTACACTTTCCGGATGACGACTTAAAAGTAGAGTTGGAGTGTACAATGTAAAAGTTAGTTAGTGCTTTGTAAATGCAATCAATTAATAATCCTCTAAGGGTTCGGTCAACCGCTTGGGTGCACTTACGTATCGGAAATAAAAATAGAAAGTGTACTATCTTGGTCATTCCAGTGTATGTACAATGATAACGGTGTAGTCATTGTGCGGTAGTAAAATGGCACTGTGCATTAAATCGATCTTGACTGTGTTACAAACCGCCAGTAGTACTTCCGCCCTCCTACTGTCATTCACCCTGGCTTTAGGGTAAATTACGCCAGTACGCTGTACGTGACGGAATCACTGACACCGGTAATACCGTCCGATAGCGGACCTGCGTAACACGTTTTCAACAGTGATACGAAGACGAATAACGTAGTTCACCTACCAGATGTTTCTTGGGTTGTTTTCTGTTATCAGTTGGGTCAAGGAAAGCGGAATCAGTAGGCTATGTACCTTCATCCTGAAACAAGGAATAAGACTCACGTAGCTCTCGCGTAGCTTGGACCGAACGTCGCTCAAAATTTTTTTTTCATGTAACACTGCAGAACTACCTTAAGAGTACGCTCGCTTTTTGTCTGATATGAACAATGCGGAGCACTACACATACGCGTCAGCCTTTCTAGATCCCTGGTTGAAGAAGAATGCATATTTTGTCCATGGTATACGTAAAGGCGTTCCCTCATCGGTCCAATTCACAGTAGAAGGTAACCCAATTCTCATCTTAACGAGAGATTACCCGCCACACTTTCATTCCAGTAACGTTGATTTACATGGATTTCAAGCACTTCACTGTGATAGAAAGCCTATTCGGTCGCCGTTAGCGTGTGTACATGTGTAGACATATTTTAAAAAAAATTTCATTTTACATAACTTTTCTTAATAAAGTTTCTTAATATAAAGCAGACTAAGTCTAAAATTAACAAAATTAGATTTAAAACGCTGAAGTTGTATTATCCGTATTTGATGGAAGCGGGCGGTTTCGGAAATTTTTCTAAGCTAGCATCTATATGTATATTAACGTCCGTTTTTAAATGTTCACCATTATCACACATAATAAAATACTTTATCTTTTTTGGGTTTTTTAATGGTGTATTTTAAATTATGGATTGTATTTTAAATGTTCATATGACATAGTTTATTGGTTCAGCTTTTACAATGTTGCCTATTTTCGTAATGAACGTATTAAAGAGGGATGCATAATTATTACCTTAAAGAAATTAGTATTATAATTATTTCATTTTAATTTCCGCTTTATAGGTTGGAAAGTCGTGTTTTGTTTCGTAGCAGATATTTTCCTCGGTACCCGGAAATCTTAGTTGGGGATGCATGCTCGTTATCTGCTCGAGTTGCATACAATATTTTTTCTATTATTACACAAAAATAAATAAATAAACGGTTTTACTACGTGGCCATATATGTAAGTAAATACAAAATGTTTTTAATGATCAAATATTTAATGTTTAATTATGATTGATTAACGTTGTTAGCGTGTTTCTCTGGATATTAAGTTTAAACGTCTATCAGTTTTCAGGTTAATGGTTTCAGTGTCAAACAAACCTTCGTCGTTACTGTCATTCTGAATTTTCAACAATTCTTCTCATTTTAAGCTTTAACAGGTTTTTTTTCCATCTACAATTTTTTGTTTATTTTTTCTGGCAAACCACAGTAGCCTTGAATAAGTAGCAAAGAAACCAGTTTGTTATCGTTGTCTGATTTCCGACAACGAAAGTGAACGTATCGTGTTGCGGGCTTCTTTATCTTTTCACCTCCTTCAGCACAGTGATGGACTCCCAGCATACATATATGCAATGTTTATATATATACATCGTGGGAATTTTACTTATTCTTCTTATTCTCTTTACATTTTAAAAGTCTGTCTTTATCCTGTTGTATAGTGCATTTATTTCCTTTCTGATTATCTGCGCATATTCCTTTTTTATTTTTCTTCCCAATGAGTCTAACACTTCTTTCCGCATCCTGCTATATCCTCTACTAATTTTCGCATGTTCTACCGCCTATACACTTTGCAGCAAATTCATGTCTCAATGATTCTGGTAAAAATGTGCCGTCCACCAAATCTACCCATACACTATTAAACCAATCCACTTTCGTTACAAGCTCCTAGAATCAATTACCCTGACGGTATTCCAGTTATTGTCCTTAAAAAATGCTACCCCGAACTAGTACCTGTATTGTCCAAACTCCGTTCGATCTCCATGTCACCTGGAGAGTTTCCCTCATCGTGGAAGTTGGAAAATATCCAACCGATTCCTACAAAGGACGACAAAACCGATCCCTCAAACTATCGACCAACAGCTATCACATCCATTTTGTCGAAAATCATGGAAAAAGCCATCATTCACCAAATACTTTCGTCCCTCGAGTCCAATAAACTTCTAAACGACCATCAGTATGGATTCAGACAGAGTGATCTTCTTTTATATGTCACCTAGCTTTATAATAACACATTAGAGAGGTCCGGTGAAACAGTCGTAGTAGCTTTAGATATTTCAAAGGTTTTTGACCAGGTTTGGCAAAAGCTCACTTAGTTTGGCTTATCCGATACACTCATCAATTGGATATCCAGATTTCTTGACAAAAGACGTATACGCGTTTTCGTCGATGACTTCCTTTCGAAAGAAACTACTATTAACGCGGGAGTACCCCAAGGATCAGTGATAGCTCCCACACTTTTCCTGCTATACATAAATGACCTCATTTCCTCAACAACGAACCCGATCAATTGCTTTGCAGACGGCAGTACTCTACAATGTAGTTTTTCTCAGTTTTCCCACAATAATAAGTCTAGTCAGGACGTTAAGGTGAAAATGGCAGCCTCAATCAACAGTGACTTAGAACATGTCCTTGAATGGGGAAGGAATAATCATCAATTCATTGCCTGCTGCAAATATGGATGGCTTCGAACTTAAGTTTTTAAACTCCATTTCTATATTAGGGATGCCCTTATCGAATCTTTCATGGGTTGGCCACCTTTTGTCAGGCAGCAAAACAGCTGCCCATAAACTGGGATTTCTATACAGATCTAAATACGTACTTCACTTAAAAATGACCCTGCTCTGACTTCTAACCTACAGTTTCTTGAACGTAGAAGAATAGTTTTGGTTCTTTCCTTGTTCTATCGCTATTTCAATGGCAAGTATGCCTCCGAAATACACTCCTTAATACCTTCGCAGGCCATTTTCGCTAGAAACATTCGGTTTGCCCATTCACACCATAATTGCGCACTCAAAACTCCATCGTGTTACACTTAACGGGCGCAATCTACATTTTTCCACACGGCGATCAAATTGTGGAATGAACTACCCAGTTCCTGTTTTCCTCCAAACTTTGATTTAAGTCAATTTAAGGTAGCCATTCATAAACATTTCTCGCTCGCCTAACAATATCCCTAAACCTCCCAGTGTTTGTGTGTTTTTTTAGGACGTCAGGCAAGTCTTAGCATGTTCGGAAATACTATAAGGAAAAAAAAAAGTGACATTGTTCACGGATCCAGAGAAAGGGGTCTAGTGTTAAAAGTAGTGCTAACCCTTAGGTTATAATCGCGAATTTCCCGAATGCAAGTTTGCAAATTCAATACTATTAGTGCTATCACGTTCTCGGCTAGTGAGATAAACAGAGATCGCTGTAAATAAAAATCACCTTGATAAGTTTTGTGTAAATATAAATTTCGCTTTAATAAATTGGTATATTTGTATAAAGGACAAAGAAAGTTGTCTAAATAATATTCACGTGCAGTTATATTAAACCAGCTTATACATTAGTCAATCATATTGTTTTGGTGTACTCAACTTTCACTAATTAACTCGCTTAATTACGAATTGTATAGCTGCGATAGGAGAGAGCTACATCGGGAGCTTATGCAGGCGGGTTTTGACCGAAGCGTTTGCTGGAGGCTCAATCACCGGTTATCTACCTTATACCGCAGAACAAAGGAAAAGGAAGGGCCCAGGGTAGTCAATTGAGGTGTAGGGTTGTGCATATCAAGGTAAAGCACCTACATACATTTGTTTTTGTTTTTAATAACGCATGTTTTTTTCTTTTAATTGTGTTTGTCGAGAGGATGAATACACTTCTCGTTTATCAGTTTGCTTGGTAGGCTTTCAGACGCTTAAATTTATTTCTCTAAAGTATATTCACGCGCATTAGTTATAGCATATTGTATGTTATTTCCGATTTTGCAATCATCAGTTTGTTAAATTTATATGTGGACGTTATCAATATTCATGTTGGTGTTATTTAAAAGTAAGATACAATATATTATTTTAGGAATCTGAACCTTGCAAGCATCAATCCATATTAGGTACATGAAGTTGAGTGTTATTTTAACTTCTGCTACAACACACCGATTGTTGATTTTAATTTTGTGTATTTTGATGATAATATGTGAATGGTGCTAAGGAACCTGGTATTACTTTCTCTACAGTGTATAATATTTTGCAACTGCATGCCATTACTGCTGCGTAATTACTATTTATATGAGATCAAAATTTAAAAGATTTGATTTTTGTTTACATTCAGGTTACCGAATAATTTATTTATTTTATGAGAATTTTGGATTTATAAAATTTTAAAAGTGACGACGTTCGATTACTTTTCATTACTTTATTGCAAACCTTAATGTAACAATTTGAGAGAAATTTCTTTATTAGATAATTAGACATATTGATTTGGTTGATATATAATTTGGTGCTAAGTTTTGACATATAACATAACGTAACTTAAAGTAAACAAGATCGTTGACCGATTAGCTGGGTTATTTGCCCGCAAGTGTTTACGGGTATTTGCAAATATTTTGAAGTTTTATAGGGATCAACGTATCAGCCGTAATTCACTGATTCACCTGTAATGCAACAAAAGGAAAGCGAGTTCTTTGGTTCTCTGGACTAGCTGTAAACCTTTGCATTCAGGTACTGGGACCTCTGATTGACATTTATAAATACCCTGGCGTTCAGTTGATTTATGACAAATCCCTATTGTATCTCACGTATTAGAAGCTATCCTAAACACATAAATTAGTAACACGCCTACGCCCTTTATAACACTGCGCATCCGGCACGCCTTTTTCCTTATCTTTTACTTCCGTTCGATAGCTATTTTCGACCTTAACAAGTAATTGTTAACTACTTATTAATATCAATAGTAATATATTGTAAGAAAGAACAGTTAAAATAGAATTCGAAATTATTGGCTTAGTTAGCCACTCTAGGGACAGAGTAACCCTCCACCTTTCAATGTATAAAGTTATTTTGCCTTTCCAGGTTTTCTAACTCAAAGTAATCTCTTTTAATAAACTCATGGACGACTACCTATGTTATCGACGAAAACACTACACACTCATTTCCTATGGCTATTCATAATAAGTGGTTTCTTTGTAAAATAACTTAATAATTTATAAAATGAGACATAACCAAACAGCTAGAATGGGTTTTTGTTATGAACGAATAAGTTCAAAGTACAAGTCGTAGGTTCAAGTCCTACTCGACGTAAACTTTTTATTTATGTATTTAATAAAATTAGTAATAATTTTTAACTACAATGGGCTCTCTCTAGGATTTTTGGTGAGCGGCAGATGTTAAATTATCTGTGGATTATAATGATTACTGCTAAAAATAAATAAGGTAAGTAGTACTGTAACTATCTCAGAATTAATTCCATTTACATCTATTTTCAAATGGTTTAAGATTGGTATAAACGATTTAGCTAGTGCGCATATGTTACAAAGAGAATAAGTATCAAATTTATTCTGCCAATGGTTGGTATAACAAATCTAATATTTATTCCGTATTTTAGTGCTATTCTCGGAATAACGGAGTGCATTGGTTATCTTAGCTTTATTTAGAATACGAAGTACATTCAACGTAATCGTTTATTACTTAACCAAGACTTTGTGGATATAATTATGCGATTTTTTGCAGCTTTGGGCAACTTGTGTGTATATACTATGCGTACGGACTGGATAATTCAGTTACACAAACGGGTATGCTCTATTTGGTTAATTAGAAGGACACTGTACTGAACAGACATATGATTATACAAATATCCAAACAGGTATTGACCATCCGAACAGTGCCCTCAAAATTTTCTACACTTTCCGGATGACGACTTAAAAGTAGAGTTGGAGTGTACAATGTAAAGTTAGTTAGTGCTTTGTAAATGCAATCAATTAATAATCCTCTAAGGGTTCGGTCAACCGCTTGGGTGCTTACGTATCGGAAATAAAAATAGAAAGTGTACTATCTTGGTCATTCCAGTGTATGTACAATGATAACGGTGTAGTCATTGTGCGGTAGTAAAATGGCACTGTGCATTAAATCGATCTTGACTGTGTTACAAACCGCCAGTAGTACTTCCGCCCTCCTACTGTCATTCACCCTGGCTTTAGGGTAAATTACGCCAGTACGCTGTACGTGACGGAATCACTGACACCGGTAATACCGTCCGATAGCGGACCTGCGTAACACGTTTTCAACAGTGATACGAAGACGAATAACGTAGTTCACCTACCAGATGTTTCTTGGGTTGTTTTCTGTTATCAGTTGGGTCAAGGAAAGCGGAATCAGTAGGCTATGTACCTTCATCCTGAAACAAGGAATAAGACTCACGTAGCTCTCGCGTAGCTTGGACCGAACGTCGCTCAAAATTTTTTTTTCATGTAACACTGCAGAACTACCTTAAGAGTACGCTCGCTTTTTGTCTGATATGAACAATGCGGAGCACTACACATACGCGTCAGCCTTTCTAGATCCCTGGTTGAAGAAGAATGCATATTTTGTCCATGGTATACGTAAAGGCGTTCCCTCATCGGTCCAATTCACAGTAGAAGGTAACCCAATTCTCATCTTAACGAGAGATTACCCGCCACACTTTCACTCCAGTAACGTTGATTTACATGGATTTCAAGCACTTCACTGTGATAGAAAGCCTATTCGGTCGCCGTTAGCGTGTGTACATGTGTAGACATATTAAAAAAAAAAAATTTATTTTACATAACTTTTCTTAATAAAGTTTCTTAATATAAAGCAGACTTAAGTCTAAAAATTAACAAAATTAGATTTAAAACGCTGAAGTTGTATTATCCGTATTTGATGGAAGCGGGCGGTTCCGGAAATTTTTCTAAGCTAGCATCTATATGTATATTAACGTCCGTTTTTAAATGTTCACCATTATCACACATAATAAAATACTTTATCTTTTTTGGGTTTTTTAATGGTGTATTTTAAATTATGGATTGTATAATTTAAAATACACCATTAAAAAACCCAAAAAAGGTAAGTATTTTAAATGTTCATATGACATAGTTTATTGGTTCAGCTTTTACAATGTTGCCTATTTTCGTAATGAACGTATTAAAAAGGGATGCATAATTATTACCTTAAAGAAATTAGTATTATAATTATTTCATTTTAATTTCCGCTTTATAGGTTGGAAAGTCGTGTGTTGTTTCGTAGCAGATATTTTCCTCGGTACCCGGAAATCTTAGTTGGGGATGCATGCTCGTTATCTGCTCGAGTTGCATACAATATTTTTTCTATTATTACACAAAAATAAATAAATAAACGGTTTTACTAGGTGGCCATATATGTAAGTAAATACAAAATGTTTTTAATGATCAAATATTTAATGTTTAATTATGATTGATTAACGTTGTTAGCGTGTTTCTCTGGATATCAGTGTCAAACAAACCTTCGTAGTTACTGTCATTCTGAATTTTCAACAATTCTTCTCATTTTAAGCTTTAACAGTTTTTTTTCCATCTACAATTTTTTGTTTATTTTTTCTGGCAAACCACAGTAGCCTTGAATAAGTAGCAAAGAAACCAGTTTGTTATCGTTGTCTGATTTCCGACAACGAAAGAGAACGTATCGTGTTGCGGGCTTCTTTATCTTTTCACCTCCTTCAGCACAGTGATGGATTCCCAGCATACATATATGCAATGTTATATATATATATATATATATATATATATATATATATATATATATATATGAATATATACATCGTGGGAATTTTACTTATTCTTCTTATTCTCTTTACATTTTAAAAGTCTGTCTTTATCCTGTTTCATAGTGCATTTATTTCCTTTCTGATTATCTGCGCATATTCCTTTTTTATTTTTCTTCCCAATGAGTCTAACACTTCTTTCCGCATCCTGCTATATCCTCTACTAATTTTCGCATGTTCTACCGCCTATACACTGTCCAATTTTAAGAATTTTTTTGGTATAGAGGTATTATCTTATACTTAATTATATTATTATTGGACTACATTTTTAAAACCTCCACCCCAACTTCACCTTATGACTATACCACGTGTCTACTAACCATCTTCTTCAAACGTACTCTCTACTGTAACTGTTCTACTTGTGATTCAACTGATGATAATTTATTGGCAAATGACTTCCCTTTCTACTAGAACACTTAACTGATAATAATTTGTTTTATTTTCTTCTGCCAGGGAACTTTAGGACGTTTCTTACTCTGCCGCTAACTATTACACCAGAATATTTTAAATGGCAGAAAAAATGGAACCTCAATCATATATTTGCATAACAATTAAGCGAAAATATGCACATGAACGAAACTTTTGCTTGAAATGCTTCCTAAATGTTTGAGATGAGAAGAAAGTAGAATCTGAGTCACATCAAACTTATGGGTCTTCACCTACTATAATTATTCGATGTGTTAAACGGTTGCAAAATTTGAAGAATAGAGGAGCATGGGATACTTATTTAAGTTCATTTGGAACCAACATTGGTATAAGAAAACGATCTGAAACAGCTATACGCGTTCAACCAACGGCGTTACCAAGAAGAAAAGCCAGTGTGACCAAGGGGGTAGAGGATTGCCAACTAGCCGACCTCCATCCTATGAGACGCGGAGCAGTTGCATAAGAAAGTGGAATTTGACATCCAATGTTAGGAAAAATGTGCCTAATGGCAAATTATACGGTCCAGCTCATTAATCGTTATGTACAGTGTGGGTCACTTAAATCATGCTTGTGTTGGAACCTCATACATGCATTACCAAAAAGGCTCACATATATAATAATATATATATATATATATATATATATATATATATATATATATATATATATATATATATATATATATATATATATAAACTAAATTAAACTCTTTAAAAAATGTAAACTAATTAAAAATTAAGAATTGACAACGTTTCAAATTGACAAATATTAAGAAACCATAGCAATAAAATTTAATTGGTGCGTAATTAAGGTAGAAAATACTTACCGCCAGAAACTACTTCAATGAAATCAAATTTGAAATTTTTTGCCATTTGAAAATGAATGAATCTAATGTTTTCAAACTCGAAGTTTGAATTAAGCAAAAAAGACCTTTAAAATGAAGTACCACATGACCCACTATTCTATTAAAAAAATTGACCGCGAAGTTGCTGTACCGGAAGGCATTGAGGCAAAATCTACCAGCATATAGTCAATAGTGCGTTTTTCGCTGCTTTGATTGGTCGAGACCAAACGCAGGCACAGTTTATCAAACTCTACAGAAACTTGGTGCATTATGCCTTAGACGAATAGGCATAAAAGTTCCACGTGCACTAATGAAAATACTATACAGAAACTACAAATGGTGTAAGCATGTTTTTATTAAATTCACTATTCGGAAACTGCAAATTATTCTATGGCCAGTTCTAATAATCAAAGGTTGTAGTCCGCAAACGCTTCGTTTACAAGATACAATGTATTTAAATTCGCAAAATTTATATAATACTATTATTATATGGTTTTATACACACCAGGAGTGATGCATATTATTAAATGTATTGATAGAAAACTAAAATATTCTTTAATTATTTACGTTTATTTTAAAAGTTAAACTTAACAAGGGCAAGTTACTCTTACATGATCTTAAAAGGGACTGACTAACTGTACACTTTCTAAACTCGTCTTATTGTTACAATGGACCGTTATTTCCACTGAACAACAGGAATTTGTACCTGCTCAAGGGTGAGACTGGCACTGCTTGTCACAAGCTAAATATTTTCAACAAATTTAAGCGTCCGCTTAACTTCGAATATTTTCTTGTGTTTGTTTGGGTAATGAAGGTAACATGACTTTGAACCTTTCGCACTTCTGGGACTTCAAGCTGCTCGATTATAGTTTTCTGCGGGCCAACAATTATTATTTTGTAAAAGCCACCAGGGCCCTGTGAACCTCAAGTTTGAATTTTTCGGATGCAATGCCGAGCATCACCGGGAAATTTGGTCTGCTGGGTTATCGTGTGCCCGGACGTATCGCCATTGATTGGCTTCGCATGAGGCCAGTATTTTCGCTATTCTATTAGCAACAAACATTTTCCATTTCTACATGGGTGATGATAGCCAGGCTAAAACTATTTCTGAATCGTTCCAGTAAACTATTTGATTTTGGTTAATACATAATTTAATTGCCTTTACTACCTTCTTAACTAGTTCTGCTAACAACAATGCACCGCACAGTTCAAGTTTCGGAATCGTTAAGGGTTTTAATGGGACTATCCGCGATTTTACATCAAGCAAGTGGTAGTAGTGATTGCCGTGTGCATCCGTCGACCGAATATAAACGCATGCTCCATAAGCCAATTGAGATGCATCACAAAACCATGAATTTGTATGGTGATTGGATTACTAACCGGAATCACGTTTCTAGGGATACTAAGTGTGAGTATATCACTTAAGCTTTTGCGGAGTTGAGTCCATCGGGAATGCAATTTCATAGAGATAGATTCGTCCCAGTTGACCTTAGCTGCCCAAAGTTCCTGTAGGATGAGCTTTGCATTCGTTAAGATCGGCCTTATTAATTCTAGTTGATCATATATTTTAGCAATTTTAGACAAAATGGTCCGTTTTATTACCATTGACTCAATATCGTTCGCATCAAGTAAACACCAATCTATCGTAGTTGGAATTCCATACTAAACCTAACGATTTTACGTCATCTTCAGGGCTTAGATTAATCTTTGCATTTAAATCTCTAGTTAATCGGTCAAACATTAATTCATGATTATTTTGCTAACTGAAATCCACACTTTGATAACACTGTAACTACTTGTTCGCGTTTGATCAATGCTTGTTTCAATGTATCTGCCCCCGTTATTAGATCATCTACATAAAAATTACCCAGTATAGACTCATGAGATAAAGGGAAATTGGCTTGTTTTAATTCAGCTAAGTCTCGACAACACCTAACTGCCAAAAATGTCGTAGGGGCTGTTCCATAAGTAACTGTACATAATCCAAAGGTTTTCAGCGATTCACTGGGATGACTTTGCCATAAAATTCTAAGGTAATCTCTATCGTTAGGGTGTATTAATATGTGTCTATACATTTTTACAATGTCAGCGACAAACGCCACTTGATGTTTCATAAACCTAATCAATATTGAAGCTAAGTCATCTTGGATGGTAGGACCAACCATTAATGTATCGTTTAGCGACAATCCAGTTGTGGATTTTGCCGAACCATCGAATACTACTCGAAGTTTGGTGGTTAGGCTGGATGTTTTCTAAACCGCGTGATGGGTCATGACAAATACTGAGTTTCGTTGTCCTCGTGCGCGTTCCTTATTACCTCCATATGACCTAATCTTTGATATTCGTGTATAAAATCTTTACAATTTATTAATAATTTGGGATTTCGATGTAGTTTTGATTCTAACGCCAGAAATATACTTTTAGCTTGTTCTTTAGATAAACCCAATTGAAATTGGTTTCCCTTAAATGGTAGCCTAACTACGAAACGGCCTATTACAGGAATATGAAGACTTAAAATACTCTTCACATTCTACCTCCTGCTTCGACAAACCTGCATTACCTTCTTCTATTTCCCAAAATTTAGCTAATTGGTTTTCGAGCTGCGTTGAAAAGTTACAAGAAACTCCTATAATTTGCGAATCTATACCTAGCTCACCACGATTAACCCACCATAACTTTGTTTTTTGTAAATAAGGCTGGTTTTTGAGTAATTTTATTTGCCCGACGCATAGTAAATTCGAAAATTGCTCGGCGCCTAGCAATGTGGAACTCTGGGTCCTCTAATTCAATGGTTTTTGTTATCAATAATGTATTAATAGGGAACGAATGCATGGGTACCTTACCACCGATTTTTGGAGTCACTAAGCAATCTACGTTTGCGCTATAAGAGTTAAACCTAGATTGTAGCGTAATCTTAGTAAGCCTAGGAATTGAAGTACTCGTTTGCGCTATACCGGTAACAGGAATAGTAACCGATACGGTTTTCAATTTAAGACGTTCTAACATCGGTTGCGAGATGAAATTTGATTGGGAACCGACATCAAGTAATTCCCTACAGCAATGAGCATTACCGTGAATATCATAAATGTGAACCGTGGATAATAAGATAAGTGATTTATTGATGGTGATTTCCTTACAGTGGTGCACCTAAGTATTTGAAGTAATTTCGTTTGTTTCCTCAAGCGTACTAGTAACTGTGGAAGGTTCGTTTAGTGTAGCACTACAATCATGATTACGTCCACGATGAATCAGGGAGTTGTGTCGTTTGTGGCAGACCCTACAATTATACATCGATTTGCAATTAGCGACTAGATAGGTATCAAACGAAGACGCAATTTTTTAATTTCTTGTAGATTATCGACCGTCAAAGAAATTGTGGACACTGATGTACAGAATGAGTCTGCTTGCAAATAGCACAAATAATTGTACTCTAAAAGGTAGCACGTGACGTTACCGTTTTAACACTTGATGGGAGCGATTAATTTGATTGAAATGATATGACTTTAGAATCGTCATAATTTTTACGAAAATCTCTCTGCTTGCCAATGACTCTAGCATTTTACATCTATACGTTACAAATTCGATAATCTCATTTAGTGCAGGCTGTCATTTTGACAAATGAAGTTGTCATTTTCAACTTAAAAAAATAGACAGTTGTCTCATATAATACCGTGGGGTGGATGTTATGCCCTCACTGTATCTTGATAAACACTAATGTATTTACAAAACGTTCTTTGTCCTTTATACACAAAATTTATTATCTCGAGATTTATATTAACAAAAACTTTTTATGGGTTTGAACAGCTGTGGTCGCGGATGTATTTTCGCGATTCACTATTAAATTTACTACAATTTACAATATAATAATTCGCCAAAGCGCGATTTAACCCTAATATGAAGATATAGTACTAAAATCAACACTAATCTTTTTCAATGGACACGAAATTGTCACTTCCGACTAACGAAATACCACACAAAGGTCCCTGGGATAATTGAATACTCTTTAAAATCCACACAAAGTGAACGGGAAAGTTCCCAAGCGACACCTTCAAATACCCCGGTGATTGTTAATCGTCGCATAACAATCTTCCATACTCAAATTGCATAGTGGATAATTTCCATGAAAATAAACAGACTTAATATCTAGAATAAGACGCACACAACCTGTTTTTCGAAGAGAGATGTCACTCAAATAAATTTTCTATACCCTCCAACAAACAACTCAAGGCATAAACGAACAGGTAAGCTTAAAAAAATTAGAAATATTTAAATGGGACTAAACCTTTCTTTATCAACCACGATAGCACAAACAAATTTATTCCCAAACATGTTACTTAAAAACCTTTTTCAACCATAATAAAATTTTAATTCCTTTCGAAACAGCGATAAGATATTTAAAACAATATGGTAACAATGTTTTAATTTAAAATTCTCCATACAATCTTTTAAATATCCTAATATTCCAAAAAGAATCTACGGCAAATGTTAAGCACACGTCACGATTCATTTGGATCTGACGTGCACGAGGACTGTTATTTAGTGCTCTGTGTGTGTGATTAATAAAATAATAAACTTTAATAAAAATCTGGAAAACCTGACTAACAAAATAGGTAAAGTTAGAAGACTTGAAAGTATCGAATTTGAAACAAGAATTGAAATGAGGGGATTGTCCTGCCACGGGAATAAAAAAACGTGGGTATGCAGAGTGAAGGAAATTAATTCAAAAACTCTAAGTGATAATCCTCGAAAGCAATAAATCATGCGGAGATACAGGAACAGCCACTTGCGCTGGTAGGAGTAGAGATGTAGTTAAAAAAGTTAAAGAGGTAAACGGTATTTTTATTTACTTGATTACATACGCACGTTACAAAGTAAAGTAAAGTTTTTGGAGACGTATTTTGTAAAACTAAAGAAATATGTTAGAAAAATTAAAAAAAAGACGACCGAAAAACAGGTTATGCAGAATGACTCAACTATAGACGCAGAATTAATGGGAAATAGTCATGTACAAACTGCTGGAAATTCAGACATCGGGACCTCGACATTGAATAGTTTTACGTATACTAAAAATGATCCAATGACCTGTACCGATAAACATGGAAATGGGCACGAGGATAACACTTGTAACGTAAACAACTTTACGGAAACATCTAGATCAGATTATACTGAAGAAACTAAATTAAATCAAAACCTAAACTCTTTGTATTATCAGATAGCCATGGAAATTATATATGAGATATTAAATAATATGTGCGGAAATAAGTTCAGAATTGTTTTTTTACAGGCCAAATGCTACGATTTAGCCAGATCACGTCTAATGTACAAAACTACATTAATAGTTTTACATCAAATGAATACTTAATAATAATAGGGGAACCAACAATAAAAACTTTAAATAATCTAGTCAACCAGTGGCAAAAAGTGCCAGAGAAGTTTTTAACAGTAATTTAATCGCTAGTTTGTACCGTATGGGTTTGATACGGATATAAATAAAGATGTATATAAGTGTAATATAAAAATTGTTGAGCTTTTTGACTACGTGCAAAAGTATAATAAAAATGTAGATGTATATGATATCAATGAAGGAATTACTCGCAGCGATTACACGCATCATGGTAGGTATTTCAACATAAAGGGAAAACAAAAGATTTGTAACAATCTGTTGGATACGACAGAACAATCAAAAACTAACAAAAATAACAAACAGTGTAATTTAATTAACGTAGTAGTTGGCAAGGACCACAAACACTAGAACAATACGAACATAAGAACAGTGCATACTAATGCAGATAAATCAATCAGACATCTAACCCCCCACAAAACTACCGATCAATTGCCATCACTTCCATTTTGTCTAAAATAATGGAAAAAGCCATCAATCAGCAACTGCTCACGTTCCTTGAAAATAACAAACTCCTTAGTGACCAACAATATGGGTTTAGGCAAAGTCGTTCAACAGGCGATCTTCTTTCATATGTGACCCAAGTTTGGAACAATACAGTAGAGCAGTCCGGTGAAACAGTTGTAGTCGCTTTAGATATCTCAAAGGCATTTGACCAAGTTTGGCATAAGTGTTTACTTACCAAACTCACCTCGTTTGGGTTAAATGATACGCTCATCAACTGGGTTTCTAGTTTTCTTGATAAAAGACGAATACGTGTCGTAGTTGATGGCTTTTTTTCAAAAGAAGTTAAGCATTAACGCGGGCGTACCACAGGGATTCGTTATAGCGCTTACCCTTTTTCTGCTGTACCTAAATGACCTTATTTCTTCAACAACTAACCCCATTTTATTGCTTTGCTGACGATAGCACTCTTCACTGCAGTTCATCTCAGTCTACTCATAGTGATAACCCACCTTCTATGTCAAATCAAGAAATTAAAGCTGAAATGGCAAATTCTATCAACAAAGAAATTCAACGTATTCTCGAATGGGGAAGCAATAATCTAGTTAAATTTAATGCTAACAAAACTCAGTGTTGCCTTGTGTCCGCCAAAAAAGATCGATCATTTCCTGTTGTAAGTATGAATGGCTCAGTTTTTAAGTTTTCATACTCTATTACTCTGTTGAGTATGACTGTATCTTCAAATCTCTCATGGGTTGACCATCTTCTATCAGCTACCAAAACAGCTGCTCGTAAAATAGGCTTTTTGTACAGATCTAAGCAGTACTTTACCTGTCGATAACTCCTTCTGCTGTAAAAGGCCCAAATTCAAAAGAGAGCGATTAATTTTATAAATGACCCGTCCTTAACTTTTCACATACAGTTCCTTGAGCATAGAAGGATGGTTTCAGTTCTTTCTTTGTATTATCGTTATTACAACGGCTATTGTGCTGCTGAATTATATTCTTTTATACCATCTCGGGCTATCTTTGGGAGAAACACTCGGTTCGCTCATTTACATCATCAGTATGCAGTACAAATCTCCAGTTGTCGTTCCAAGCGGGCGCAATCCACATTTTTCTACACGGCTTCTAAACTCTGGAATGATCTTCCTAGTTCTTGCATTCCTCTCACTTATTATATGAGAAAATATAGGGTAGCTATTCATAGGCATCTATTGGCAATTAATTCCTCCTAAGTGTTCCTGAGTGCTTTACCACGATAGGCCAAATTTAGCCTGTACAGGTACACAATCATAAAAAAAAAAAATAGTATTCGTATATTACATGTTAATATCACAGCCTAGCGAATAAGACCTTAAATTTAAAAATTTTATTAAATCATTATCATTTCCCGGAAGTACTTTGTGTTGACGAACATTGATTAAATGTAGATAAGGTAAATTTAATCTGTCTAACTAACTATACAGTAGCTACTTGGTTTTGTAGATTACAGTCAAGAAAGGGTGGTACATTGATCTTTGTAAAAAATAACATTAAATTTATAATTTTGAACGATATCAATGAACTAAGCGTAGAGAATCATTTTCAATGTTGTGCTGTGAATTTAATGGACTACGAAATTAATGTTGTTTCTATTTACAGGCGCCCGAAAGGAACATCAAGTATTTTTCTTGAACAAATCGAATCCATGATCACACATTTACCATCTTTTACTAATATTGTAATTTGTGGTGATTTTAATGTAGATGTTGTTTCAGAGTCCTATAAAAGAACAAAATTTCTTGAGATTATTAAAACGTACGACATGATAATCACAGTTACTGAATATACAAGGGTCACTAAAAACTCAAAAACATGTATCGACCAACATTGACGAGATGCTAACGAATACCGTAAATATACCCATTGATTTTTCTGATCACGATCTTCAAGTAATTACTATAAAAATTTGTAATGAATCTAGAAATAATTTAAAATCAGTTAACCGTGGTAGAGTCTTCAGTAAAGGAAACCTATGTAAATTTGTAAGAATGGTAGGCAATTATAATTGGGAACAAATTTATTCGGTTGAAGATAAGTGTTCTTGCTCTTACGATAAATTCAAATCTATTTTCGAGTCCGTTTTTCCCATTAAAAACATATGTAATAGAAAGATTCAAAACCCATGGATAACTAGAGAAATTAAAACATCCAGTTAACATAAAAGATCTTTATATCTATTTATTAAATTTAATCACCATCCAGTGCCGTTAAACTTCTATAAAAAATATTGTAAACCATATAAAAGTGTGATACGGTAGGCACGTCGAAACTATTTCGATAATTATATAAATAAATCTAGTAATAAAAATAGGTCATCATGGCAAATAATTAAAAAGGAAATAGACAAATCTAAAAAATCGGCAGAAAATTTAGAAATAAAGGAGAATGGTGTCTTAGTATGTAATACCAACCAATACCAACAAATTTAATGAATATTTCGCTACGATCTCTGTTAATTATTCCAAGAACATGCAGACAGTGCCGAATTGGTCGCCTACGAAACCCCCAACGAACGCGAATTCCTTTTTCTTATCATCCACAACTCCTTCAGAAATTTAAGACATCATCAAAAATTTAAAAAATACAAATGCCACGGGTGTAGATTATATACCGATAAAAGTGTTTAAATTAAAGGCTGGGACAATAAGTGAACCTCTCTCTCATGTAATAAATCATTGCTTTGAACAGGGATATTTCCCGGATCCCTTAAAGATCCCAAAAATTAAACCGCTTGTTTAATGTAATAACAAAAAGGAATTAACTAGTTATCGTCCAATCTCTCTTCTACCATTCCTATAAAAAAATTTTTAAACCGCTATTGTAATGAGGTTAACATCTTTTTTGCAACGTAACAGTTATCTTTGCAGTCAACAACATGGCTTTCGGTCAAATAAATCTACTGCCACGGCATTACAGGACCTATTTCGTTGTGTTTACATTAATATTAATAGAAATACATTAGTTGCAAGTATTAATTTAGATTTATCGAAAGCGTTCGACTTGGTCAATCATACTCTTCTAATAAATAAGATGGAATATTATGGAATCCTCGGGATCCTGTTAAAGTTATTAATCTCGTATCTTCAAACAGGTTTAGCGTCCTTGAAGTTTGTCATAATGATAATGGACGAATAATTTTGCACCAATCAAGGGCCAGTAAAATAACATGTGGGTACCACAGGGGTCCATTATAGCACCTCTGTGCTTCACACTGTTTACTAACGAAATTGCTTACAACTTTAACGAAGCGGTTGAACAAATAGTTATGTATGCTGATGATACGAGTTTGGTGGTAACAGCTTCAAATGAAGATGAACTAAAACATTCAATAAAACGTGCATTGACACAGGCTGGATGCTGGTTTAACTACAATAAATTACTATTAAATGTCAGCAAAACCAACATCATAATTTTTAAAAATAGAAATTATTTATTGAGACACTTACCATTGATACTGTAGATGTGAAAACAATAAACAGCTGTAAAATTCTTGGGCTTGATATCGACAAGGATCTGCATCGGAATACTCATTGCAACGGGATTATTTCTAAATTAATATACGTTAAAATGTGTTTACTTTGCATATTTTGAGGCTGTTCTTCGATACGGCATATTATTTTGGGGAAATGCTGTTTTATCGAACAAGATACTTAAAATTCAAAAGAAAACGATTAGAGCCATAACTGGTATCAAGACAAGAGACTCATGCTGTCCTTATTTCAAGAAATTGCAGATTCACGGCAAACAATCTTTAAATGTGCTAGTATACTATATATATATATATATATATATATATATATATATATATATATATATATATATATATATATATATATATATATATATATATATATATATATATATATATATATATATATATATATATATATATATCTACATACATTCCAAACAAATTCAAACTTCCATAATTATGAAACAAAAGCAAACTTGAGAGCATCCTTCTCTAACTCAACTTTACCCCAAAATAGTTTTGCTACAATCGCCAAAACGGTATTTAACAGTTTACCGAAAGAACTCAAAGAAATCAAGAATTTAAATTTATTTAAACGAGGAGTGACAAATACGCTCATAGATAACCCATTTTACACAATTGGTGAAAATAGTGTGACTGTAGACTCAACTTTCACGACGTTTCTAGATTTCAAAGTTTTAAGTTTCTTATTGACATGCTGTTTTGGTCATAAAGGGTTTTCCAATAAGAGGTGTTATTTTTAATAGCCCGCTATTTCGGTAGATGTCACTTTTGAAGCTGTCATTTATTGACATTTGACAAGTAAAAACTACGCGATTAATAAAAATGGAACGATACACGCTTCAACAGCGCGTTGAAATTATTAAAATTCACTATAAATATGGTGAAAATTTGGCAGAGACGGTTCGTAAAACTAAAACATTTGGGTCGTCGTGAAGCACCTTGTCGGACCGCAATACGGAAATTGGTGAACAAACTCGAGCTGTTGGGACAAGTTAATGATGTGAAGAATAAAACCCGTGCACGTCGCTCAAGAACAACTGAGAATATTGCCGCTGTAGCCCAAAGTGTTAAAGAAAACCCATGTTTGTCCATTCCTCGTCGTTCTTTGGAATTGGGCATTCCACAAACGTCATTACACCGTATTTTGCATAAAGACTTGGGTCTTAAGGCTTATAAAGTTCAGTTAACACAAGAACTCAAGCCGGCCGATCATAAACAACGTCGTGTCTTTGCTGATTGGGTCGTTGAAAATGATCCGGAATTCCATCGAAAAATCATCTTGACTGATGAGGCCCATTTCCACCTCGGTGGGTACGTCAACAGGCAAAATTGTCGCATCTGGGGCTCGGAAAATCCAAGAGTTATTGTTGAAAAGCCTCTCCATCCTCAACGTGTGACTGTTTGGTGCGGTTTATGGTCTGGCGGGGTCATTGGACCTTACTTTTTCGAAAATGAGGCTGGAGCAAGAGTTACGGTGAATGTATTGCGCTATCGAGAGATGATTGATGATTTTTTATGGCCGGAATTGGATGGTATTGATCTGGACAAAGTTTACTTCCAACAAGACGGCGCTACGTGCCACACAAGCAACGAAACCATTGATATTTTACGGGAAAAGTTTCCGGACCGTGTTATCTATCGAAGAGTTGATCACAATTGGCCACCGAGATCTTGTGATTTAACACCTTGCAACTTCTTCCTTTGGGGCCACGTGAAAGATAAGGTCTACGCCAACAGCCCAGCGTCGATTCAAGACCTCAAAGATGGAATTCGTGAGACTATCGATGACATAGGGCAGCCACTTTGCGATTTGGTTATGGAAAATTTCATGAAAAGGGTATGGTCCTGTAAGCGTGGTCGTGGTAGCCATTTGGCTGATATTGTTTTCCATTATTAACGGCATACCTTCCTCTTTATAATGAAATAAACATCCGATCAATTATCTCAAAAAATTCCATTTTTCTTTGAATATCAAAATAACACCTCTTATTGGAAAACCCTTCATATCAGACTCCCATGATGATTTAATTGACTGTGATTTATATTTGTATGTATATTTTATACTGTTATGTTAATATGTTATGTTATAGTGTATTGTTATTTTATATCTTCAGATGTATTACTGTTCAACACTATTACATGGGCGGTTTTTGAATAAACTTTACTTACTTACAGTGTAAAAAGTGTGTATTCGAATATCTAGCGTAGATACGCGTTTTTGCTGCTCTGTTATCGCCCGCTCTTTGACACAATAGGTTCGATAAGACTAGCAATAAGAAGTAGTCAAAGATTGCCACTTATATCTACATAAGATACATAGGAAATGTGATTAAATGTAGCCAAATGCTAACAGTATAGGACCAATAAACAGTACGTACCCGTACATAGACAATAACCAAAGCTGCACATACGCAATTAATGCGAGCACACTTTAGGTACCTAATATTCCACATTCACACAACAATAAAATGCACTAAACCTTACCGTAATATGACGCCCACAAATCCCATCGTATCATAGGGATAACCACCATATTATACCAGCAACACTATACATGGTTATACACAAGCAACACAGAGCTACTGGAGCGGTGGCAACACGATCTGCTTAGCATTCGGGGGGTAATAGATTCGATTCCCGTTACCGTCTATCCTGTGTAAAATTTTTTCAGGGGGCTTCCCTCATACACATATAGCGGCATAGTAACTGCGTATGCGAACACCATGTACGGCTGTTTCGGCGAATTCTGGGGTAGTATCTTCCCTCTTCACCTATCCTTAACTCCACCATGCATATATACCTAATGTATGTTGGAAATCCATGACTGGGACTAAAGGAGTTTGGAGAGCTCAAGCAGCTAGCCCTCTCACTTAGGGAGGGAGTAAAGCAAGTGGCCTTTTCCTCTTCCTCCACTAGCAATGTCATCCAAAATTCCCATACAACACACCGCACTTATTCGCAACATAACAGATTCTAAAACCCAAAAGTTATCAAATAACGATGAACAGGCCCCAAAATATAGTAGTTCAGTAGTGGTCAAACATTTTTGACAAGCAATCAGCAATAAAGAAGGCAACACATAACGTTAAAGAGCCTACTACTCGTTACAGATTTCATGTACTGGATGGACTTGCGGATTCAGATACGAATAAAGAGGAACCTAAAAAGAAAAACAAATGAAAGATCCTAAACTGTCTATTTTTATATATAGAGTTGTCAGCCACAAATCTATGATAGACAAGCCAGCTCGCGTTGCTGAGGAAGAAAAATATTATGCTAATACTCTTTCAAAAAATGCAATTAAGGTCTAACCTAGTAATGTTCACATCTAGAAAACTAATTCGGCATCTACAAGAAAAAAACGTCATCCACCATACATATCAGGCAAAAGCAGAATGAGCATACTAAGTGGTAATAAGAGGATTATATCATACTATGTCAACGGACGAGATAAAACAACATTTAATACGAAATGCACAGTAAGTGAAAAACAGCTAGGTAATGGCCAAGTCACTATGCATGGCAGTCTGGAATGCGAACGGGCTACCAAGCCACATGCAACAAATCGGATAAGAACGGATTGGAGTAGAATACTTATCATGCATTGCAACATAGAATCCTACTACGACTTAAGCTCTGATCACAGCCCTATCATACTGACAGGGCTGAGATTATTCACACTCAACCAATGCCAAGATTATTAAACAGACAAACAAGTTGGGACGTATACTAAAAAACAGATACACTACGATACTGTAGTATGCAACATAGACGGAAACACCTACACCAAACTAAAAGAGAGACAATAATTATACTTCTGTATAAATAAAAGAATTGGTACCCCAAAAACGTACAGAAAGCCCAAATGACAAAACGTATTTTAGTATACTAACCCACAAACTCCAACACGCTACTAGAAATTCAAAAAACGATCCTTTGTGTAAATCATCTCTCCCCTAACGAGCGGTCATTTTGGAAAGTTACCAAAATGCTAAAAGGACCCGTACTCCTAAATTTTCCTCTGAGATAACACAACGGTAACGGTGAATAGAATACCACGGTTTTTCAACATCACCTAAAAAAGTCATTACGTCCTTAAATGACTAAGAAAGTGAAGCAATCAACTACGTTATTGACACCCTATGTCACCTACACTAAAATACATAACACCAGGAGAAGTCTTACATGAAATCAAAGCCACAAACTCTCACAAAGCGCCTGGTTACCACTTAATAGTTAGGGAAACACTCAAACATCTCCCAAAATGAGCCACACTCATCTTAAACAGAATATTACTTGTATACCACTATCTAACCGAGCGAGTGAAAGTTTGCACAAATCTTTATGTTCACTAAAACTAGAAAACCACCAACAGAAGCTACGTCATCTAGACCCATAATCCTGCTTTCAATACTTTCAAAAACATTTTAAGATAATTCTGCTGAAACGCTTAACAAGGAAATCTCCCCATTACACCTAATTCCATCGCGCCCTCTTGGATTTAGGGAAACCATTCCACCATATCGCAATGTTACGGATTAGTCAGTATGATAAGAAAATAAAATAGGATGTGTGCAAGGGTTTTTTGACAAAGTGCGGCATAAAGGCGTTTTGTACAAACCGAAACAAACCTTAAATCATATTTGTGTGAAATGTATTTTGACGCACATAAAGACTAAACAGCAGCAACTAATATTTGAAACCAAAAAATTGAACTGGATAACTCACAGAAAATCAAAGCTACCTCTAGAAAACAAGATAACTATTGTTACAGGTGAAAATGGCAATGGAAACAGGTGTAACAAATAAGGGGCGAATGCCGACAGCTAGTGGTTGGGCATGAGGTGTATTGGGGGTTGGCGTGTAGGGTATATAGGATACACTCTACCAATTAACACACAAATAAACGCCAGTACTTCACAAAAATGTTCTAATCAAACAAAAACATTTGCATATTTTGTAGCGTCACCCAGGTAAATCCGCAAGAGCTACAAGACCTGTGATTAAGCTTCAAACTACTTGCACGCAATCAAAGTAAAATAGCGTGAAAATAGATCAGTTGTAATGGTCATCAAACAACAAACGTTTCCCTATTTATAATGCTATCTATAATCCACAAGAAGGTAGAATGTAGGTAAACTTTGCGTGGCCAATAACCACATCACTCGATCCAAGCTTCCGACCTGTTCTCTACTCAACCTAACTCACACCAATGAATCGAAAAACAAAAACCCTTCAGCCCGCTAAAATAACTCCATCTTTTTAACCGCCACTCTTAAAATATTTTCCATACTAAAACTGCACACTGGACATTTCCAAGGAAAAAATAAACCTGATACCTAGAATTGAGATAAAAACACCCTGTTTTTCAATAAGAAACCGTATTGTGCCAAATAAGTGATCTATAATTGCCCCATTAACAACTTAATCCATACATGAACTGGTAAACTTGAAAGTACGTAGAAATATTTAACCTCGGCGGTACGTTTTCGCTGTCGGACAAGATAACAAAAATAAATTTAAGCTCACATTTTTTTCTTAAAACCCTCCACAACCTTAATAAAACTTAATTCCTTTCTGCGATAAAAACTTTAAAATAAAAATCGCGGTAATCTAACATTAATTTAAATTCCTACATATGATGTCCAAATATACTATTAAAAAAATATTCTACGTCGAATTTATCCTCACGCGACTATCTACAAAATAATACAGAAACCAACATGGATATTCGAAATTGAACTCTGGGGATGTGCGAAACACTGGAACATGAACATCTTACAAAGGTTTCATTCGAAGACTGCTAGAGTAATGGCAAACGCTCAATGGTACATCACTAACAAGACTTGACGAAAATCTAAATATACCATATATTTTAAAGAAGATGTAACAATACCCCATGCCACCAGATAGAAAAAAACAATCCTGCGCATTCCAGATCTTAGTTTGGGTAGTTTCACTTACTCTATCGATCAGTACTCTTCCAAATACTTTTCCAGGTACACTGAGCACACTTAGTGCTCTGTAGTTTTTCAACCACTCTTGTTCTCCTTACCCTAATACAGTGATATAATGATCGCGCTCTTACAATCACTAGGTACTTTTCCCCATTTACGACATACGTTGAATAATTCACAAAATTTTTATATAACCTATGCACCTCCATTTTTTAGCATCTCACCAGTGATTTCATCTACGCCCTTCTGCTTTATCGTTTTTTAACTTTCATACCGTTTTCTCTATCTCATTTAACCCAATATCCTTCTTAGTTTCATTCTTTATTCCTTCTACGTTCTCCTTACTAAACTCTTCAGTCTTATTTTTCCTCACTACTGTACAGCTTTCCGAAATATTCTTACCAGAATTTCCTCACACACATTCGTACGATACTATTTCGTTGCTCATATTCATCACTCCTACAGCGTTCTGTTTTGGGCCATATTTTTTTGGCTATCTATGGTCGCTCTTTCACATATCTACAAGGCGCAATTGACAACACGGTATTTCAAGCTTATCAATGCACTTTCAACGTCACTGTCTGTTATTTCATTCTACACTGCTTTATCCGCATTGAACTATAGTCACAGCATCTGCATACTTCATTCTCGCACCATTATCTGTTAGTTTATCTATCCTATTTCTCGACATTCGCACTACGTTTGCCTTCCTTCTCTAGACCCACTTTTGCCCTAAACACACTCTTGTTACAACTAACAAGTTGTCCGATCCACACTCCAATCCGCGCATTACTTTTGGATCTCTCACCAGGTTTTTAAGTCGTTCATCATACACTATCTAGTCAATCATACCTTTAGATTCACCTCTTTCCCATGCACTCATACGCCCATTTTTATTCTTAAAGCACGTATTAGATACAAACAGGTTACTCTCCACACAGACGTTCACCAGGAGTTCTCCATTCTCGTTGACTCCTTGGTCTCCGGACTTTCCTAGGACGAGTTCAGTTCGTTCTCCCTGTACACTTACCCATCCATTCATATCTCGCAATATCATCACTCTTTCGTTTGGCTTACATATGTTCAGCACGTTTTTCGCATCATTCTAGAAGTTTTCACACTATTGGTCTCTTCCCCCATTCACGGATGCATAGCACGCAATGGGACATTTTTTTCGAAATTACATTTTCTTTCTAACCCACATTGCCCGGGGGGCTTACAATTAGTACCGTTTATCACATATTTTCGCTCTTTCACGCACGATCACTTTAACTCCTTTAGCACCATGCATTTCAGTCTCAACTCCTGGTCATAGTGTTAGACTGCTGCACTCCACGGCATCCTTTCCTTTGCGCTTTATCTTCGATACACACAGAATACCAAGCTGCCGTTACATTCGTAATATCGAATTCTTCGCCATGCATACCTCTCGCGTTACACGTACCGACTCGCCATTCATCCCTTGCACAGTCGTCAGCAAGGGGGCTGTCTGTTTCGACCATGACCTCCCCTTGTAGCAAGGTCAATCCAAGCCATTCGTATTGTTATTTTAAGTAATTCATTTGGCAGCCAGACCGGTTACTAGCCAAATCGTGCCTAGGATGATGTAGCGTTCCATACTAACATTATCGTCCTACTACCGGCCAGTGATGACATTTATTTGCCTTCTTCTTTATCTGTTGAGATATGCTTGAAAAAAGTTAAAAACCTAAAAGTACGTTCAAATCTACATAAAAAAGGTACTCTTGTTTAGGTAATCTAAATTTATCGGTATTTGCAACCTTTCCCTGGCGTGAGTATTGCATTAAACGGTCCTCCTCTTCAAACATTGTTCTTTCAATAACTGAAGTTATCTTGACGTGTCTTGGGTATCCATTAAACCATGGTTTAATGGGGCTGATGCATTGTCGTAAAACTCTATACCAAATAGAAATCAAGTAAATCTGTCGAAAATCACGCCGACTATATTGCTGCAAGGAGTAGTTGCAAAATCATCATCATGAACGCCAAAAAGATGTTTGAAGAACGTAAATACAAAGAATTAGCCTCATCTCCTTTGCATAGTCGTTAATTTTGGTCATTAGCTAAAGCCAGCAGCAAAAAATCTTCCTTCTCCGCGATACCTCTCGTGAGGGATCTGTAGTAGCGGATCCTGCTGACAAAGTCAACCTCTTCGTCGATTACTTTGCATCAAATTCCAGTCACCAGGATTCTGGTAAAATTGTGCCGTCAACCCCATACGCTATGAAACCAATCCACTGTCGAGACAAACACCTAGCATCAATTGTGAATAAACCTGACTCAAACAAGGCGACTGGACCTGACGGTATTCCAGCTATCGTCCTTAAAAAATGCTACCCTGAGCTAGTATCTGTATCGTCTACTCTTTGCGATCTGTCATGTCATCTGGAGAGTTTCCGTCATCGTTGAAGTTGCCAAATGTCTTACCTATTCCTAAAAAAGGCGAACCCGCAAACTATCGACCATAGCTACCTCTTCCATTCTATCGAAAATCATGGATAAACCATCATCTACTTTTGTTCGTGGAATCCAATTAACTGCTTAGCGACCACCAGCATAGGTTCATACAGAGTAATTGAACCGATGATCTTCTATCATATGTCACCCAACTTTGGGATAACACATTAGAGAGATCCTATGAAGTAATCGTAGTAGTTTGAGATATATCAGAGGCTTTTGACCAGGTTTGGCACAAGTGTCTACTCGCCAAGCTCACATCGTTCGGTTTATACGATACGCAATTGGACCCGAAGATTTCTTGAAAAAAGACGTATACGTGTTGTAGTCAATGGCTTCCTGTCGAACAGACTACTATTAACGCCGGTGTACCCAAAGGATCAGTGATATCTCCACACTATACATAAATGATCGTATTTCCGCAGCAATTAACCCAATCCATTTATTTGCAGACTACAGCATCTTACATGGTGGTTCTGTTTTCCCACAACAATAAGTCTAGTCAGGACGTTAAGTGAAAATGGCGGTCTTAATCGACAGATATTTATAATAAGGTATTCTTGATTGAGTAAGGAATACTCTACTCACGTTCAATGCCGACAAAACCGAGTGTTGCCTTGTGTCCGCCAAGAAGGATCGATCATTTCCTGTTGTAAATAAGAATGGCTTAGATCTAAAGTTTTTAAACCCTTTTTTTACGAATAATATTCCTGAACATGCTAAGATTAGCCTAACCTGCTAAAGCATTCATTAACACTAGGAGGGAATTACGCACATTGTTAGGCTGCGAGAAATGTTAATGAACTGTTACCTTAAATTTTGGAGGAAAACAGGAACTGGGAATTTCACAATTTGGTGGCCATGCGGAGAAACGTAGATTGTACGCGTTTAGGGTGACAAAATGTAATTTTCTGTACGTAATTGTGATGTAAATGGGCAAACGGAGTGACCCTAGCGAAGATAGCTTGCGAAGGTGTTAAGGAGTGTTTTTCAAGGCAAGCTTGCCATTGTAATAGTAACAGAAGAAGAAAAGGACCGAAACTGAAAAGGAGTTGTTACGATGTGGAGTACAGTTTAGACCTGTATAGAAAGTCCAGTTTATGGGCAGCTGTATTTCTATAATAGGGATGTTCGCATCAATGAACCTTTCTTGGGTTAACCACCTTTTGTCACCCAGCAAAACAGCTGCACCTAAACTAGGTTTTCTATACAGATCTAAACAGCACTTCACATCGCAACAACTCATTTTACTGTACAAGGCTCATATTCGACCTCATCTGGGATTTAATTCCAATCTCTGGGTCAGTATCCCCAATACGCCCTTGATATTGTAAACCGCATCCAAAAAGAGCTAGCTAGCCAGTTATGGACAGGGAAAGCTGGTCCATGTAACTGGCCAGCTAGCCAGTACCTAGTGATTGGAAGAGCGCGATCATTATACCACTGGAATGCGCAGGATGGCTTTCTGTTAGGGAAATGATGTTGATCAGATTTGCCCTCAAACAGGTGTTTACGTGTAAAAATCTGTACTGTGCGTTTGTAAATCTGAAGAAATCATATGACCGAGTGAATAGGGAGAAGCTGTGGGAAATATTATATGAATATGGCGTAAGTAAAGGTTAATAAACGGAATGAGGGAGGTGTATAGCTATGTACGACACAGTCTTATTAAGTGAGAATGCGGATGAACTCCAAACCGCGATCAGGAGGTTTGATATAATCTGTGAGAGATTGGATTTAAAGTTAAACGTGAACAAGACAAACATTTCATGATGAAATTGTGGAACAAGTGGCCGAGCTGGTATATCTGGGTATAATGTTCGCTAGAGAAGTTACAATGGATGTCGAGATTTCACGACGAATCAATGCTGATTGAAAGTATATGAAAAATCTATAATAGCATATCTTTCCCATCTGTACTGTATGGAAGTGAGACATGGTATCTCAAAATAAAGCACGAAGGTAAAATAAATTTCGTGGTCATGAGATTCCTGAGAAGCGCATGCGGTAAACGAGAAGGGATAAGATGAAGAATGTTAGTATAATGAAGAAGTGTGGCGAAGAAAAGATAATGATATATAGGTATCAAAGTAGTACACTACGTTGGTTTAGTCACATCGAAAGAATGAGCAACGCAGGATTACAGAACAGATTTATGTAGGTGAAGTTAGAAGTAAGGTCAGGCCTGGTAGGTCGCATAAAAGTTGACTGAATGTACAAGAGTATATTATAAGCGAAATAAAGCTAAGGAGTTTTAAAAATAAAGGGGCATGTCGTAGATGATGTATGAATCTTGGAGAAATATTTCAAAATAAACGAGGCAGGGATTGTTTTCCCTACCCCGCAAGAGAATGGCGTGAATGTTATCTTATCTGCTTGTTAGAATCTAGTGGAATTCCATAAAAGTCATTAGTAAATATGTTGTATATGCAGGGTGCCATGTGGGTGGTCCCGTGCTTCTTCGGTCCAACTAGTATACCTGGTTAGCGAGGTCTTCCGGTCATCATCGTTTTAGTCCTTTTTCAATGTGGGGTTGGTTGCTTTGGACATTGATTAGTTCGTTTTCATGATCATTGTTTTTTGTTTTGTATCTGGCAGCATGGGGTATTATTACATCTTCTTTAAAATATATGGTATATTTAGATTTTCGTCAGGTCTTGTTAGTAATGTACCATTGAGCGTTTGCCATTACTCTGGCAGTCTACGAATGAAACCTTTGTTCAATTTCGAATGTCCATGTTGGTTTCAGTATTATTTTGTAGATAGTCCATTTGTGTGGAAGTTTTCTATTAAGAATGTATGTATATATATATATATATATATATATATATATATATATATATATATATATATATGTGTGTGTGTGTGTGTGTGTGTGTGTGTGTGTGTGTGTGTGTGTATATATATATATATATATATATATATATATATATATATATATATATATATATATATATATATAAGCAAAATTTTTCATGATCTACTACGTGAAATTGAAAAACAATTCAAATACGTTTAGGCAACAAAATAAAAGAATTCTTTGTCTTTGGTTAAAAGGTAATGGTATGCTTAATTCAAAAACAAAACGGAATACACAAAAATAGAAAATAGAATTATAGATCCTTCATTTGACGGCTGCATGCATTAACCACGATATGAGTGCATTAGATTATGCGTTATACGTTAAGCTTCAGATAGAAAGTAACACTAGCAAATTAATTGAAATTGCACCATGATGTAGCTTATATTATCTGCCTTGTTTAGCTAATTGGTAGTGGTAATCATCTAAACAAGGAAACCACCTGCTTCAGAGTAAAGCTAATATGCAATTAGATGAGAAAGTAACTAAATAAGATAAAAAGGAAGCAAACAAGCTGACTAATAATAATTTACTAAAGGCAATTTCACATTCTGAACTATGTCACATAAAGTACGCGAGATTTTATTTTCTACATCATAAACTGACTCGTAATAAATATCCGTGACGATATGTATTTGTCGTAGAAGATGTCTATTTCAATGCACTTAAATTTACAGAGCGCAGCGTATAGAGAAGCAAATCAATTTTCTTTCAATTGGAAACTTAACTTCATCCGTTTTCAAATCTAATGACACCTTCGTTTGCTTGATAAAATTTATACATTCACACTTAATAAGTTCAGAATGCTTAATTTAGTTGTTTGTTTCATTATTTGAACTGAAACACACATTAAAGCAATAGTATTATTATCTTTATATTCAAAATATTTACTATCTTGTCGTAAAATTCTTAAAACAAATTTTTATTTTTATGCTTGTTCAGATTAATAAAATGTAATTTGTAACATGAGTTGATTGATGATCGTTTAATTTTGTGCATAACATCAAGACAGGTGATGAAAGTTGGGTATACTTATATTATAACGAAAATAAGCAACTATTTATGGCGTCTCGACATGAATATGAACTTTTGTGGCATTACTGGGAAACCCTAAACGGAAGGACTTGTTTGCTCTTTATGTTTACAATAAACTAATTTATATTTGAACTTGAGAGAATGAAACTAGCAAGAATTAATGAAGTTAAAATATATGAAACCTAATTGAACTTGACTACTCAAGTGTAAGAATTTTTTTTATGAAATATCAAAATAGCAATTCTTAATTGGTTATTTCGAAATATTTTATGATAATGCATTCTAACCATACAAATGTGGTTAAGAAGTTATCCAAAGTGTATTTTGTAAGTTGTAAGGATTAAGGAGATTCAAATATTGACAAGATATTTTATAGAGCATCCTATTTCACAAACTTGTCATCTCAAGTATTTCTTAGAGATATTGCCATTGACTGTAACTGCTATCGCAACGTATAAATTTACATAAAATTTAAATAAAAAAATACAAAATCTAAATTATCTTTATAATGCGAAATAATCGTGAAACTTTACATTTTCATTACAAAATCTGACATTTTTGTAAAACATAACCTCATTTTTTACAAATGAAAGGTATATAATAATAAATCAAAGGATAGCTGTTTTACTGTTGTGACGATATACCTAGAGGAATGTTTCCTAAAATATTGCTTCCCTTAAGTAACTTACAAATTTACATATTTCCGCTTTCTTTATTTTTCATCATTCTTAACCTAAAAATTTTCATTTCTCATCCATAATGTCGTTTGAAAATTGAAACCATGGATCTGTGGCAAGACCGGTCACGAACAAAGTACACTCACGTACCACACAAAATTAAAAAGCACGGAACCCGTTTCAATGGCTAAATTACCACCATTAGCGGTCGTCTAGGGCGAACTAATGAAATTTCCAAAACGTATGATATGAAATTTGTACACTATTGTTGGAAATTATGTATTATATTATAATTATAAAACAGATTTCTGGCAAACATCTGTAGTTCTAAGATCTCAAGGATGGTAAGATTTCACGTACAATGTTTGATACGCCCTTGGATTTATTCCCAATAATTTGCGAATGATGATATTTATACAATATTGTTGGAAAATGAGTTTTACATAATAATAGAATTCCGGCATCTATCTGCAGTTGCAGGACAATTGCATGTGAAAGAAGGTATGACATTAGCAGAAAATCATTTACGTGTGAAGAAATTTTTAAATTATTGTTGAAAAATGTGTTTCATATTATAATTTAATATCACAATTCCAGTTGCATGTCAGCGTGAAAAGTATAGTATGAAAGTGTAAAGTTTGGTACGTTCATGTACATCTCCAAATCATTCGCGAAGGGTGAAATTTTGACATTACTTCTTTCATATTATAATTATAAAACAGATTTCTAGCAACCAACTGCAGTTCTAATAAATTGTATGTAGAGATTGGTACGATTTTAGATTTGGTACGCCCCTGGATGTTTCTCAATCATTTGCTAGATATGAAATTCTCATATTATTACACATTAGAATGAAATTCTCATATTATTATACATTAGAATACCAGCACCCAAAGGATGGTATGACACGATAAAGTTTGGTGGGTCCCTGTGGTCTATATTATTTTAAGACAGTATCCCAGAAATTATCCGCAGTTCCAAAAAAAATGCATGTAGTCAATGGTATGATTTTTGGTACGCTCCTGTACATTTCTCAAGCATTTTTTAATGATGGAATTTTCACAGTAGTCTCGGAAACTGTATTCTGTAGTATAATTAGAAACATAAATTCTACCAAATATCTGAACCCATGGAAGGATGATACGTAACGTTTGGTACGCAACTGTCCGTTTCTCAATCCTTTGAGGAAAATACAATTAAAAAGTATTATTGAAAACTGTGTTCTTTGTTGTAGTTACAGAATAAGATGCTAGCAACCAACTAGCTACAGTGTTGAAAAAACCGCGTACCACGCTTGATACAATTTTATCATAACGCTTATTTTTCCGATGTACCTATCCAAATATTTTGCGAAAGAAATTTTCACATTATTGCTGGACAGCTATGTTATAACTCAAAAATTAATGTGTATGTTCAGGTACATCTTGCAAGTATTACAAGGATTCTCTTCGACGAAATGGCTCCCTAGCTTTGTTGTTTTCATACTGGAATCTCTTTATAGCAATCAAGTATGCACTTATTATTAATATATTTTTACATAATTGTTATCTAATATATGTAAGTAGATATGCAGGGCCGATTCTGGCCAAATTCAAGGTCGTTATCCCCATGGTTGTGAGAAATCTAAGCTCTGCAAAATTTTAAAGTCAAACTTTTCGCGAGAAATTTAAATATCATTCTATGCAAGGTCAAAATTTAAATCTAAAAACAGTCATCATATTATTCTTAGAAATCTAAAAATATAATTTTCAAGATCAAAGTTTATTGCATATTACAATTCTTAGAAATCTAAAAATATGATCAGTTGGTGGAAACAAGAACACCAGTACTAGGGAGTTTTATGAACATGAATTACAGAAAACAAGGTATTGTATCTGGTAGAAAATGTGCTTCACTCCAAGAGTAAAGTGTTGGGGATTGGATGAAAGATCCTCGATCAATAAGGACGATATTATTTTATAAGTAGCGATTAACTTATAATTTGTAAAATAAGTTACTTACATAGCCGTATCAATAGTTGTTTAACAATGTATGCAGCTTTTACATGAACTAAAACAAAAAAATGATTATATTTAGAATTTACATCAGTTCTACTTACATAAAGATAAAATTTACATTGATTGCGATAGCGCAATAGGTTAGCGCGTTACTCTAGCAAAGTGCAGGTTGTAGGTTCAAATCTTACTCGAGGTAAACTTTCATTTCTGTATTTAATAAAACTAATCATGATTTTTGATATTTACTTTTGAACTTATTCATTCATAACAAAAACGTATAAAAAAATAAGTGTCTTTTATTTTAAATATAAATATTACATTAATAAACTATGTTTATTCTAAAATTTCATTATCTTATTTAGTAAACCTAAAGTTCTTCTATAATCATTTAAATTACTTGATGACCATATTCCTGAATCTGGTCCATCCAAAGCAGGAATTTGTATTTGTTCAACTTTATTAACCTTTTCTAATGTCCAGTAGTAAATTTTGTGGTGCTCCTTGTTTTCCCACGGTTGAAACTTTATGTGAAGTATTGTTCTAATAATATTTATATCAAAATTTCGAGGCACTTGTAATTAGCTGCTCTCTCATTACATTCAGTTATAATAGATAAAGTGTCTTTATAAGCAGAATTAATATTTTCTAAGATGTAACATTTGTCGAAATACACAATGAATCATAACCCCATAATAAATTGTACATGCACATTTTAAGCGGTATGTCTCCAAATAAATTCATATCGTCTAGTATCCTATCTAATTCATTAAAAATTAAAGAGTTGTAACCTTTATCGGCACACTACGTTATAACACTTTTAAAGGTATTGTCGAAGTTAATTTTTTTATCAAATGTCTTAATAATAACTTAATTTACACACTTTGAATTTACAGCACACCAGTTAAAGCACTCATCAATAATACCAATATGTTGTCATGTATTTCGGTACAAATAAATAGCTTTCAGGGAAGGACCTTCCATCAGAGAACGCTTCAGGTATTTTCTGCAGATTTTATCCCTACTGAACCACAGTACTTCTGAAACAGAAGAGAAACTAATAAAATGCTATGTAAAGTTATATCACCAAGGTCCATTATCAGTGAAATTAAAATTTACTAATCGTTTATCATCGTAAGGTCACTTTATTCTGTTTGATTGTAAAAACATTACGTTTCTTTGGCCTTGTTGATATCGATTTATTACTTTACCATCAAACAAAACATGTTTATAATCATTTATCGTGATTTTTGACACTTTCTTGGGTAGAACCCTTTGATTTTTTACAGCTTTTCATCAATAGTGTAAGCATACATTTTTGTACGAAGTGCTTCAAATTCTAACACAATTTTACCGTAATTTTGGTCTTTCATTAAGCCAGGAACTTTTTGTTTGAAAATGGGATTGCAAAGGTATTGTCAGGACTATAATCAGATGTATCGAATTTATCAATGTCTTCTTTCATAATTGTATAGATATCAGGAACTGAAAAGGCGTATATGAGACTATCTGTATCCGTGTACAAGAGCTTAGTATTATTAGGAAGCTTAGATAGCGTGTAACCATAATGAAAGTGGTTTCTGAAACGTCCAAAACACGAAAGCCTGCATACATAGGTTTATTTAAATACACTTCTAGCTCTTTCATTTGACTATGAAAACTTGGTTTTGATATGTAATTACGAGTACCATAGCGACAATCCCATCGTTACTAAACATATGTCCTAATATTTACGTACATTTTCCATCAGTTTCTCAAACACGCTATTACTCATTAATTTATAAAAAATTTTGCCAAGTACATTTAGAGACTGCTGACGCATGGTGGTATTTAAATCGATCTATTTTTTAACCACGGAAACTGCCTAAAATGTAATATACGGTGTACTTTCACCAACTTCAATCCATCTTTAGAATACACAGTCAAATGTTTGTAATAAATTACGTAATTATATTTAGGATACAATGCAAACAATAATTTTTTAATTTTTGAAACTTGAATCGGGTACGAGTGGAACCATATGTTCGGGTTCTTGTGGTAGATCACTGTGACACTCATGTAATTCTATGGGGTAGTCCAAGTCAAAGTCGAATATATAACCAATTTCCGAATCATCAGGGTGGATTACTACTCCAAAGCTTCAAAAATTGCTTAATCCGCAAAAGAAAAGTCACCAAATGGTAAAAATTCTGACATGATGACTCCCTATAAGTTGTTCACATCGTAGTACATTAGACATACACTTCTGGAAGAGGGATAAAATTTTTATCCTATGTACATAATGTTAGATTTAGCATCCCGACTAGAACACTGAGCTGTACCACTTCTAATACTTCTTTCAATAAACATTAGCATATGATCGAATGCTAAACAATAGTGCAGGGAATCAAGCTTGTAAGTATTTAGTTTTCCAAGAATTTTCGGAACTATCAGCTGAAGTATTCCCCTACCTATTTAATATCAAATTTGTTCCAAACGTTAACCGCACGTACAAAACCCGCATCACTGATTTCTTCATTATTAAGATGACTAAAAAATACTTCCTTGATAGGGGTCTAGCTTAATTTATCCCAAGTATCAATATACTCATAAGGAAATACGCCTTTACGAACTAGCAAAATGGTTATGAATCTTTATATCATAATTAGTAAATGTTTTTCCGCATGTGTGACAAATCGTGACGCCTTCAAAGTGCTCAACCTGACTGGGGTTTAACGTATCCTTGGGAATTATTTTATTAATTATTTAAGTATCCCAATACGCAATGATTTGAAGCTCTTTAACAAACCATTGAATGCAATCATTTTGTCTATAAAGCCTAAATCTAGATAAAGTCATTGTATGAACACTTCAAGCAGTAAGCAATGCTGAAGGGTATATGTTTGGAATGAAACAGAGTATTATTTCCAAGGCATGCTAAATCTGTGTAGTTTTCTAAATCCGCATAAATTACAAACGGTACCTTTTCCTGGAATACGAAGTTTTCGAACTATAGACACATTTCTGCTTCGGATGACAGTAGGTGAAGTGTGTTTTTGTCGAAGATCTGAAAAAAAGTGGCTCAAACATCGATAACAAATAAATTTCTTATGCCCCTTATTATTATTACATATATATATATATATATATATATATATATATATATATATATACATACAGTTGGTTAGTTGTCGTCAAAGCGATAGGACGTGGTTGTGATAGCTCCAGCTTCTACCTTGGATTAGTAAAGCAAGCCCGGATTAAAATGACAATTTCTAAATCAATAGAGTTATTGTACGGTACGGGTGAGTTTTTGAGCATATTTTAGACTCAGCAGTTTTAATATTAATAATGGACAGAGACAATAATCTAACCAGTAAAATTTTGTAACGTGTACAAAAAAAAAGGCGCGTAAATAACATTTGGGATTGCTGTAGGGCTGAATTTCTACTAAAAAATTACGGCACTTTTAAACCCATACCAGATGTGATTGTTAAAACTTGTAGAATTGTAGAGTGAGCTTAAAGCGCAAATACCGCCCCTTTGTCTTGAACCCAAACAGGTAAACATTTTTGCAATGATAATCAATTATAGAAAACTAATAAAATAACTTAATTTTAACTGGATCGAATCCGCATTCCAAAGCAAATAAATAAACAAATAACTAGCTCTAATCGAAATTCTGAATGAAAGACTGTTTCTTTTCTCAAATAAATAAAACGAATTTTAGTAGTTAAAAGAAAGGTCAAGTCGTTAGTGGGAGACCCGCCCGTTCTGTAAAATTTTAACAATTGAAATATAAATACATCTTAAATCTGACAGTAAATGAATTAAGTCAATAAATAAAGCAATTCAGTTTTTAGGAGCAAATTAAACATACTAAATTGAATAGATCCTCATAGTTTTAGTTTAAATAATTAATATCCCTCACTTATTTACAATATTCATTGTATAAATAAGAAATGTAGCTATTTAAGGAAAATTTAGTTTCACTAAAAGTCCACATTATCGATTGAAGTACAATACCTTCTTTTATTCTCAAATTATAAAACAAGAAACCACGTAAAGGCAAAGTGAAAGCAGGTAGGCGCGTCACCAGCAATTGTAAATTGAAAATTGTAATAATAAGAATTTAAAATAGTAAATAGCATATGATATGAATCGAGTAAATTAAATAGAGTTGCATAGTTTCAAGTTAAATAGTTAACATACTTCACTCAAGTCCGGTGATGGTCGCGGAACCAGGAATTACGTATAGAGCAGTATGGTTGAAACGGGTGGTGTGATTGAAGGGTAGGTAAAGAAAAAAAAGAAAGAAATGTACACACACATATATATATATATATATATATATATATATATATATATATATATATATATATATATATATATATATATATATGTACATTTTGAGATTCATACAGTAAGTATAGGATCTATTATTTATACCTATCTATTATGTCGTGACAGTATACATATAACTGTCAGGTAGTAGGACGATACCGTTAGTAGGGAATGCTACATCGTCCGGGGCACGATTTGGCCAGTAACCGGTCTGCTCGCTATGGTATTACTCAAGAAAACAATACAATTGCCTCGGATCGACCTGGCTACAAGGGGCGGTCAAGGTCGAAACAGACAGGCCCCGTTACTGACGACTGTGCAAGGAATGAATGGCGAGTCGGTACGTGGAATGTTAGAGGAAAGACACATTGATATTCTGTGTGTATCGGAGACAAAGCGCAAAGGAAAGGATGTTGTAGAGATGGAGGATGGCAGCCTGGCACTATGGTCAGGAGTTGAGACGGAAGTACATGGCGCAAAAGGAGTTGGGATGATCATAAGTGAAAAAGCGAAAAGATGTGTTAAACAATACGAATTGGTATCTCCCCGGGCAATATGGGTAAGAATGAAAGTGGGGTTTCGAAGAATTTTTCTAATTGCATGCTACGCACCAGTGAATGGAGAAAGAGACCAGGAGCGTGAGAACTTCTGGAATGATTTAGAGAACGTGTTGAACGTATGTAAGCCAAACGAAAGAGTGATTATAGTGGGGGATATGAAAGGATAGGTGGGTGTATAGAGAGAACATAGTGAACTCGTTCTAGGAAAGTTCGGAGACCAAAGAGTCAATGAGAACTGTGAACACCTGCTAAACATCTGTGTGTAGAGAAGCCTGTTTGTGTCCAATATGTGGTTTAAACATAAAAATGTGCATATGTATACATGGCAAAGAGGTGAATCTAAAAGTATGATAGACTTGATAGTGTATGAAGAACGGCTTAGAAACCTGGTGAAAGACACAAAAGTAATGCGCGGAGCTGAGTGTGGATCGGACCACTTTTTGGTTGTATCGAGAGTGTGTTTAGGGCAAAAGTGGGTCTGGAGAAGGAAAGCAAAGGTCCAGACTTAAGGTTGACAAACTAGTAGATAATGGTGCGAGAATGAAATACGCAGATGCTGTGAGTAAAGAGTTGAATGTGAATGAAACAGTGTGGAACGAACAAATAAAAGACACTGACATTGAAAGTGCATGAATAAGCTTGAAAAGCTCTGTTGTCAATTGTGCCGTGCAAATATGTGAAGCGTGACTGTAAGTAGACAGAAAAAATGTGCTTGGTGGAATGAGTCGGTAAAAAAGGCAGTATGTAAGAAAAAATATACGTACATGGCAATGATTGCTGCAAAGATGCGACTGAGAAGAAGCGTTTGTATGAGTTGTACAGATTAAGAAACAAAGAAGCGAAGGAGGCTGGAGGCAGTGAGAATAAGTAAAGAGGAAGTGATGGCTGTGGAAGGAAAGAAAATGCAGAATGATTTTGAGGGAGACAAACAACTCTACTGGAAATGGATCAAAACTACAAAACGTGGCACAAAACAGAACGAAATAGTATGGGACGATTGTGAAGTGAGGAAATGCTGGCAAGAATATTTCGGAAACCTATACAGTAGTGAGGAAAGTAAGACTGAAGGATTAAATAAGGAGAATATAGAAGAAATGATGAATGAAACTGAGAAGCATATTGGAATAAATGAGGCAGAGAAAACGATAGGAAGGTTGAAAAACGGCAAGGGAGCAGGCGTGGATGAAATCACTGGTGAAATGCTCAAGTATCGTGGTTCAAAGCTTATACGAAGATTGTGTGAATTATTCAATGTATGCCTTATGTGTGGAAAAGTGCCGAGTGGTCGGAATAGTGCGATCATTGTACCATTGTATAAGGGTAAGGGGAACAAGAGTGATTGTAAGAACTACAGAGGAATAAGCTTGCTCAGCGTACCTGGTAAATTATTTGGAAGAATACTGATTGATAGAGTACGGGAAACTACACAAACTAAGTTGTGGGATGTGTAAGGTGGCTTCATGCCAGGGAGAGGATGTGTCGATCAGGTGGGTGCTCTTCAGCAGGTGATCGAAAAGTGTTTAAAGGTAAAAAGGAGGTTTTACTATGCGTTTGTAGATCTGGAGGGAGCATATGACAGAGTGAATAGGGAGAAGCAGTGGGAAATATTAAATGCGTATGGCGTAAATAAAGGTCTAATAAATGGAATAAAGGCAGTATGCAACGGTAGTCGGGCATGTGTTAAGGTGGGATGAGGTGTGAGTGAATACTTTAATATAGAGCAAGGAGTGCGACAAGGCTGTGTGATGTCACCGTGGTTGTTCAATGTATACATGGATAAATGTCTTAGACAAGCATGTACCGATGCAAATGGTGTAATGGTTGGTGACGTAAATGTACGACTTTTGGTGTATGAAGATGACACAGTCCTACTAAGTTACAGTGCGAATGAGCTGCAAACCGCTTTGAGGAAGTTTGATACAGTCTGTAAGAGCACGGACCTAAAGGTAAACGTGAACAAAACTAAGATTGTGGTTTTCAATCGGGAAGGTGGAAAGGAGAGTAGAGTATTTACTCTGCAAGATGAAATTGTGGAGCAAGTGGACGAGCTGGTATATCTGGGTAGAATGTTTACTGCAGATGGTACAATTGAGAGCGAAATAGGACGAAGGATCAATGCTGGAAGGAAAGTGATTGGAAGTATGTGGACGATAATGAGAAATGAAAGCATGAGCCTCGAAACGAGCACTCTATACTGGCGTATTCATCTCGTCAGTACTGTATGGAAGTGAGACATGGGTATGTCAAAAAAAGCACGAAAGAAAAATAAATGCCGTGGGTATGAGATTTCTGAGAAGCGCATGTGGTAAAACGAGAAGGGACAAGATAAAAAATGAATGCATAATGACGGAGTGTGGTGAGGAAAAGACGATGATGGATAGATATAAAAGTCCATTATGTTGGTTTGGTCACATTGAGAGAATGAACAACGCAAGATTAACGAAACAAATGTATGTGGGTGAGGTTATGGGAAAGGTCGGGCCTGGTAGGCCACGTAAAACTTGGCTGGTATTGTTTTGCCTACCCCGCCGTCAAGGTTAAGTTAAAGTTAAGTAATATGATATATTTCTAGGAACCATAATGTTTACTTACATTTTGCATAAATGCCAATTTGATAAATAAAAATGATTTCAAATCTACCAAAATTTTGCATGCTAGTGATAGTTAACCCATTTTCTTTATTTCAAGTTGAATTATAATGTGTTTACATACCTTTATACAAGCCAATCAAATTTTTAGGCAACTTTTACAAATTTACAATCAACGTAAAGTTCCGATATACGCAATTGTTAATTGAAATCAGGTAATAGTGAGATTACTCATTGTTTTCCATTTTACAATAACGTATGTTTTTAAACACAAAAGGAAACCATGCTAAGTGAGTTAAAACTGTCAGATCAATGATCTTATCTATTATACAGGGTCAATATTCAACTAAAATAAATATTAGAGCACGATTGCATTCAAATTTTTGTTACCTGCATAAAAGGATTTCCATTTAATACATTAACCGCTATGTTGTCGACTTTAAGACCAAATTTTCAAAGTAATTAGTTTGATAACAGTTTATATAAATTTGCACGTAAATACCAATACTTGTGAATGGAAGTAAATATTGATAAATTTCCAGTAGGGAGTTCTAATTGGTTAATCACAGTTAATCCTCCTATTATGTTAACATTTTGGTTTCACTTATTGTGTTCGGGTCATTATGACTCGCGAATCCATAGTTGTCGTTTTATAGCCGTTTAATTGATATAACAGTAAATAATAATAAGAAATAAGGTATAGTATTTATTATTTATTACATTTTATTACATTATTTTATTTTTATTACATATTATAAGTGTTACGTAAAGAACATCTGAAAAACGTAGTAGTTAGGTATATACATACGTGTATCTGTTACAGTCTTGACAATAGTAATATACAAGAACTTTACATAGGTATTTTGAAGAGGGACAAAAATTACATCCTTTACGCTTGGTTGTGGTTGATTGTTCCCTTACTTCGGCATTACTGGTTGAAGAACGTGGCTTTATAACCATTTCAGCTGCAGGAATACTTCGTGGGAGACGTTTTTTTTCTTGCAATAACGGAGTAATCAAGCAATTGCCCAGTTCTTCAAGAAATAGTAGCCATTTTGTAAGTTTTCCAGCACTCCAGGTTGGAATTACTTCGCACCCCATAACATAAGCGTTGCAAGCTGAAACGTCCATGATATTGTAAAAGATGGTCATCGGCCATCTTTTAGTTTGCCGTCTGCATGTGTATGCCACTATTAACTTGTCTAACGTGTCTATAGCACCTTCAGTTTTGTTGTAATCTAAAATCATAAACGCCTTTTTATGATCTTGGTTACACACTCCGTTATCGTCCGTATCAGCTTCATCTGAAATCGTAGGTTCCACTTCATCATCCGATTCGCTATTATATATCTCGGTTTCGGACTCCTTCCGAAACATTAGAATCACAATCAGAAATACACAAAAGTTTCTCAAGTTCACTATTCGTAAGCACTCTCTCACTACACATTTTCAATAATAGATTTCAATTGTGAGGTATTCCTTATTAGACTATAGCATCAAGTTTTGCATTTACTACGAAACTAACACACAGATGCTTACTGGCTGCGTTTATACGCGGAGCCAAGATCATAAACGCCTTTTTATGATCTTTGTTACACACTCCGTTGTCGTGGTACATGGTGGTCATGAGCGTACCATTTTTATTCCATTTCGGAATATAGGAAACTATTGACGTATCTTTGGCAAAGCAAAATTTTGAAGAAAGAACTTCTTTGCTGTTCCAGACCAATGTGGCTGCTGATTCAGGCTTTTTTTTGCGAATAGTCCCAAACATGGTTATTTTTATTTTCAATAGCATATGCCCCTGATCGTATGAGGTAAAAAAATTATCACACGTTACGTTGTGACCTTTTAGACCATAAATAAGACCTAGCACAACTACTTTACCTTGACCTCTCTCTGCAGGTTCACCTTATTTTTGCCCGAGGTAAACTTGCATATTACAGTTACAGAATCGCATAAAGTTCAAATCTTGACTCCGTATTTAACAGGTTTATTCGCGATGTACCGTGTAAAATGACAACGGCTTCTAAAAGGTACCAGTTGCCAATCTACTGATACATTATAGAGCTTAGGTAGAATTGCAACCCACTAATCCCACAAATCCTGTATAGGAGATAATTTGCTAGTTTGGCATCGTTGTGGTCGAGTTTTTTAGCGTCAAAGCGAATTATTTGTGCAATTACATGAAATCGTTGTAGGGACATCGTTGCTCGTAATATTGGACTACCTTCATTTTCATCCCACAGATTGGATGTTGCCTCTCCATGAGATTTACACATTCCAGCTAGAAACAGTAGGCCAAAATATGCTTCTAGTACAACTAATGTTAGTTCTTGAAACGTGTCGCCACAAAATCGTTTGCCTTCTAAATTTGACATTTTCAAAATTAGGTTTACAATTTTGGTTATGAAATTAAGAAGTACACGGATTTTATATCAATTATTCGGCTAGGATTCAACGATAACCTTCCCGATTGATGTATCTTTTCATTTCATACTATGTTGCCATCTTTTGAAGTTATGTGATAGTCCGTATCAGCTTCATCTGAAATCAGAAGCATTAGAATCATTATCAGAAATACACAAAAGTTTCTCAAGTTCACTATTCGTAAGCACTCTCTCACTAAGTCACTACACATTTTCAATAATAGATTTCAATTGTGAGGTATTCCTTAATAGACTATAGCATCAAGTTTGGCATTTACTACGAAACTAACACACAGATGCTCATTGGCTGCATTTATACGTGGAGCCACCGACAAGTCTCTACAGGAATAAACTTGTTTAACCGTACGCAAATAACGCATGCAATGTACGCAATAATATCGCAATATTATGTAAGTTATATTTATGAATATAAAACAGAACTAATAAAATACATTCATCTATGATAATAATCTGCTTCTCGTTCTTCTAATTTGAACCACACAAATCACCGGGTCATATAGACCCAAACACAGTTAGAGTTATTTAAAAAAACTAATTATAATTATCAATCTAGGTACACCGTTATTAGAGTAATGAAACAAAAGTCATGAAGTGGCAACGAAATATTGAAATAGATTAACGAATTATACACATTGGAAGAATGCGATTGGGCATATTGACCTGAACACAATAGGAGGGTTAATGGCAATAACAAATTAATATATAATTTGCACTTACAACCAGTTAGTAAAGGCTAGTTAGGGTAACCATTATTTACATAAAATTTATTTAGCAAGGTTCGAGTACCAGTATCATTCAGTGTTACATCACAAAACGAACCATCACACAGTCCAAAACTCTCAATTTATATAAAACAATTTTTTGTTTAAACACCATTTCTAGTGCCTCTATCAGCTTGCAATTTGATACCGTATAGTTTTTTTAGAATTTGCTCCATTTAAACGACTAGTTTATTTAATAATTTTAAAACTGTGTAGGTTAACAGTACTTCCTGTAATCTTACATGTCCCAAAAGTTGAAACGGATATACGATTTTACTGCATTGGGCGTATGCCAAATTTCATCACTCCAGCTCAAACGGACTGGCCGCTATCGTGTTTACATACAGACACACAGGCGGCATGCCAAAAATGGTCCAAATGGATTCAGGGACCCTTAAAACGTTAATATCTGTGAAATCTCGAGGTCAAATTTTTTCATGATCGCAATACCGTCGTATAGTATACGGGATTGTCAAAACATAAAGGTTTTAACAGGATGTATCGATACTCAGGATTCTATGAAAATTAAATAGTGAAACCACTTATTTCACAATAATCGCTTAAAATGCGACAGATCACTGTTTTAGATTGTATATTGTGAAGCTCAATATAGTTAGGCACAGTTTATAGCTGTATAGGGGTAATTGGCGTAAAAGAATTGTACTATAAAATATTCTCTGTACTACTTTATTTTTATTTCTTGATTACCCGCTACAATTAAAAACTCCTTGCTTTTCTGTAGTTGTATCTACAACTGCTAAATGTTTTCATCATCCGGGATGATCACACTAATGGAAATTTTATTTAAGAAACACCTGTTTTTGGTTGAAACTAATCGCGCTAGTGTTTCCTTTGTTGAAATGATGGATAAACCGTTAAGTTACCATCAAGAAAGAGGGAATACTTATGCAAAAACTCATGCAGGTGGGGTTATAAATAAAAATTGTATGAACCTAATAGAATTGGTATCAATAAACTGATAGCCTTGGATTTAAATTAACGAAAAACAAATCTTTTGAACCAAAATAATAAAAGGAGACAATTTCAATGACATGATATTGGATTTTGTTATTTTGGCGCAATGTTTGACAGTCAGAAAATAAATACAAATTTATTGTAATTATTTTATTCCGTCGGAGCTGAAAAAACAGTTTTCTCTATATATTAACTTAAAATTAAAGTACGTATTTTATTCAGAATTAAAGATAGCAATAATAAAACAAACAAATTCTGTAACAAAAATAAACTAAACATTCTTTAAATCAAATCTAAGCAGTTATTTCAAATCAAATACCTAACAATCAAACCTTTATAAAAATAAATGCATGAATCTTTTGAAGATTTATTTATGTAATAAAAAAAAACATTTTACTGAATGAATGCAAACTCAATATTTATACTCGCATTCTACATACTAAAAAAAAAATAAACGACGTGTAATGAACATCCTTTCGACTTTGGGGATTTGCAACGCTTTATATTTTTTGTGTTGAGGACAGATTGCAAGATTTTCTCTTTTCGATAATGTTTATTTCACAAAATACATTCTCATTTTTACTTTTGGAGGAACATTATAATGTCTAATACTTTTAAGGTATCCACAAGAGTATGGCAGTTGATAGATATGAGTTTTTTGTATGTGACGTACAAAAATCTTGTTTTTTGGGGTTAAATCTAAAGTTTCCTCAAAATGCTATGCTTAAAATCATTTAAACCGTACCTTACAGCTGGCAACAGTGGTTAATGTGATTTTTAAATTACGTAACATTAATTTATCTATGTAAAATTAATAATAAAAGTAAAAAATAATAAAAATAAATAACAGATAACTAATTGACAATAACAGATTCTTGAAATTGCCAGTCTGGAGCAGTCATTTAGACTGGACTGTTTAAACCGCTTTCAGGTTTAGACGTTTGTAAGTATATAGAGTTATTGAGGGCAGCAATCAGTATTCCAAACATTCCGATTGAGGCATAAGTATAAAGAAATCTGGCCGAAGGATTTCGGCATTACACTTTCTCGTATAAGGAAACTAACTGTTGCCCGCAGCAATTTCTAAGTCTGTATAACTTACAATATAATATAATAAGATATACTTAACTACAAAATTATTTTTTCCTTGTTCACCCAGTATTTTGCAAATCACTGTATACTTTTACATACTTGGATGGCATGAGCAATTAATTTTAAAATACTTTAGATTTGATTTTGAAACTGTGACATAAAACATTAAAACAAAAATTTAAATAATACCTTTTTTTGTTATTTTCGGCAAAACCGCAAGTGCTAAAAATAATCCAATATGGCAGTTTAGTAGCTATCTTTGTCTGCTATGTAATCCTTTCATTTTTTTATTAGAAACATAGTTCATCAGGGATTGAAATTTTAAAATTCCTAACTCTGCTCCTGGATACGCTACAAATCTCATAAAGCTCATTATATGTGACTATAAAATATGTACATTTAAAAGCTATACGTGGATAGGCCAGTCACTATAACTTCCAATATAATAAGAAATTTGGCAAATCACTGTATATTTTTACGTATTTGGATACCATGGGAAATTAATTTTAAAATACTTTAGATTTATTTTTGAAACTTTGATATAAAATGTTAAAAAAATTTAACAAATAATTTTATTTTCTTATTTTCGGCAAAACCGGAAGCGCTAAAAATATTCCGATATAGCAGTTTACCAGCTATGTATATCTCCTATATAATCCCTTAACTCTAAGGTTTCATTTTTATCAGAAGCATAGTTATGAGGGATTGAGGTTTTCAAATTTGAAAATTTCTAACTCCGGTCCTGGATAGTTTAGAGAAATCTCATAAAGATCATTATAGTTTCGTTATATGTGACTATAAAATACGTAAATTTACAAACCTTTCGAAAGCATGTACTTTTATTTACAAGTTGCGATTTTCAAATTGGTAGTATCTTTTATGGTTTCTTAGTGACAGCGCACGCGCCGAAATATACTGAAATCGCCATATTGGTCGCCATTTTGAATTTAAAATTTTGAAAGTAATTATTTTCGATCGGGGTTTATGGTTACTAACTTTTCACCAAAGATACACTTTCGAGCTCTGGTTTTGGTAATACAGTAAAAAGAAACACTCATTTCGCCCACCATTAACTGATTTTTACGAAGAGCCAGTTTTATACGAAATTTCAGATATAGACACCCATGTCAAATCTCATTAAAATCACACGCACGCACTCACGCACCCACGCATGCACGCACGCACTCACGCAGTCTAGGCAATTCTACATAATTTTGGCTTAAGGTTCATTGCCGTACTAACCATAATAAGAGGTGGAGAAGCTCTTGAAAGTGTAATCATTAAAATTCTATACTACTTATTCAATTTTAGTAAAATAAAGCTTGTTTGGAATACAAATTTAGGTGTTTAAAATTGCCGAACCCATTGTACACAATAGTTCCTAATAAAAGTGCTAGGGGCGCAATTTGTTATATCAGTCTTTTTCATTTTACTCCAAAATTTTAAATCACATGGTATACTTTTGGCATCGTATTCGAAATGTAGATTAAATTTGCAAGAAAAACGTAATAACCGCAAGTTGACAAATTTTCCCGTTGCAAAGTTATAACGAAACGAAGATTTTTTAACACTTTTATGGACGGCATTTGGTTTTGCCGAGATAAATTCGATAAATGTCGGTTTCATATTAAAGATGTAGCTGTTGTTAATCGAACTAAGGACCAACAGTCATTTTTAATGTCTATCGCCGTCACTAGGAGGCGTTAAGAACACAAAAATAAGGTTTTCATGCTTTTTATTTAAAATTTTAATTGCAACGATCGATGTAGATATTTATGATATCAAAATAAAAAATGTTCCATAAAAATGGTACTAAATTTATTTTTATATTGTTGTTAATTTTAGAGTTATAGCGAAATTAAAGTTTAATTTTCAAGTGGCTCACCCTGAAGTTCAAATAAAATCAAAAATTCGATTCTAAACCCAAAAATATTAGGTATTTAATGCCTCGTTAAATGTTAAAGCTGCCTTCGATCACATTCCAAACAGTCTTCTAATCTTGTTAGGGTGTATAAAACTGCTCTTTGATTGCCGCAGCTGCTAGTTTTACGAATTGTATCTCGGATTTTATTTTCCATATCAAACATTATCGATGGAGTTTGGAATACAATCTCCTTCGAGCGACCCCATAAGTAGAAGTAGAGGCACTTCAAATCGGGTAAGGTGGCTAGCCAAGCAAATGGGTTTCCCTTTCCTATCCAGCGTTCTTGAAAATATTCGCTAATATGGTGTCGCACATTAAGGGAAAGGTGTGCTGGGCACCTGTCCAGTTGCAGATGCATGATTCGCCTAATGTCCAATGTCACATCTTCTAAGAGGACTGGCAACTCATTTGTTAATAACCCTAAGAATAGATTACCTCTTAGCACACGACCAAAAAAATACGGACCGGTAATTTTACGGCCTATGCCACACCACACGTTTAGCCTCTAGCGGCATTGGTGCAGCACTTCTCGCGTCCAATATGAGTTTGCACCAGATCAGTAATGCATATTATGCACGTTTACCCTACTATCACTATTAAAAGTAGCCTCGTCAGTTCATAGAATTTGTGATAAAAAATTCCTGTTTTAACGAATCATTCCTAACATCCATTGATAAAACTATATGGTAAGAGTGTAGTATAAAAATAAAAAGTAATTCGCATATAGTAAACTGTGCGTCTGTCAAAAAGAATGTATAAAAGCAATTATGTACCTATGCTCTTTTAATATGTTTCGAATAAGTAGTTCGAGCTATTCCCAAATATAAAGATACCGCCCTAGTTCCAATCTATACGTTAAATTCTATGTAAGCTAAGACAAGTAATAATTTGTCCGTCCTTCAAATGCCACGCCTCCTAAATCTAGGACAATGAAAACCACCAATATCGTGTAGTCGCTGTACCCAGTGTGGAGAAATTCTTCTTCCATAATAATGATGAACTGGATACCGAGCCGCATACCGTCTTTCAGCTATTGCTGCATTTTGAAAGCACTCGAAATAGACCGCAATCATACGGCTTCATCACTTATGAAAGGCATTTTAAAAATATTCACAAACCAAATTGACAAGAATTAAACTGCGGCTAATAAAAATAAGTTTGTTTTTTGTTTCCGCGGCCTGCTAATGAACATTGATAAGACATTCCAAGATAAAGATAAAGATAAAGCGCAAGATGGCGGTATTTATTAATTGATGTATTGAGTGCGCTTTATTTAAAAAAAAACAAGTGAAATTTAATATTTTCTTCCTACTATAGCTGTGTAAAATTAAGAAACTTAGTTTAAAGAAGCAAAAATGTTAACGTAACCGATTAATAAACGAAAACCGAAACAATAGTTGTATACATCCGAACAAGATTGTAAGAATGTTTGGAATGTGATAGAAGGCAGTTTCAATAACCAAGAGGCATTAAATACCTAATATTTTTGGGTTTAAAATCGAATTTTTGATTTTATTTGAACTTTACGCGGTGAGTCACGATAAAATTCAATTTTAATTTCGCTATAACTCTGAAATTAACAACAATATTAAGATAAATCTTGTATCATTTTTATGGCAAATTAAATTTACTTTTTGATTTTGATATAATAAATACCTACATCGATGTTGCAATTAAAATTTTTAAGAAAAAGCATAAAACCTTATTTTCATATTCTTAACGCCCCCTACCGACGGTGATAGATATTAAAAATTACTGTTGGTCCTTAATTCGATCAACTATCTCTTTAATATGATTTTTGAAAGCAACTTGTTTATAACTTCTAATAAAGAAGATACACGGTTTTTAATAATAATTTATTATATCAAATTAAGGTTTCTATTTGACCGAAATCGAATACTGTCAAGAAAACACGTTAAAACGTATAATTGAGGATGATCATATTACTCTATCTGAATTTTAAGACTATTAGTCAGATTCCATTTTTAAAGATACTATATCCTTTGTGTCACAAAATGTGGGGGAACAGTAAAACCTTTACTAATTCAGTTTACATCGTACAGAAACTCCGTAATAAAGCAAGTTAACATTTTCTTATTATTTTGGTGTTTAGTTAATAGGTTTTTTATATACGGTCTATATTCATTCTCTAAATATTATTTTTAATTAGTGGAGCGAATGTTTTTCCAAGTGAATAAATGTAAAATAGATGAAATTTGCTTACTGTTTTGGTATAACCTTACTAACACTCTACTCATGTAAGACTATGTTCTCTAGAACACTTAATTCAAAACCCTGCTTTATTACAGGGCTATTAGCCTTACATCGCATATACGAATTTACAACATGCTTTCAAAAAAATGATTTTTGCTTCGAAGTCAACCTGTTACACATACACATACACCAGATATACATATGAAAGTAATGGACAACAAAATAGTAGCAAATCTTTCATTAAATAAACACCCTACAACTGCAGGAAAGAGAACTAATTGGTTGAATTAATATTTGTGAAATTAATCTGCAACGGCAAGAAAATTAATGGTACGCTGTATTCAAGAGAACATAAAAGGCAAGAGAACTAGAAGCAAATGTCCAATTTAAATAAGTCAACCTAGAACAATATCTGGAATTAATATTCAATGGAATTAATAGTTTGTTGTATTACATGCAAAGTAATAAAAGCAATTTAAACCAAATGTCTACTTTAAACATAAATCAGAGAACCCCAAAGCTACACATTTAAATTTAGTATAATCGTTTATTTTTTGGTAAAATCAAAAATTGATTAAGGCAAAATGGCAGTGTTAATTCACTGCACAGACCACCCATGTGGCATTTAAATGCACTGTACAGTGTACAACAGTAAAACAGATAATAATGTTCACTTAAACACTAGCAGTCAATAATACATTAGTCTCCCAATCAGAGACCAATATTTAAACCTTCTAGAATTAGTAACAATATAGCCATAATACACATAAGATGCAACGAGGATATATGGATTTACCTGTAGATTGTCCTATGTTTACAAAAGGAAATGTTTAAAATTAAATCCAAGTACCGTATTATACTGTAAGATATGACTTTGTAAAGGCATAGCAGATAACTAGATTAAATTTTAACATAAAGCATTCAACAATTTTTCAAATAATTAGTTCAAGTTGGCCTATAACACAGTTAGGCGAGGCTGTACATTTCAATTTAATTTAAAGTGTATTTGCATTCGTACAAAAGGAATACAGGTAAAGGTCAACTTAGCTTTGGAATTCGTCCTGTTGTCGAATTTTAGTTATAGATCTTAGTGCTATCCATTAATAAGTATCCAGGTGATAGTTTACAAAAGTGAGAGGTAAGTTACAGCTCTAACAAATTGTGTGTATATTTATCTGACCCAGAGTAATAATGTGTTTATTACCTTAACAAGGTGTACAAGAAAACGGTACACACAATAGAATTTCGAGATAAACGGTTATGTTCGTAACCCAAATTTGCAGTTATAGATATCGGGATATGTACTTTCCCTAAAGTTAATAATTATGAGAAAACTGTGGTGTTGATGGCTAAAAGTAAAAAAGGTTTTATAATAGGAAAAAGAGGAAGCGAGGCATACCTGACGTTTTAACCTTAAATTCCGCAAGTTGCGTAAGAAATAGACGATACTAATTAATCATCTCCCATAATGAGGAATCCGAACCTAGTCGATGGATCAGTCTTATCCAGAAAATGATTAAGTTCCTCTAGGAATCAAAACGTGGCCTGCACCCACATGTTGATAAACAAAAAAAGAAGAACGTTCTTTTTGTGAACTTAATAAATCACTAGAAATTCTATTGTGACCAACTGTGACCAGTGGTTCTAAATTCTAAAAATGTGTGTTAAGTAAGAGTGACCATCAACAATTTTAAACATTTAACGGTTTAATTTGGGAAAATAATATAATGAAGACAACGTTAAACAAGAAAATAATAGAAACAGCAATGAAAAACTGACTAATAGCTATCTGCTCAACATCTGAGTAACATCCGAAATAACGGATGTTACAAACCTTCAGCATTATACAGGGAAAAATTACTTGAAAATTACATTAAAATAAAGGGTAATTAGCATTATCATATATATGCATCAAAATTCAAATTAACATATGATATAAACACTCTCTGATAAAAAAATATAACTTAAAGATAAGCTAATGAGACAGCGTAAATTTTACTACATTCTAAGAAGATGTATAAAAAGGTGGTGGGTTTGTAAAGGGCGGTGTACAAATACCTTTTCAGGAAAACAAAATATCAATTTCTATGTAACAAATAACACTGATGTAAAAGCATCTGTAGGTTTACCCTAGTATTGTCACTTTACTTAAAAATATCGGTGGCTTCAATTGCAGTTGCGTGTGTCTTCGTTTTGAGAGCTCTCACCCAGACCGCTAAACAGTCATTAACCAGTCAGAATTCAGAGACTTAAATTCAATTTCAAATTCACCACCAGTGGGCCAATACAAGGGGTACAGACTATAACACAAGCTCCCAGGGTTCACTTATTAGGATTGACTTAATACAATTTTTGTTTAGTTACTTTAGTGAGATTGATCCGATTGATTGATTGATTAATCGTTTTGACTGATAGCGTGTTAGCTTAGTTTCGTGGTACTTGAGATTGATTTGATCAACGCTTACAGGGGACCTGTGCAACAAGAGGGCACAAGCCTGAGAGATATATCTGTCTTACGAAATAGCATTAGGGAACTTATTAGAATAAAAATTCAAATTATCAATGCTATTATTTAAACGGTTATATGCAGTCGTGTGCGTTCGGATATTGCTCTGTTACATTTAGTGAGACGAACCAGGAGAGAAGTGAGGGTTGTAGAAACTGTCTTCGTTGAAGACTAAGCACAGCAAAATTTCACCTATATGAAGGTTGCCTTAATCGCCTTTACGTAACTAGATGATTATTGCTATTTGCTTCTAGTTAAAATGTAGTGAATGGTAAAATGTGCGCTCCCTCATTAGCTTATTTTTAAGGTATAATTTTTATCAGTGTGCTTATATCTTATGTTAATTTAAATTTTGATCGATGCACATGATAATACTAATTACTCCTTTATTTTAAAGTAATTTTAAAATAATTTTTCCCTGTATAATGCTGAAGGTTGACTTCGAAATGAAAATTATTTTTTTTAAATCATGTTGTAAATTCGTATATGTGATGTAACGATAATGACCCTGCAGTAAATCTAGGTTTTGAATTAAATGTTCTAGAGCACGTAACCTTACATGGGCAGAGTATTAGTAAGGTTATACCAAAACAGTAAGCAATTCCACATATTTTACGTTTAATCACTTCGAAAAATTTTCGCTCTCCTAATTAAAAATAATATTTAGAGAAAGTAGACAGACCGTAAATAAAAACGTACTAAGCAAACCAAAACCAATCACCAAAATGTCAGAAAATGTTAACCTGCTTTACTACGGAGTTTTTTGTAAGATGTAATCCGAATCAGTAAAGGTCTTGCTGTTCGTATATTTTATGAAAGAAAGGATAATACCTTTAAAACTGGAAGCTGACTAATGGTCTTAAAATTCATTCAGATAGAGTATTATGATCATCCTCAATTATACGCTTTAACGTATTTTCTTGATAGTATTTGATTTCGGTCAATCAAAACCCTTAACTTGATATAATAAATTATCATTAAAAACCCTTTATCTTCTTTATTAGAAGCTATTAACAAGCTGTTTCCAAAAATGCCTGTGCAATTTGCTTATAAATCATAATTAAAATTAAGAAAAAAGTACTACGATACATTATGACTTATAATGAAATCAAAATAAGTGATTCATGACAGGGGCGAAAGTCCAAGAACAACTTCCGAAGCGAAGGACATAAAGTGAGTCTAGGGATTCCTTTATTAGAATTGACTTAATAAAATTGCTGTTTCGTGTCACTTGAGATTGATTAATTGGTTTGATTGAATAATGACTTAACCTGTTTATAAATCCCTTTTTTGACAGATGTTGAGAAAAGAGGCGAAGACCCGAAAGCAAGTACCTGTCTTATAAGTTACTGTTAGGAGTATTTGATCAATGTAATTATGCCGCACATCGCTAGAAATATTTCTAAGACCCGTCATACAAAACTCTCTTCAAGCAACAAATTCAAATACGACCAATGTAATTAGCTAGAGTGGTGTAATCAAATATGTCCTCACTTAGGAACAAAGTCAGGGTTTCCGGCGAACCGAATGAGTTGAGACGATCTCAAGTTGTAGAAGTCCTCCTGAGTACTACTTCTGTACAGGCTGTTGAGAGTGGCAGTCTGGCTTGAGTTCCGTCACTTCCTTGTGGTGTACAAGTCTTTTATACCTCGCAGGCCGAGATATATATATATATATATATATATATATATATACAGATTATTATTACTCATAAAAATACTGTAATATTATTCTTATAGGATGACGTCATAAACCAACTCTTCAATAGCGTCAACTGCCAATCTATAGACTAGACCCTAGTTCATTTGTTTAGTTAGTTAATTAGATAAAGGTATGGGCATTATGCTATTTTATTAATAACATCATGTGAGTACGTATTTGTGGGTTTAAAGTTTGTAGTTATTGCATATAACAAACGATTAAAGCCTTTTATCTTTTTATTTCCGTTATATCAATTTGGTATAAGCTGTAAGTTTTTCCTGGAGGTGTGATTTTTATTTTCTTAATTCATTTCTGTTAATTCTATACTAACAGTCGTGATGGTGACGCACGGACCGTGCAACAAACACTGTTGTATCTTCAACCCGCAACGCCGTCCTTCTACCTACACCAACACAGACAACACACACATACGCACACACCTTCTCCTCGCCACCACCATCCTCAAGAGCACGTGCTGGTTCTCATTCTCATCCATTTCAACCTTATTCACACACTTCTATGTTTATACACGTTCCACCGTCTCTACAAAACCAACACACAAACCTACTAAACGATCACATATAAACCCGCCCCGCTACCTACACCCGCCCAGCCACCTGACCCGCCGTGATTCCACCACCCGCTTCCCCTACTTCTAATCCTACACGCTCTCAAGCCTCGAGATATTGCATTCGCCATATTGCCAAAACCGTCACCACCCAGAGGACCCTGTACAACTCTTTAAAATCCCTTAACCTTTCCTCAAGTAGATAAGGTCATCCTAGCCGAGAAGATCCGGGGTACTATCGATCTTACACAAGTGAGCAAGGCCGTTCGCATTACCTCTACGGCCACAGGCATACTAACATCTCTAGTCCGTATCATCACACTTCCGAAAGCACCCTTGCGTTCTTCCTCACACGCGTCCACACACATGATGTTCGGGCGACACTACCATTACAAACCCTCTCTTATTCCACAACCTATCTGCAAGTATAGTTCTACCTGCTCCATCCGTTGCCCCAACTGTGTCGAAAGTTTCAGGGCCACTTCTTACAAATCTTCCACATTCTCAATCTGAGCGGAGGCTAATTACCATGGGTTTCTTTCGTGAGCACAGACTTCTCATCCGTTCATCCCTATTCCGCCTGAACTTGTTTCAATGCACCAGGGTTCGCTGCTTCAATCTGTGGTCACCTGCATGTAAGTTAGTTATACAACATTACACTTACGCCAGTAAACGATTCCACGTCGGGGAATATTCCCGAAGTCTTTTACTTACGCAATTAAACCGCACAATGAGTATAAGCCCAGAATCTTGTAATTGATGTTCTACAAACAAACGGTACACAAACTTACACAAACACTCCTACACCAGGCAAAACAAGTAAATACCGAAGTGCAGGAAGCCGGCAGATTGAAAGCAACAAGACGCCCGAAATTACACCACATTTCGGTCACCCAGTTTCGTAAATTACGAAGACATTACGTACAACAGTGGGAATTACACATCTGTCTCATATAGCGTAATTAACCGCTGTCGTACCCGCTCACTTATCGTGGGATATCCAGAGGATAAGCAAACCCTGATTTGACACTGATACATTCCGTCGCACGTAAACCGTTCCGTTATCCAGATAGCCTCTTTATTTAACGCTTCTGAGTACCTACTAAAAGGTCCTGAAGATTTAAAGCTCTTACGCTGTTCCAGGATAGGAAAACACTTTACTTCTTATCAGAAATCCTGAACCCGTATCCAATCCTGATCGCAAATCGCCGTAACCCAGACTTGAAGGCATTATCTTTCTTCAAGAATGCCGTACCTGTAAAACGTTTGGTTTATCCTGTACCTGATAACCCATCTTAAAAGTAAACGTTCCTGAAGTTTTAAATACCTTACAGCCGGCCCCGGGTTAGAGGCACCCCAGGTAGCAATTATTGTCGCTATTGAAACCATAAGCGCAGAAGCAACTCAGCGGCTAACGCTTTACTCTAGTTAGCTAGTTAACAAAGTCTGTGAAAAAATTACTTAGTTCCTTTTAAAACTCACATTCGTAAAAGTTAGAGGTATAACAGTTGCATTTATACAATATAAACTCCTATTCTTTTAAAAAGAATAGAGCAAAAATAGTTCCTTCAAAAGTATTAGTTCTCTGTTTGGCCGTAAAAGCAGGTATACAGAGATTATTGCCATCGTTATCTTATCGTAATATGCACCATCCAAGCACTATAAAAACAGTTATAATAACTGTATAAACTATTTGCTACCTGACAGGAGCGGCCTTTATAATTTTAATGCAGGGTAGCGCAACATATACGCGTCGATCGTTCAAACCAGAACTAATAATTTCTGAAAGTATTTCAATACTGTCATAAGGTCTTTATGTGCACATTTTAAAATTACGTTGGTATATACAGGGTGTGTCAACAATAAGATACATACCAAACATTTGACTTTTTAAATTGAACATCCTGTATATTGTCTCATTTTTGAATTCCAAAGATTAAAAAAAGTTTAGTTACTGTTATGGTTCCTATACCCAAAACTTACCGTTCTCGAAATATTTCAATTTTTTTAAAAATATAGACTCAAAATCAAATGTCCCGTACGCCCAGTGGATTACAAATTTTCATTCGCAGCTGACATGACTGTTTTACCATAAGATTTAGACTACCATAAGGATTAAATGACATATGAAAATACTACAAAAATATTATACAGGGCGTTATAAAATTTACTTTCAACTTGATAAGCTTTTATGTCAAATAACTTTTTAATTTTCAGTAGAACACCCTGTATTTGATAGCACAGTTCGATGGGGATAGAAGTTGGCTTTCAATATGTATTAGAGTTCCGTATACGTATCTGTCATAGATCCTCTGTAAAAGATCATTTTCTCTTTTACATAACATTACGTCCATTCCTGTATTAAAATTAAGCACAAAAAAGGTGGCTGATATACAAAATGTTAACATTTTGACTTGCGTTAGTTGATTAGACGCACGTTGTAAATTTAAAAATGAAAATTTGTTCGCAACAACAGCGTGTTGATATCATCTTAGTACTTGGAGGGTGTCAAGAGAACTGTCTATTGGCATCGAGGTTTTACTCCCAAAAATATCCAGTTCGAAGTCATCCGGACAAATGTTCATTCGAAAAATTACTCCAAGTGTTTCGAACAACAGGAAGTGTGGCTTACCGAAAATTAACAGGGGAAAACCCATTCTTGGTGATTAATATAATGAATTTGCAGTTATTGGAAATATAATAGAAAATCCTCACGTAAGTCAACGTACTTTAGCCAATGAGACAGGAATGAGTAGACAAACCACCTCATGAATTATAAAAAAATACAAATTTCACCCGTATCATATCCAACTACATCAAAATCTTTATGAAAGAAACTTCATCACCCGATTTAAGTTCTGTCTGTGGGTTTTGGACAAAATGGGTGAAGACAATAACTGTTTCGACTCCGTAGTTTTCACCGATGAATCCAATTTTCATAATAATGGCTTAGTGAACAGGCATAACCTTCATTATTATAATGACAATAGCCCATATCTTATTGTTGACACACCCTGTATATAACAAAGTAATTTTAAAATGTGCACATAAAGACCCTATATATGACTGTATTGAAATATTTTCACAAATTATTACATTTCCGCTTTAAACGATCGACGCGTATATGGTGCCTCACCCTGTATTGTTTTAAAATAAATAAAATTTCTAGTTATATTGCATAATATAAATTAAGATCCGCTCCTTCAGCCAACCATATTTTCAGACAGAAAACGTAGAGGGAGAAACAGGGAGAGCTGCCTGATGTTCCCCGCTCCAACTAATAGACAATGACGCCCATCCAGAAGAGTGCAACAACTGACGATGGCCTGAGGTAGGCTAGAGGTACCAGATCATTTATACTTTCCGTTATATTTGTTTATTTTATTTGAAATTCCTTTTTTGCTTATCGTTCTTGTATGTTAGTTAAATTAATCTTAAGTATAAATACTTAGCTTTATAACCAATAATAGTAATATATGTATAAAACCCTTACGGGTATATTGCTCAGTGTAGATGAACCTGGTAATAGTGATCAACCCCAGTAAACGAACAACGCCCCTTTTTATAGTACTAAAAACCGATTGAGCTGGACCGAGGCAATTAAAGCAAAACTTAAATTAAAGTAAGAAAATGCAGCTTAAACTATATTAGCCCGATTTAGATCCAATCCAAACAATTTGTAGAATAGTGGAGAAGTATTTGTGGCAAAACATAACATTACATTTAAACTTGGACACTTGGAAAAAGTGCTGCAATCGTATAATTGCAACTGAAAATAATTATTTAGAAAAGCAGAATGTACTTGATATTACAGATGAACGGCTCATTATAAACAATAGTGAATGTAGCAGCAGTGACAGTGTCGATAGTTTCAGTGAAGACGATTTGTTAATGATGTAGCTATGTAAGTGAATTATTTAGATGATGGTTATTTTTAAATGTTATTTTTTTATACCTTTGATACATAGTAATTTATTTTACGGTACATTAATGTGTACCTAAGCACCGGAATAAAATGTTGTCTTGTTCAACATTCTGAAATAACTGGCAATTTCAATAACAATTGTTTTGATTTTGCGTTCGCCATTGAAAATGGTAGCACTCAAGGACGGAGTTACTGGTGAAAAGCGTCCACGTCACCTGCCCGTCCTTACACTAGGCAGAATGATATAAGTTCTATAATCCTGGGCACTGTTTCTATTGAATAAGGATTACTATATATTATTTTTTTAACGAGTTAGTGCATGTGGTAAGTAAAATATTTTATACATTTATTTAGATACACGTTAATATTATGTCTGAAATTTCTTTAGGAGTTTTTTGTCTGGACCTTTCAGTACCATCTCTGAGATATCAACATTCTGGTCATATCATCATTATTACTTCTTAAAAAAATTCTACGACTCTTATTGAAATTACCTGACCTTCCGTCAACAAACAACATTACACACGGGAAATGTAAACTATATCATCTACACACTACTTGTACATCTTTGACATTCATGTCTCCGATTGAAAACCTCGAAACAACTTGGTTTACAATTACACTCACTTTATCTAATTTTCAAAGCAATCAGTTTATGATAACTAATTATATACGCCAATCTACTAACGGTTGGTACAACTGGAATATAGTGATTCCATTTACGGACCTGCATATTCTCTCTTCATATATGTGTGACTTGTTTATAATTACTAATTGTTAACCATTGTTTATTTGCTTTAACTGTCAGTTTACATTGAAAAGATATAACCGACTCTTGTAGCGTTGAAGTTGTAACTGTTGTTGGTGTCTCAGTTTCAGTTTGAATTATATATAATGCACATTAATGTAAATTCTTGTATTTATCTTTGTTTTGCTTTTCTTTATTACTAACTTTAAATACAGAGAGTTTAAGGTAAAATCACTGAGTGCACTTAATTTAGCACTTACATGCTGGAACTCACCGGTCTACGTTCCTTTTAGTTTTACTTATAGTTATTGCGTCGAGTAAACAATAGTTTCCGAATAACAAATTACTTTGATCTGTTACAGCTTTCTCCAGAATTAAAATCTCGGTGGTCTAACGTTGATGTCTCGTTTTCTAAGTTAATAATCGTGGCAGGAGTCTACAGTTCACATTAATTTGAGTGATATTGAATACAGAATAATTTGAGTAATTTAAGATTTAATTTATTTTTTTATGTTTATCAAACGAAAGACTTTTAAATTACTGGATATTTAATTTCATCTTTTGATTTATCTGTGTTTTTTTATATGTTTTTACGGTATAAACTGGCAGTAAAACGAGATAACAGATAAATTTGGCTTTTGCTCGACTAGCCAGCGGTGTACTAAATCTTTCGCAAAGGAGGATATTTTATCAGATATCATTTCAAATAGGGGTTGAAACGATATAAAACCAGAAAAGGGCGCCAGAATATTTGAAATGTCACGATAGGGGATGAAGTGCCCAATTACGTCAGTTCACAACTTGCTCAAAATGCTGAAATAACTCGCTTACCTAAATGTAACCTTCGCAGGCGGCAGTGGGACCAGCAGGTCTCGCCAACCTGAAAGGTCTCAAAAATAGTTGCACGCCTAACTAAAATAATTGCGTGCCGCCAAAAATCCATCACTAATTTGATGAAAAAAACAATAATCCATTGTTACGTTACGTTACTAAAAAAATTCGACTATTAAAGTAATTTCACTTCAACAACCAAAGCAACCTTAATTCTGTATACAATCACTTGAAATTAAATTCCTCAAATCGCAGTTAATTATGCTCAAGTCATAAAAGAAAGTAATTCAATTATTCATCGACCTCTAAACGTTACGTTATAATTGAATAATCACTTGAAACGCTTCTGTAATTGTTTTATTTAAAATAAACAATGTAATGTCACCAGTTCGAAGAGAAAATTGAACAAAAAATAAACACTAAATATGCGTGTCGTCGGATGTTGTGTAATAATAAGTTCACATTAAACAAAAGAAAACAAGTCATACCTAAAGATATAAACTGTAGATAAAAAATAAAACATCGGATACAATATTGTTTAAATGCGAGTTGCATCACCCAGTTATGTAAATGGGCTGTGACCCTAGCTAGGTTAAGTAACGGTATTTTACTAGAATTACTGTAATTTAGATATTCCGAAAATAACAAATATAGAACACTCAAATAAATTTGGATTATTATATGAATGAATGCACTGGTCTCAAAAATTTAAACGATAAAATAATTATTAAGTTAATCTCCAAAAGAACAGTACGTTCATAGGTTTATACTCATAATTAAGATAATACTGAAATACACACAAGAGTTTATTTAATCTTGTCAACCACAACAATAAAACAACACAGAAATGTTGCCTTACGCGGGGATGTCTACGATGGATTCAGAGGGTGACCTCGACGACATGATTGATGCTGTGGCGACACTTGCAACTTCCAGTATCACACAGCTAGTAACTGCTTCTTTTTTTTTCAGCTCGCGTTTTGATTACAATTTTAATTGATCGTATGTATACTAATATTTACATTAACACGAAATTCGTTCACTATACTTTTACTTTATTCTAGTTTTAATTGTTAACCTTTATTCTTCGTTAACTATACACCAAAAGCTGGTTTATTTACAGCGCGTTATTTATTACCTTTACCCTAATAATGTACAAGTTCGAAATAATTCTTTCTATAGTTAAATTACGAAAAGCTTTACTTTATTTACATCGGATTATATAGTTATCGGCGCACTGTGAACTTTACGTTTGGAACTTTGGAACGAACGTTGTAGTTTTCCGAAAAAAACGAACACCTCCCTAGAGAACGACGAAAGCACCAGGTAACTTCAAACACTAAACGCCCTTCTGGATTCCTACGAGTCCCTAAGGACCAACTACACCTGAAGATAAATTGGTCTCGTGAAGGTTGAACAATTATACGATCCCTTAATTGGACTGTAAAGGATGAGAACCCTGCTACGATAGTTCCTTCGACATGGACCTTGGTCAACGTTGTTCCGCGGTAACCACTACGTCACCGTAACGATAAACTTAACGCTTTAACGCCTGAACTACTGCTGTTCTCGTGAAACATTTCACTTGCCACCATATTGGTTTTTTAAACCCCTTCCATTTAATTAGCCAATTAAAGAAAAGATTATTCAAGTTTTCTAAATACGCGCATCCAAGAAGTCAAACTCGAACCCCGTTGAAATAAATTGCATCGTCAACGGAACCTACCTCTTCTCGAAATCTTACCTACGTAATTGATATATGGTAAAGTGAAATTTTCTAGCCTTTAATGCCCTATATATATAAAAAAAAATTCTTTGTTTAAAACCAAACCTTATCAAACGAGATGGTGCCGAACTTGCGGCTACATTTAACTTTTGCAAAGGATGTACCATGCAATGTAATAATTCCAATACGTTCTTTAATTTAACTTTATATGATGCAATCTCAACTCTATTTAAGGAAATTCACGCAATTTAAAATAACCAAACCATGTATTTACAAAAAACTACCCTATTTACAATGAAACTAATGAACTCTTCCTCTCAAATTAGTAAGAGGGTTTCCCTAAATGTCGATACCAAAAGCGCAAATCACATTTTCCTGTTAAACTTTCATTTTACTTAGATCAACAACGAAAGCTTCATTTTCGTTTTAAAAAATCACAAAAAAATTCATATACCTGTTAAATACCTACAAGACAAATGATGCGTTTTTAGATCCGCGAGAGTTATACTACCTTTGATAAAATCATGGACACATGACAAAGTCCTAATTAAAATTTTCTCTTTCAGCTCCCTTTTTAAGTTTTTAGGGTTGTATTTTTAAAACCTCTTGGCGCCTACTATCACCACTGAAAAGGCTTCCTCTTACTAACCTATATACTCGTGCAGTGGAAATAACAAATCTTCTGACCACGCATTCAAAGTGTTCTAATTACTCCGCAAGCTGCTAAGTTATACACTACGTCTCAAATGAAATGCTCCACTTAGAAACAATAATGCTATTATCTTGAAAGTATGGTAAAATAATGCTTTATTAACATGTATAAGATGATGAAATTTTGAAGGCAAAATATTAACAGTTAACAAGAACATGTTAATAGTGTGTAGCATCGCTACGCACAGCAATGCATGCGTTCACTCTCCGAGGCATGATTTCTATAAGATGGTCTATATCTTGAGGCATTTTATCCCGTGCTACCTGGACATGGTGTCGTAATTCATCCAAATTGTTTGTGGAGCTTGGTAGTTGCCTTAGTCTTCGACCCCTTCCTATACATGTTCAATAGGCGAAAGATCTTGCGATCGCGTAGGTCACGGCAATGCTGGTAGCTGCCTTGATCCAGAAACCTTCTTGTAACATGTGCGGTATGTGATATAGCATTATCTTGTTGAAATATGCCATTTGGTAACGTCTGCATTAACGGTACTACCACTGGCTCCAAAACATTATCAATGCAACGCTGAGCACTTAATGTGCCTGGAATGAACACAAGAGGAGATCGTCCACCAACACGTATGGCGCCCCAAACCATGTCCCAGGTGTTAAGCCTGTGGGTCGTCTTTCAACAAACTCTTAATTTCGACGTTCTCCTCGAAACCGTCGCACCTTCTGACGACCACAAACAAAAACGTGATTCGTCTCTGAAGACGATGTTATTCCATTGAAGGCCCCAGTCCCGCCGCTCTTGACGCCATGCAAATCTAGCAGTCTTATGCTCTTGAGTTAAATGGGGTCGTCGGTACGGATGCCAAAAGACCTAATTTTTCCTGTAGATTGTTGACCTTGATAGGTGACGACCAATAGCTCCTGTCCAGTTTACCCCAACAGACCTTGTTGACTGAAACCAATCTCTTGTGGCCATCCGCCTAAGAAGTCGTTCTCCACGATTACTGGTGCTGCATGATGGTCTTCCACAGGGACTAGGTCGTTTAATGCCTTCTTCAGACCAAGAAGACCAAATGCGGGCCACCTTGGTGTGGTCTCGATTAAGTCTTCTGCCGATTTCTCGAAATGACAAACCTGCTTCTTTCATGCCGATAATTCTACCCCTGTCAAAATCTGAAACTTGTGTAAAGCTTCGTCGTTGTCTTACTGGGGGCATTTTTTCAGAATAAATGTGTCAGTTAAACAACAAAAAATTGACACTAACCGACTAGATTTCTTAAAATGTATAAATAAAAATGGTTGATAATTGATGTTAACAGTGGTGCAAAGTACATAATGACTTGTTCTTTTTCATTGAAACTCTCATCGTTTTCTGTATGGTACTGAAACATTATTTAGCCAAAATTTCAAAATCATATCATTATTATTTCTAACTGGTGCATTTCATTTGAAACGTAGTGTATTTTCTATATTGTGCTGGATAAAAGGTTCCCAGCCTGAATCATTCTACAATACTGCAAAGAAGCCATGGATAGACAAAATTTTGACCCGTTACATCCTATTAACATACAATACTAAAAAAATTAATTCTGTCTTTAAATTTCATAAAATTAACCTTTTTCGTAAACAATAGTGTACATAATTATTTACACTACGCTAATGTCAAAGTTCACCTCACGTTTTTTTTATATACGGTTTTATAACAGAATAA